>OY757938.1:23459551-23534551 GCA_963585895.1 Sepioteuthis lessoniana
GACTGACTTCAAGTCTCCTTTGATCACCAGGACTTTTCTCAGTATTTTGGCTGATCTCAACAACACTGTAGTCTGGATGTTCTCGATTCATCATTAGATTTCCAACTATTCCAGTCTTCTTTCCGACCGTTTCGGGACTGTTTCAAGAGCTCCAGTTACACCCACATGTTCCAGTGCTTTTTGAGATCCCTGGAAAAGCCCAAGTAATTTTCTCTCTTTTTGGTTGGTTTGTTTTGTTTTGTTTTTGTTTAATGGCATATCAACCTTTGTAGGTTATTTAATGTCAAAGCCATTCTCCTAGAAGAACAGTAGTGGTACTATTTAACCCATAGCTGGGAGGATAACGGAGTTCATACCTTTCCCAAGGGTATTTGTCCGAAAGTGAACGTAATAGCGTGATTGGAGTACGAACTCGCGTACTACGATTCCGCAGTCCATCGCTTTAACCATTACACCACGAGGACACCCACTCTCTTATTGCTTTCTTTGACCTTTGCTTTCTGGTCCGTTAGGACGGCAAAGTCTACTAGATGGCAAGTTTTCTTTTTTTTTGTTAATTATTACAAGGATGGGATTTGTTAAAGAAAAAAACAGCCAAGCCCTTGAGCATGTTTTTGTTTAAGTATATTATGTGCAGTTGTATATGCATGTGTGCATATGCAAATACATGTACTTTGGGTATGTTGGAATAAATATATAACAGAAGCTTCTTAAAAAGTTCGCGAAACAACCAACAAAGGAATGGCTGAAAACCATAAAACATTAATGTTATTCCATACATGGTATCGAAAAATCCCAGAAAAATTTAGGAGGCTCCTCCTCTTGGACGGATTCCTGTTTGTGCACCAACAGCATGTGGAAGCAAAATTAGGAATATTTTAGTATGATAATAAACGACTCTATTATAAAACAAGATTAATTTTAATTAAAAAAAAAAACCCAACAAAGTAAGAGGATGGGTAGAAAACAGTAAATTTACTCAATATGGCCACTATTTTTTTTTCAGTTATTGTATCAACATTCCTTCGAAACACATTTTTTTCATTTCTCTTCAAATGCAGTCTTAAGCGAACCAACATTTGAATGGGAGGTTGAATTGATTTTGTTTTCTAAAACACCCTATATGTCGTAATCGAGAGGGTTAAGGTCTCAGCTTTAATCTTGTTTAATTGTCTTTACAGTTTTAATTCATTCATGTGTTTTCTTATTGACGTTGTGGGGTCCTTTTTTGATAAAGCACTTAAAAAGCCTTCTTTTCTTTTTCTTTTGTTCAATCCTCCACGCCTTCTTTTCCCTTAAAAAGCTTTTTTTTCGGTAAAGTTTTTTTGCTTTGCATACGGTAGACAAAAAAAAAAAAAAATAATTGGTAATTGTCTTTAATTGGATCATTTTGAGATGAGGCTTCTTAATCTGAGAATTAATTTTATTGGTCAAAAACGTGGTGCGATAGACAATAACTATGGAAGGCAGTAATTACTGGTAATACGGTTACAAGACTCATCATTCCTATCCGAGGTCGCGGTAAAATCACCTGAAGAAGGCCAGCGGTGAAATTTGGCCGAAACGTAGTGAAAGAAGAAACAACCCCCAAAAAACCTACCAAGATGAGGACAAAAAGTCTGCAATAAATAAAAATTAATTCTCAGATTAAGAAGCCTCATCTCAAAATGATCCAATTAAAGACAATTACAAAAATTCGGTACGGACCCGACTATAGAAGACCAGATAAGGATTTATAAGACAAAAAAATCCATCCTTGATCGCCCTTCGGGGCCCGTGGCGCAGTGGATAGAGGCGTTGAGTCTCTACGGTTCCAGGTGAGCATTGTCAGAAGATAGCGGTTTCAAATCCTACCCAAGCCGACCAGAGGTTTACTAGGTCAAAAACGTGGTGCGATAGACAACAACTATGGAAGGCAGTAATTACTGGGAATACGGTTACAAGACTCATCATTCCTATCCGAGGTCGCGGTAAAATCATCTGAAGAAGACCAGAGGTGAAATTTGGCCGAAACGTAGTGAAAGAAGAAACAACACAAAAAAAAAACTACCAAGATGAGGACAAAAAATCCGCAATAAATAAAAATTAATTCTAAAAAAAAAATTGGCTTGTTTTCAGGGTTAAGCTTCTTTGTCGTTTCTTTTCATGTTGACACATATAGGGTAGAATTTTAATCTAACAAAGAGCTTGAATAAGCTAATAATCAGTTAATAATGAAAATTTAGATTTATGGCGTTTTTTTGTTCAAAATTGCTAAATTCACTTATTAAGTGATTAATTGCCAAATTTGCTGAAGTTTTTCCTGTTGCTATTAATTCCACTTTGCAAATTTTCATGGCCTCCGAGATGAACTTGATGTCTTATGGCGGATATCTTGCATATCCTTTTACGTCTCACTGCGGTCTGCTTGAGGATGTACTGATCTATGTACAGTAAGTTACTGTTCCTGTAATTCCCTTGCGGGATCCTTTCTGTTTTTCCAGAAATAGTACACGACACCAAAATGAGTTGTAGATCTCCTCCCTAATCTGTGCTGTCAACGTTTTCCACATTATAGGTTGACACGTTATCGGTATACAGTTGATTGTGATGGTTCCTTTTTGAGGGTCTTTCTGGATCAGGTCAGCCTTCCTCTTAGTCGTCCATTTGGATATACTTAAATCTTCTAAGGAATCTACTCAGATGAAAAACTAATATGTCATGGATGAACATGAATTTTTAAAACCAGAATCCAGAGTGATTCTACATGTACGTCAGCCTCAGGGCCTTCTCCGAGTCTTTGAAATTCTTTTTACAAGTTATTGACCCATTGAGTCTTTCTGTTATGTCCTTTTCGTTCCCATATTTTACTCAAAAATTGTTTTGCTTCCTTTGCATCTGGTTGTTGATTTATCCTTGTCCATTCTCCACTTACTTGGGAGAATTTTCTTTCGTTATTTTGGAATGTCCTTTTTTGTTTGTATTGCTTGACCCTGTCTCGGTATCTTTTAAATCTGCCTTCTTTTGTCAATATCTTTTGATTTATCTCTTCAAGTTGTTCGGGGTGTTCTCGTAATGGTTTAAGCGCTGGACTGCGGAATCATAGTAAGAGAGTTCGGACTCCAATTACGTTCAATTTCGGACAAATAACCTTGGAAAAGGTATTAACCTTATCCTTCCAGCTATGGATTAAATAGCATCACTGTTGCTCTTCGAGAAGGATGGCTTCGGCATTAAATAACCTACGAAGGTTGATTATGCCATTAAATAAAGAAACCAATCTTCAAGTTGTATTGTTAGATTTGTCTGTTGTTTTGTTTTTGCCTTTCCATCCTAATATATCCACGTGTGGGGGCCACTGAAAAAAAAAAAAAAAAAAAAAAAAACGTCCCAAAACGGATTCTTACGTTCCTTTAATGGGTCTCTTCCATTAGACTAGGGTGATGAAAGTTAGTGGTTATATGCATTCTACGTATTTATATTTATATTTTTGCTGCCTCTTTTGGGTGATATTTTTTACATTAATAGTACTCTCATAAAGAGATGATCTGTTTCGCAAAGGGTAATTTTTTAAATTTCTGATAGGTTGGGATTTCAAGGTATCATATTAATATATTTATCTGTTCTTTTCTTGATCTTCTCCAGGGCTCCTATTATTACTGGTACGGTGATGGTTTTAAAGTGCCAGCTTTTTCAATTTCCCTTTCCCAGGTTTTTGTATTTAATAATTTTATCATATTGTTTTATTAATATGTTACTATCAGTTAGCAATGCCATATCAATTAGAAGGCATGTTTTTTTTTTATAGTCCTTCATCTGGTTTATTGTTCTTATTTTTCTATCAGTTTCGATAGCAATAGTTGCTTCTTTAGCTTCTGTCATTTGTTCTGGATAGGGTTTTTACTTTTTTTCTAAACTCTATATTCCATAATTTTTACATACTTTCTGTTGTATATAATCTTCTGTTCTTTCATTCCTTTATCAATAACCTATTTTTGTTAGGATTGGTCAACGGGATACTAAGTAGCCAACTGATTTGTTTGATCGCTTAATATACATATTGCATTTAATCCGTTTCTTTTATAATGTTTGCCTTATAGTTTCTATTTGTGAGGTTCTGGCACTTCGTTGCTATTATTAACCCCTCTGTCTCCACCTTCAGTTCAGCACTTTCAGCCATCAACTTGTTTTTACTATATCTATATCAGCATTTCTAATTCTTTGTGCGTATCGTCCATGTATTTTTTAAAAAAAATATTCCTCAGTGTTTTTTAATTGATTTAATCCTTGGGCTTTTGTTTGTTTCTTTATTATTTTTTGCCACCTCTTTTGTTTTATCTTTTATGTTTATTCCTTTTGGTATGAGGTCAAGTTGATAAACAAATTTATTACTTTCTTGACTAATTAAATATTTTGTCTTTTGCTTTTCGGGTGTGTTTTACTAATTGTAGCATCCAAGCTGTTGTAGTGACGAAGTATTTATTTAATCCTGTGGTAGTTGTTTTGGAGGTCAATTTAAGTTGAATAAATCCTTTTCTATTAATTTCTCCTTTGACGATTAGACGTTTTATATCTGTTCTTTGGTGATGCATTTCGTATCAGGTTAGTTGTTTCCTAATTTTATTATCCATCTTTTTCATTTCATTTAATGTCCAGTTTTTTATCATATTTACCAACCCCTCCGCTCGGGCAAGACATGACACTAGGTCAATTTTAAAGCGGAGTTTAACAGGTTTGAATTCAGTTTTTATTTTCCTAGACTAGTTGCTTCACCAAGGCTAAAGAACCCAGTCTGTCCTACTATTTACCCTTAGCTGGAAAGAGAATAATTGGATTCATACCTTTCCCAAGGGTATTAGTGCTATGTGAAATGCAGTCAGTCTCGTCCAGGATTTGAACTCGTTTCGCCGTGTCCATTTCCCACGACGATACCCATTACACCACAGGCACCTCCAAATGTCCAGTTTTTTTTATATCAAAACTATATGTCATTACTGGTATTAATAAGGTGTTAATTGCTATAACATTTTTTGGATTTATTTTTGTCCTTAATATGACACTTATTCTTCAAAAGAATTATTTTATTATTTTTTGTCTATTTCTTTGGGTCTGAGGTCGAGTTGATTATATTAAAACAGTATGTTATTACTGGTACTAATTAGGTGTTAATTGCTATAACATTTTTCGCATTCATTTCTGTTTGGTTTGGTTTGTTGTGTTTTATGGCATATCAACCTTTGTAGGTTATTTAACGCCAAATCCATTGTTATGCAAATAATCAGTTCTATTTAAAACAATTCAGTTTAGCATAAGTACACAGTTTAATTGTCAGAAACATTTCTATTTCAAACTATTCAAGCAGTTACATGTAACAATTCAGTTAAGTGTAAATACAGTTTTAATGTCTAAAAACAGTTCTATTTCAAATTATTCAGTCAAGCATAAGCATGCAGTTTAAATGTAAGTACGGTTTAATTGTCAAAAACATTTCTCTTTCAAGCTATTCAATTTACTCAAACAATTCAGTTTAGCATAAGTATGCCGTTAGTTCTATTTAACCCATAAATAGGACCCTATCAGGTGCTACCACACCGGGCCAGAGTGGACCTGGGAGCGATGGCAATGAAGGGGTATTCTACAGCCCCAGCCGACTGGGCAATACACAGAGTTAAATGTCAAACAGTTTTGTTTAAGATAATTCAGTTCAGCATAAGTAGACAGTTTAGACGTCAAAACAGTTCTATTTTGAGCAATTCAGTTCAGCACTAACACGCAGTTCCAATGTCAAAATAGTTCCATTTTAAACAATTCATTTAGGCAGTTTAAATGCAAAAATCAGTATAGTGAAAGAAGCGCGGTTTAGTTCTATTTAACCCATAGATAGGACTCTTATCAGGTGCTTCTACACCGAGACAGAGTGGACCTGGGAGCGATGGCAATGAAGGAGTACTCTGCCTTCCCCAAAGCTCCAGCATTGCTGTAACCTCACCATCAGATTGTTTAGAGTCATATCAGGACACTCGTTGGGTGGGTGTCTTACCCCTCTGCAGAGAAGCAGACGGTGTATTCTGCAGCCCCAGCCGACTGGGCAATCATATAGAATAGAAGGCTTAATTTTTAGATGTCATTTTAAATCGTTTTAAGTTCTATCAAAAAAAAAAAAAAAAAAAAAAGAGAAAAAAGTAAGTCTCCTTGGAAGATTCCATTGTTAATGTTCTGATTATTAGTTTTTAGCATGCCTTTTTCATGGATTAATCTGAGATTAGTATGCTACCTTTCGATACTGCATATTATTATTATAATTGAAATTGTATTTAAAATGTTTAGAACTTTTAGGATTTATTAATGGAAGACGCTATAAAAAGCTTTTTGTAGTCAATGCAATCCCTAATTAGATTTTTCTGTTTGGTTTGACGATTCTCCATGAAAAATTTTGTTTGTGTGGGGCTGGTCTTTGCTGCCATATGATTCTTTTTTTGCACCCCAGTTGTTCTCAAGGGTAGATGTCCTTCCATTCTATGAATTTGACTATTCTTTGTGGATCGATGTTATGATTTCATATGTTGTGTCTTTATTGTTGGTTGTAGCTATGTTATTCTTTCTGTGAGCCAATCAGGCATTTTTTTTCAGATTCTTTGAGGATTTCTGAAATAAGTTTCATCATTTGTTGATGTAACGAAGATAGGTGGTGGAACCTAAAGTTCATTATTTCTTCTATTCCAATAACCTTCCATTTATCTATGCGTTTAAGTGTATTCATTATCTTTTCTATTGTAATATCTTCGTATATTTGTGGTTCATTATCTTTATAAGTGTCTTTTATATTTTCAACCCACCATGCTTTTTTATTTTATGATTCCTTACGGTTCTATAAATTACTCCAAAATTATTTCAATTCTACTATAATTGTGGTTTCCTTTACATTTATAGTCTCTTTTCCTATTTTTTGATAGGAATTTTCTGGGGTCGTTTAAAAATATTTTGTTATCTCTAAAGAATTTCGTTTGTTTTTCATATTTTCGGATACGCAGGGCCTTTAGTTGGATTTTTTGTTTCAACTTTCTTTTTATTATCCGGATCTTATCAATTGATTTTATCTTGTGTTTTATCTTTATTTTTTTGTCTTTCTAGTTTTCATTTTTGAATTCATAATTTCTATTCGGGTTGCTTAAATCTATTTTGTTTGTGTTATGGTCAATGGTCCTATTACTGTAGTCCATCATATACATCATTTCCTTTAAACGTGTACAATTTGGTTTAAAATCTTGCAGAAGATCTTCTTTGGTATAGTTGGCCAACTTTATAAACATTCGGTTGTTTTAGTTATTTTATATTCGTTAGAGGTGCTCTTGTCTTTCATTTTTGTCTTTCAGTTTTAGTTATCTTAACGAATTTTCTGCATGGATTTTTCTCATCAGTATTCTTCTATTTCTTTTTGAATCCTTAATTTTCATTTGAGTTGCTGAATACTATTTTGTTAATGTTATGTTTACTGGGCTTATTACTGTCATGTTCATCATGTCGTGCCGCTAGCACAGATATCCCTGACCCTCTCTCGCCACTTTTCCCTATCGTTCATCGCCTCAGGCAGGTCATCAGGGTTACATCCCGTATCCTCACATAGCTGCTGTATGTATGTTCTAGCTGGTCGTGCTGCTTTTTCTCGGCCATATGTGGGGGTCCATAGGAGAACATCACTTATGAGCTCGTCTCTACTTCTCAAGCAGTGTCCTGCGAGTCTGGTTCGTCTAACTTGGATAGTTTTCGTGATGGGAGGCAGGTGACCGTATAGTTGGTGCTTAGTGGGGTGTTTCCGCCACGACTTATTCAATATTGCTCGCAACATTCTTGTGTAATTGCCGTCTAGCTTCATCTCCAGCTGTTTTGTTAACGTCCAAGTGGTGCATCCATACAGCAGTATCGACACGACCGCTGCCTGGAAGAAACTACGTTTCATTTTATCGGTCAGGTCTGATTTCCATATGATCGATAGCTTATCGATAGGTGTCCATGCCTTCGTTAGCCGCGAGTCGATGTCTTTTTTGGTTTATGAGACACTGCTTCCTCGGTAGGCGAACCGTCGCATATACTATTTCATTTAAAGTCTTGTAGAAGATCTTTGGCATAGTTTGCTAATATTATCTGCATTCGGTTATTTTTATCATTTTATATTTGTTAGAGGTGATCTTGTCTTTTCTATCGGTATTAGTTACCTTAGCGAGTTCCCTGATACAATTGTGTTTCATTTGGTCGATTTTAATCCTGTTTTCTGTAAAGTCTCGGTTTTCTACATGAGCTTGACTATTCTTTAATTTGTTGAACTCTTTTTCTATTAATGATGTTTCCATACAATAATTGCTTGATTCTTTCTTGTGCAATCGGTTTCATTATTAACTGCGTTTATGCCAAGTGCTACACTTTCATTTCGTTGGCTATAACTGCCTGTTATTTGATATCATCTGTTTCAGTAACTCTTATTTGTTTGAGTTGCTCTTGTCTTTCTTATCAGTATTAATTATTTTTGTGCGTTCCTTGATACAATATTGCCGAGTCGGCTGGGGCTGTAGAATACACTGACTGCACCTCTGCAGAGGGGTAAGACCCCCACCTAACGGGTGTCCTGGATATGACACTAAACAATCTCATGGTGAGGTTCCAGCAGTGCTGGAGCTTTGGGGAATGCGGAGTACCCCTTCATTACCATCGCTCCCAGGCCCACTCTGGGTCGGAGTGGCAGCACCTGACAGGGCCATATCTATGGGTTAAATAGAACTAACAGCATTCTTATGCTAAACTGAATTGTTTGAGTAAACTGAATATCTTGAAATAGAAATTTTTTTGACAATTGGACCGTGCTTACATTTGAACTGCGTGCTTATGCTTGACTGAATTATTTGAAATAGAACTGTTTTTCGACATTGAATTTGTATTTACACTTAACTGAATTGTTACATGTAACTTCTTGAATAGTTTGAAATAAATGTTTCTGACAATTAAACTGTGTACTTATGCTAACTGAATTGTTTTGAATAAAACAGATTATGTACTTAAAAATGGATTTGGCGTTGAATAACCTACAAAGGTGGATATGCCATAAAACCCAACAAACTAAACCAAACCAACCAGATACAATCTTGTTTAATTTCGTCGATTTTAATCCCACTTTATGTGAAGTCTGTTTTTTTTAAATATGAGCTTGACGATTCTGTAATTTTTAAATTCATTTTTTGTTGTTGGAGTTTTCACATAGTCACTGCTTCTTTGTTTTCGCATATTATCAATATTTACTCCATTTCGAGATTTTCAAACCAATGTTAGCTGATGGTTTCTAGCTGGAGATTGAGTGACAGTGTGCCAAGCAGACGATCTTTTTGTTTGTTTTGGCGCGAAACCAAACAAAGGCCTGTGCCTGCGATCTTCGACGTGATCGGAAGTGGGTAAGGGAACGCGCGCGCGCGCGAGAGAGAGAGAGAGAGAGAGGGGTTGAACAAAGGAACCCAGAGAGAAGAGTTGGCGAAGGGAGAGGCAGAAGGGCAGTCGGCAGTCGACACCGGACAGCAAAAGAGACCAATCGGGCTGAGATGGGGTCCAGCAGTAGTGAGGGAAGACCAGTCAAGATGAGTCAGCACTCCTCGAGCTTTATAGAAATTTCGCTAGAAATACATGCTAGCGTTAGTCTACGGAGGTACAGGGAATGCAGTGTCACAGAATCACCCTTCTTGCACTTGAGTTAACCCAAGCCCTCGTTTGTTCTTTATTCTTTATTCTTCTCAAGACTATTCATAGTATTCTGGACGATCTCAATAGTGTTGTAGTTTGGATGGTCTCCACTCGTCCTCTTATTTCCAATTCCTTGTACCAATCCTTTGGTGACTTTTTCAAGAGCACCAATTACAATTGGTATCACAGTCATTTTCATGTTCCACAGTTTGTTTAATTCCCTACCAAGATCCTGGTACTTATCCTGCTTTTCACATTCTTTCAATTTTACCCTGTGGTCAGTCGGAACTGCAAAATCCACCGTTTGGTAAGTTCTCTTTTTTGTTGTTGACAATCACTAGGACTGGTTGTCTAGCTGAGATTAGGTGATTCGTTTGTATCTCAAAATCCCAGAGAATTTTGTGCGTCTCATTCTCCAGAACGAATTCCGGGTTGTTCATATACCATTTGTTCGTATGATTAAATTTAAACTTCTTCCACAATTTCCGGTTGATCACCTTCCCCACCCCGTGGTGTAATGGTTAAAGCGATGAGCTGCGGAATCGTAGTACGCGAGTTCGTACTCCAGTCGCGCTATTACGTTCACTTTCGGGCAAATACCCTTGGGAAAGGTATGAACCCCCTTATTCTCCCTCCAGCTATGGGTAAATAGTAGGACGGACTAGGTTCTTCAGCCTTGGGGAGGCAACTAGTCAAGGAGAAGGAAAACTCTGAATTCAAAACCTGTTAAACTCCGCTTAAAAATTGACCTTGTGTCATATCCTACCCGAGCGGAGGGGTTGGTAAATAGTACCTTCCCCACCCCGTCATGTCTAGTCTTATACTTTTTTCACTAATTTGCTGCATTGGCTTATAATATGATTGATTGTTTCGACTTTACTACTACGTAAGCAACATTTGCTATTTTGTTGCGTCTTATCTATTTTTGTTTCAATATAATTTGCCCTTATAGGATTGTTTTATGCCCGTGGTGTAATGGTTATCGTCGTAGGAAATGGACACGGCGACACGAATTCAAATCCTGGACGAGACTGATTACATTTCACATTGCACTAATACCCTTGGGAAAGATATGAATCCAATTATTCTCCCTCCAGCTATGGGTAAATAGTAGGGCAGACTAGGTTCTTCAGCCGTGGTGAGGTAAATAGTCTAGGAGAAGGAAACCTCTGAATTCAAACCTGTTGAACTCCGTTTAAAAAAATTGACCTTGTGTCATATCCGACCCGAGCGGAGGGGTTGGTAAATATGGTTAGAAAAGATCCAGTTTCTCCTTAAGATTTCCATAGCTTGTCCAAGTCTTCTGGTGTGAGATTTTGGTTGTTTGTCTCTTGAAATATCCATACAGTTGTTTTTCTTCCCATTTTTGTTTTCTTGTTATTGTTGTCTTGTTGATCCTGGTGTTGTTTATGGTCGTTGTAATTAGCCTTTCTTTGTTTGTTTTTAAGTTGTCTTCGAGTCATCTCATTGGTGCATCGACGTTATCTACAATGCTGGGGAGTCGACATCCTTTTCTTGACACATATAGTCAGTCTATGTTATCTCTGGGATGTAAGGCCTTAAACATTGTTATTGGTTTTCTTTTTCTTTGGTCTATTTTTTGAAGTTCTTTCATCGTTCACTTTAAGAATGGTCCCGAGTATCTTGCAAGAAGGACCGCCCATATATTTATCCCTTTGATGAGATTTTTGCTATATAGTTTGATTTCGAGTAGATTTCTTGTTCCACTGACATACTCCTTAATAATTTTTTCTTTCGTATCCGCTTCGTCACTTGTTTGAAGGGGTCCGCTTCCAATATTCGCAAGTACTTGAATATTTCCTTTCCTCCGAGCGTTCTGATTTTTTCCTGAATTGGTATTTCCTTTCCTTCTACCATTTGTCGCTTTTCGCTTTTCACAATAAGCAAGGCTCGTGTTTATATACCAAATTCCATCCTTATATACTGACTGTTTATTCTCATTGCCTGTATTAGGGTGTCCAATATTTTTTTCATTTTTCGGAAACAGTTTGATGTCTCCCATTTACATTAGGTGGTTAACTTTTCTTTGCGATTTATGAAGATTGTAACCCTCTTTGCATGTCATAAGTATTTGATTGAGTGGTATCGTGGCTATTACAAATGTTAATGGTGATAGCACATCTCCCTGGAATATACCTTTCTTGATTTTCTTCTTAGCTAAATTTTTTCCTCCTGCTGTCAATTCAACTTTTCAGTTTTTTATAGTGTCCTCGGTGAACTTTATGACTTCCTCGGATATCTTGTACATTTTGAGACAGTTTATTATCCAGCTTTGCAGGACTATTATCATTATTTTTATTATTATTGATAGTTCACTTTGACCATGATAGACGAAGATAGATATCAACATAGGTAATGATATTTATCTGAGATAGATATAACTTGATATATAGATAGATCCGAGGGATTAACTTGGCAGAGAGACAGACAGGGAGCTAGATAAATAGATAGATGGGAAAATATAACTTGATAGCTAGGTGGAGAGAGCTAGAGAGATTTAGATTATTTGGATGTAGATTTATAGAGATCTCCGTGATGGCGTCGCCGTGGGCTTTGATTAAGTGTGAGAGTAAAAGTAAAATTGGGTATATTAGATTTGCTTTTTCCACTCCAGTGACAACTGGAGCCATTCAGACGCCATCTCGTTTACAAATGTATTT
The DNA here is from genome assembly GCA_963585895.1 of Sepioteuthis lessoniana. Lineage (NCBI taxonomy): Eukaryota > Metazoa > Mollusca > Cephalopoda > Myopsida > Loliginidae > Sepioteuthis > Sepioteuthis lessoniana. Next base: position 23,471,932 of record OY757938.1, read on the forward strand.
CGAGGTACAAAAATTGCATTAATGTTCAACATTAATCATATAACTGGGCCTGTGCTCGTCAGTTTTACATTTCTTCCATATTCTCTATATTGAGAAACAAATATCTATTCCTGTTATATATAAAACCACGCATGCGTACACACACACATACATACAAACTCAAATACAGAGACGTATATATATATATATATATATATATATATATATATATATATATTTAGAACTTTGAGGAAAGGTCAGATAATAATAATGATGATAATAACCGAATGCAGCAAATTAGTACCAAAGAAAAACAAGAGCAGAAATAACAAGGTACGGAAAAAGATCTACTGGGAATTCTGCAAGAGACTAAAGTTTGATGATACTGAGAAATCGTATACGCACAACCCATAATCTGACGCAGAAAATGCAACGATTAAAATTCTCAGAAGAAGAGTACTGTAAATCTTAAGAAAAATTCTGTTACTTAAACTTCAGTGAGAAATCATATGTTAGAATGGGTCTGAAAAATTCACAAGAAATATGGACAAGACGCAACAGAATAGCAGATGATAGTATGAAGGCGCTAAATCAGGTGAGTATGGAGGAAGGGGTAAAGTTCACCACTCGAATAAAGCGATTGTCTCCCTTGTCCAGAATGCTTGTGTATGTTCGAGGATTGTCAGAAAGAAGGAAATTATCGATTGGTAAGATTTAGTGCCTTTAGATTATCACCTCTTTGACCCCATGAAAGAGGATTTAAAAGGTAAACATTCTGCCAGTGACGATGAAGTGAAAACTCCACTGATAAAGTGGCTCAAAGAACAGTTCAACAGAATTTTACCATGCAGGGATACATGCTCTTATACAAAGATGGAACATTGCTATTACGAGAAACGGTGACTATGTTGAGAAGTAGGGATATGATCCACTGAGGACCAGCTTCATTTTGATGTATGATGCATGTTCCTGTGTCGGTAATTACTTCTGAACTAAAGAAAAAGGCATTACTTTTTGACTCACTTTCGTATATATATATATATATATATATATATATATATATTACTGAAAATATAATGATTTGGAAAAGATAGATTGGTGGCAACTACACAAGAATGTTGAGAGCAATACTGAACAAGTCCCACCGACAACACCCCACGAGACGCCAACTGTACGGCCACCTACCTCCCATCACGAAAACTATACAGGTCAGACGAGCCAGACACGCCGGACACTGCTGGAGAAGCAAAGACGAGCTCGTAAGTGACGTACCACTATGGACCCCCACATATGGCCAGGCAAAAGCAGGACGACCAGCCCGAACTTACATACAGCAGCTATGTGAGGACACAGGATGTAACCCAGAAGACCTGCCGGAGGTGATGAACGATAGGGAAAAGTGGCGAGAGATGGCCAAGGATATCCGTGCTGGCGGCACGTCTTGATGATGATGATGATGATGATGAGATTGGTAGATATAAACTAACGAAGCTTGCTAGCTAGCTAGCTTGATAGATAGAAAGATTCACACACAAGTATACACAGATAGATACTATACACATACATAGACACACGTGTGAGCGCATACACAACTACACGAATATATGTGTGTAGATAAATAGATAAATAGAAAGGAAAAGATTGGGCTAGTTGATCTAGTGTTCGCCAATGAACCGGAAGATAGTGGTTCATACCAAAGAATCAAAAATTGGTACTTGATGCTTCCTTGCTTAAAACTCTGTATTATGAATTACGAATCAAGGGTAAAAGGAATAGCTCCTGTCCCCACACCTCGGTGTAGTAGCTAATAAAAAGGGAGCTTTCGGGTTACTCTCGACTATGGTAGTCAACTTTACTTATATATATGTGTGTGTGTGTGTGTGTGTGTATGTATGTGAGTGTGTTCATGTGTGTGTATGTGAGTGTGTGTACCAACCCCTCTGCACGAGCAGGATGTGGTGCAAATTCTTTTTAAAGCGTAGTTTAACAGGTTTAAATCCAGAGTTTTCCATCTAGATCGAGTCTCTTTCCTATTATGATAAACATTACACCACGAGCATCTATCTGTCTATCTATCTATCTATCTAAACACACAGCGATGGATAGAAGTTGTTCGAGCGAAATATGAATATTCGTTCGCTATTGGCTTAAGGTGTCCAGCTATGATTTTTCAGCTCGAAATAGCTTTCATCTTCTAAGAGTGTTGTCAAATGTTTATGGAAATAGATTCTGTCAATTTTGCGTCACAGGACGCTGAACTATGAAATGGAATTAGACGGAGATTTTAGCTTAGAACAACGGACCCAAAATAAAAACCAACTCAGACGGACATTTTATGAATCTTAGTATCAAGTGCTCTGAATTGAAAATAATAATCGACATATCAAACGATGTCAAATGAAGCCTAATGATTGCGATTAGTTTGATCCGAGATCAACTTTAAGATGAGTCGGCATGCTGATAAAATGATCATCTATCGATATAGACTGATAAAGAGATCAATTCGGAATTCTTTGTCTATTCTTATGAAAAGGGGCTGAGGCCTGTCTACCGGGTAGACGAAATCAAGGATCAGTGTACGCGATAGTTTTCTGTATTATCACGGAAGTCGTTTGTTTCTTATATTTGAAGATATGCAGTGTAAGATAAGGAGGCCCTAATGGCGTAACGGTGATCATTGTAGGAAGTAGACACGAATCTGTAAGTTAAAATCCTGAACGATGTGGTTTGTTTCATTAAAGTTCAAAAGGTGCTAAGATATTGTAGTAATGACAAAGCTACATCTTGGAAGTATTTCCCCTGAGTGAATTAAACAGAATATTGCATGTGAAATAAAAACATTCAAGAATTTTTAACTACTCGATGAAAATTTCTCAAAATATCTTACCGAAATATATGAGTACTGTATCCTTAATAAGTAAAGTGTAGCATATATATATATATATATATATATATGTTGTCATTCACAGACAGACTGTTTCGTTCTATCAGAACTCACCAGTCTGGCTAGACAGACTAGATTCCCGAAGCTGGGATCAAAACCTGGCTGACTGTAACACCAATACAAGATTCTACCACTCAGCCACGAGGAAACCAGCGCAAGCGAAGGAAATTTAAACGCTTATGTATCACATTTGTTTTTGTATGTGTGTGTGAATGTGTGTGTTTGCGTGTGCTTGTGTCGTGGAAAAGTGTGTAAATAATTGAATAAGTTTCAGTTCTATAAATTTAATAATTTTGTTTCTTTAAATGGGAAATAACTTTTTAATTAACCAATGTATATATATATATATATATATGTGTGTGTGTGTGTGTGTGTGTGTGTGTGTGAATAATGTCAGCTCGATGTATACAATCAGGAAGAAAAAGAGTATAAGAGAATTTTACATCATCAGGCTACGTAATTATTGATGCTTCTTCTTTGAAGTGAGAGATAGAAAGATTTTTCTTACATATCCGAATATATATATATATATATATATATATATATATACATATGTGTGTGTGTGTGAGTGTGTGTGTGTGTTCGAATACGTAAGAAAAATCTTTCTATCTCTCACTTCAAAGAATAAGCATCAATAAGTACGTAACCCGATATATATATATATATATATATATATATATATATATATATATATATATATATATATATATATATATATATATATATATCATCAGGTTACGTACTTATATATATATATATATAGGTACATAAACTGATGATATATACATATATATATATATATATCAATAAGTACGTAACTTGATGATATATATATATATATATATATATATATATATATATATATATATATATATATATATATATATATATATATATATATATATATATATATATATATATATATATATATATATATATATATATATATATATATATATATATATATATATATATATATATATATATATATATATATATATATATATATATATATATATATATATATATATATATATATATATATATATAAAGTTGCCCTCGTGGGTAGAGTGTTCGTCAATGGTCCGGGAGGCCTGGGTTCAATTCTAGGTCGCGTCATACCAGTATTTTTTGATTTCTTCATTTTCTTTCGTTGTCAGCCTGATGATAGTTGTTTGTAAAACTTCATGAAACCAAAGGTCGCAGACAAACTTCCGTGGCATTAAAATTATATATATATATATATATATATCAGTCTGTTCTATCTATCTATCTATATATATATCAACACTCATACATATATACATGTATTTTTGTGTGTGTATGTGTGTGTATGATAAAATAACATGGTTTGGTATGGCACAAAAATCAATGAAGCATATAAATGCTAACAAATTATTAGTATTAGATCGGAATACTTGAAACCATATATCTGTGTGTACGTTATTTGTATCAATAATTGTTACTTAAAGTTATACTTGTTTTAAAATGATTATTGAACATGATTATTGTGGATTCCTCTACTTAAGAGAACTGGATTAGTTACTCGAAACTATTTAATAGTTTAAAACAAACCGTCTTCACTAATAAATAACCCAACAAGGTTTGATAATCTTTAAAACCAACCGACCAACCATCAGTATCTTGCGAGCCTATGAAGAGGCACCCATATCACAGCATTGCGTGAAGTTTGATAGGAGTTTAACTGTTGCCCATGCAGCAGGTATCCATTCTTACTGAAACCGATGTTGTCCCAGGAAAGACAAAAGTGCTCTACAGTTTGGTATCAGAGTTAATGTCCGACTATTTTTGGTTTGGTTTTGGTTTGGTTTTATGGCACATCAACCATTGTAGGCCATTAATGTCAAATCCATTTTATAGATCTAAACAGTTCTATTTCAAGCAATTCAGTGTAGTCTAAGTATAGTTTGTTGTTCTGTTTGAAACAATTTTGTTTAGCATAAGTGCACAATTTAGTTCTATTTGACCCATAGATAGGACCCTATCTGGTTCTACCACTCTAGGCTAAAGTGGACCAGGGAGCAATGACGATGAATGGGTGCTCAGCATTTCCCAAAGCTCTAACATTACTGGAACCTCACCATCAGATTGTTTTGAGTCATATCTAGGACACTCGTTGCGTGGGTGTGGTGGTATTGCCCCTCTACAGAGATGCAGTCGGTGTATTCTATAGCCCCAGCTGACTGGGCAATAGTGTCAGACTATATTAAGGACCATATCTCTTCGGTTTTTCAACCAAAGCAAGTGGCTCTTCAACAGTTTTAGATTAATTTTTATTTTTCCTAAATGGGTATTCCTATCTACAAGGCTTGTCCGTTCAGTCTGACCAATTATTTACCCTTTCAGACAAAGTTGTAATTATAGATGTTATGTTTTAAGAGACAATGTATTTATAATGTTCCCAATAATTTTAAATTAGTAAAGACTTCACATTTTGTTGTGATATTAAAGTTTTAAGAACTAGTGTATGTATTTATCTAGCAACTTCGTCACGAGCAGTATGTGACGTAAGGTCAATTATTAAGCGGGGTACAGGTGGTGTGAACTTGGATTTTTCCTTCTCCAAGACCAGTTGTCGTAACAAGTTTAAAGAGGCTGCTTTACTATTCTATTTTATTTACCTATCGCTGCAGTGGAGGGATGAGATTATTGATCGACTGATAGATATTAACGGCATGTCGATTCGTTTTTTAATTATTTCATGCCTAGAAGTTTAAGGAATCGTGCTTATTGTACATTCATATCTATATTTTTGGTGGACCTAAATTTATTTATCCTTGCCTTCCACCTGGCTGGATTTGACAAAAGGTATTTTTTCTAGTGGGGATTTAGGAGAGAGACGTTTCTCACGAGTCTCGGCTCGTGCTGTTCAATGCTGATCATAGGATGACTAGATGCAATATGAACTATGCTAGCCTTTGTTAAGGCCTCCTGCACGTATTCCAGGTGACCTTGTTGGTTATAGATTCCCTAGACCCGAAGGTCTAGTGAAATCTCAATCTATGCTTGTCATTGTTTGACCAGGTGACCTTGCTGGTGAAATCTGAATCTATGCTTATCATTGTTTGGCCTCCCGACACGTATGCCAGGTGACCTTGCTGGTCATAGATTCAATAGACCCGAATCTCTAGTGAAATCTGAATCTATGCTTATCATTGTTTGGCCTCCCGACACGTATGCCAGGTGACCTTGCTGGTCATAGATTCAATAGACCCGAAGGTCTAGTGAAATCTCAATCTATGCTTATCATTGTTTGGCCTCCCGACACGTATGCCAGGTGACCTTGCTGGTCATAGATTCAATAGACCCGAAGTTCTAGTGAAATCTGAATCTATGCTTATCATTGTTTGGCCTCCTGACACGTATGCCAGGTGACCTTGCTGGTCATAGATTCAATAGACCCGAAGGTCTAGTGAAATCTGTATCTATACTTGTCATTGTTTGGCCTCCCGGCACGTAAGCCGGGTGACTCGGTACTAGACTAGACTGCAAATTAATGCTGTAGGTCTTGAATATATTTTTTAAGTTTCTTTTTTTGTACATAATCTTATCGAATACGAATAATTTTTAAACTGTTGTGTTTGATGAGACCCGAACAGGTACTACCGCTCCGGGTCAGAGTAGACCATGGAGTAACAGCAAGGACGGGGAATTCCACACTCAGTGGAGACTCACTATCAGAAGCATTTTGATGTCATACCAAGGACAGCAGTATTTGTATGTGTGTGGGGGTTCTAACTCTTCTTTAATGTGGAATACAGTGTAATCTAAACCCTGTTGACGGAGAGGGGGGAGAGATAGGTTCATGCCTTTCACAAGGGTATAAGCGCAAAGTGAAATGCAAACAGTCTAATCCATTACCTACGGCGATTACAATTACACGACACGCACGTCCATATAAGAATTTACTCAGGTGAGTAAAAAGTTTTGCAATTTTTTGTAGTACGTATACATGGCTTTTTTTTAAGGTTTGGTTTGGTTTGTTTGGTTTTATGGCATATCAACCTTTGTAGGTTATTTAACGCCAAATCCATTTTTTATGTAAATAATCAGTTCTATTGAAAACAGTTCGGTTTAGCATAAGTACACAGTTTAATTGTCAAAAACATTTCCATTTCAAAGTATTTAAGCAGTTATATGTAATAATTCAGTTAAGTGTAAATACAGTTTTAATGTCGAAAAACAGTTCAATTTCAAATAATTCAGCTAAGCATAAGCACGCAGTTTAAGTGTAAGTACGGTTTAATTGTCAAAAACGTTTCTATTTCAAGCTATTCAGTTTACTCAATTCATTTTAGCATAAGTATGCTGTTAGTTCTATTTAACCCATAGATAGGGGCCTATCGGGTGCTACCACTCCGGGCCAGAGTGGACCTGGGAGCAATGGCAATGAAGGGGTATTCCGCATTCCCCAAAGCTCCAGCACTGCTGGAACCTGACCATCAGATTGTTTAGTGTCATACCAGGACACTCGTTAGGGGTGGGGGTCTTACCCCTCTGCAGAGAAGCAGTCGGTGTATTCTACAGCCCTAGCCGACTGGGCAATTAAAAAAAAATATTTGGCTTTTAAAATGGCTTTTTCTATATTACCTTTTTGTATTTTTGTAGTACATGACACACAATTCAGCAACTTCGGTTGGTAGGTCGGATTTTTATGGCATATCAACTTTTGAGGGTTATTTAACGCTAAATCCATTTTCATTCAAATAATCAGTTCTATTTCAAACAATTCAGTTTAGCATTAGTACAGTTTGTTAAAAACCATTCCTCTTTCAAGCTACTCAGTTTAGTCAAACAGTTCTATTTCAAACAACTTAGTTTAGTATCCGCATAGTCTTTGTCCACACAGAGTTAAATCTCGAAGCACTTCTATTTCAAACAATTCAGTTTAGCATTTCGCAGTTTAGTTCTATTTGACCCATAGATAGGACCCTATCAGGTGTTACCACCCTGGGACAGATGGACTTGGGAGCGATGGCAATAATGGGGTGCTCTGCATTCCCCAAAGCTCCAGCATTACTGGAACCTCACAATGAGATTGATTTGTGTCAAATCAGGACACTCGTTGGGGGAGGGATATTACCCTCTACAGAGATACAGTCGGTGTATTCTACAGACCCCGACGACTGAGCTCAGCAATTTTGGATGCTTTTGCAAAGGTCATAAAGGTGACCAACCACTCATAACTGTGAGGTGCCCAGCTCGTCTCATACTCTCTGAGTGGTACTCTCAAGAATTGTCCTCTGTTAGGCCTACCTGACCTGGTCGAGATTCCTCCAGCTCGAGCAAAATTTCTTTCACTATCAGATTATTGTACTGTGATCAACTGTATGACTCCGGCTGTTACCCCTCCAGCTATGGGTAAATAGTCAGGTAAACTGGACTATTTAGCCGATATGAGGCAACCAGTTTGGGGAAGGGAAGGGAAGAAAGAGAACTAAGTTCAAACCTGTTTTCTCCACTTTAAAATTGGCTTTGTGTCACATCTTGCTTGTTCAGAGAGGTTTGCTAAATATTTACAATACCTAGATCTGTGCGACATTTTCTTGATTCCTGAACCGTAAATACATCTCATATATGATATTTGAGTACATAAAGGATTTTGAAAGACTCCCTCAACGAGTGTTCTGGATATGATACTAAACAATCTGATGGTGTGGATCTTTGTGGAATGCAGTGTATTCCTTCATTGTCATTGCTCCTCGATCCACTCTGGTCCAAAGTGGTAGCATCTGATAGGGTCCTATCTATGGGTCAAAAAGAACTGTTTGACATTTAAACTGAGTGCAAACAAATGACTTATGCTAAATTGAGTTGTTTGAAATAAAACTGTTTGATGATTTAACTGCATGTAAACAAATGATTGATGTTTAATTGAATTGTTAGTGATACATTGCAATACTTGGAACCATTTAACTTTGTTGACTTATTCTTAATTCAATTGCTTTAATTAAAACTTTTTGATCATCTAACTGTGTGTAAATAAATGACTTATCCTATTTACCCAACCCCTCCGCTCGGGTAGGATATGACACAAGGTCAATTTTTAAGCGGAGTTTAACAGGTTTGAATTCAGAGTTTTCCTTCTCCTAGACTAGTTGCCTAACCAAGACTGAAGAACCTAGTCTGTCCTACTATTTACCCATAGCTGGAGGGAGAATAATTGGATTCATACCTTTCCCAAGGGTATTAGTGCTATGTGAAATGCAATCAGTCTCGTCCAGGATTTGAACTCGTGTCGCCGTGTTCATTTCCTACGACGATAATAATTGCACCACGCGCACCTCCATTACTATTTACCAACCCCTCCGCTCGGGCAGGATATGACACAAGGTCAATTTTTTAAGCGGAGTTTAACAGGTTTTGAATTCAGAGTTTTCCTTCTCCTAGACTAGTTGCCTCACCAAGGCTGAAGAACCTAGTCCGTCCTACTATTTACCCATAGCTGGAGGGAGAATAAGGGGGTTCATACCTTTCCCAAGGGTATTTGCCCGAAAGTGAACGTAATAGCGCGACTGGAGTACGAACTCGCGTACTACGATTCCGCAGTTCATCGCTTTAACCATTACACCACGAGGACACCCCCTAAAATAAATAAATGACTTATGCTAAATTGAACTGTTTGAAATAAAGCTGTTTGATCATTTAACTGCATGTAAACAAATGATTGATATTTAATTGCATTGTTGGTGATACATTGCAATACTTGGAACCATTTAACTTTGTTGACTTATCCTTAATTCAATTGCTTTAAATATAACTTTTTGATCATTTAACTGTGTGTAAACAAATGACTGTTGTTCAATTGAATTGTTAGTGATAGATAGCAATACTTGGAACTATTTAACTTTGTTGACTTATGTTTACAAATCATATATATCTAATATATATGTCGACGGCTCCGTGGCGTTGCGGCTAAAGTGCCGGACTGCAAGATCGTAATATATATGTATAAACCAGATTTGGCCTTAAATAACCTACGATGGTTTGACATGCCATAAAACCAAACCAAACCAATCGGAATAAAACTGGTTGCCTACATGGGCAATGGTATAAATCTCATACCAAAAGTGTGCAGCTTCAAACGATATCAAAAGAAAAATTTCAGAGGTGCTTCGACAAGTAGGAAAAGTCGCAGAAGCGAGTGTGTTGAATAACAAGGAGACACTACAGGAGAAAATTAACGTTACTGTTATTTATCAATTTTTTGTTTTGTAGCACTATGTGGTTGGGCTGTCAAAGCAGACGATTCAATTGTCTGTTTTGGCGCGAAACCAGACAAAGGATTCTTGGACAAAAAAATCTCGCCGTATCCGGAAGTGGTAAGGGGACGCGAACGAGAGTTGACGACGCGACCCAGGAGAGGAGTTGGTGGCTGGAGCCCAGGAGAGAGAGTTGGTGGCTGGACCCGAGAGAGGAGTTGGTGGCTGGAGACCAAGAGAGGGAGTTGGTAGTTGGACAGGAGCAGAGGGAGTTGGTGGCTGGAGAGCAGAGAGGCAAGCAGCAGAAGACAGTTGGTGGCAGGAGAGCAGAGAGGGAGTTGGTGGCTGGACAGGAGAGAGGAGAGTTGGTGGCAGGAGAGCAGAGAGGCAGTTGGTGGCTGGAGCCCAGGAGAGGAGTTGCGGCTGGACGGGAGAGAGGCGAACAGCAGAGAGGTTGGCGTGGATCCACGGAGGGGCAGTCAACACCAGACACCGAGCAGAGAGGCGAGGAGACAAGATAGGGTCCAGTGAAGAAGAGTCTCAAGATGTCTGATTCCAGTAGCATTGTGGAATTTTCGCTAGTAACCCACGCTAGCGTTAGTCCATATCTGCTATCAGGTATGCACATGCATGTAGTGTTGCATACCTTCCTCTGCTCTTGGTTAACCCCAAGCTTGTCCGTGTTTGTTCGTCTGTTTGTTTTCTCCTGTCTCCCTCGATCGTATTCTTGTGTAGGTAAAGAAATGTGCGTTGCCCCCTCGAACCACTAGTTGATCACCGGCCGGCTAAGAAGAAGACATGGTTAGAAGACTGAGATAATGTGGGGGGTGAGGAGGTAACGTTTCACAGTTTTTGAAAAAACCATGTCAGTCTCTTTTGGACACACGTTGTGCATCTTTTTTTAATCAGAAAAACCAAAGTTAAAAAACGAGATTGGTTTGGTTTGGTTTGGTTTGTTTGGTTTGTTTGGTTTTATGGCATACCAACCTTTGTAGGTTATTTAACGCCAAATCCATTTTTATGTAAATAATCTGTTCTATTGAAAACAGTTCACTTTAGCATTAGTACACAGTTTAATTGTCAAAAAATTTCCATTTCAAAGTATTCAAGCAGTTATATGTAATAATTCAGTTAAGTGTAAATACAGTTTTAATGTCGAAAAACAGTTTTATTTGAAACAATTCAGTTAAGCATAAGCACGCAGTTTAAGTGTAAGTACGGTTTAATTGTCAAAAACGTTTCTATTTCAAACTATTCAGTTTATTCAATTCATTTTAGCATAAGTATGCTGTTAGTTCTATTTAACCCATAGATAGGGCCCTATCAGGTGCTACCACTCCGGGCGAGAGTGGACCTGGGAGCAATGGCAATGAAGGGGTACTTCGCATTTCCCAAAGCTCCAGTACTGCTGGAAGCTGACCATCAGATTGTTTAGTGTCATACCAGGGCACTCGTTAGGGGGGGGTCTTACCCCTCTGCAGAGGTGCAGTCAGTGTATTCTACAGACCCAGCTGACTGGGCAATACACAGATTTAAATGTCAGGCTGTTTTATTTCAGATAATTCAGTTCAGCATAAGTACACAGGTTAGACGTCAAAAACAGTTACATTTCGAGCAATTCAGTTCAGCACTAGTACGCAGTTCCAATGTCAAAACAGTTCTATTTTAAACAATTCAGTTTAGCATAAATACGCAGTTTAAATGCAAAAATCAGTATAGTGAAAGAAGCACGATTTAGTTCTATTTAACCCATAGATAGGACCCTTATCAGGTGCTACCACTCCGGGCGAGAGTGGACCTGGGAGCGATGGTAATGAAGGGGTACTCCGCATTCCCCAAAGCTCCAGCATTCCTGGAACCTGACCATCAGATTGTTTAGTGTCATATCCAGGATACTCGTTGGGGGGGGGGTCTTACCCCTCTGCAGAGAAGCAGTCGGTGTATTCTACAGCCACAAAAAACGAGATTGAGACTGTATATCTTTATCTGTATATCTTGGTTGATTCGGTGGCGTTATGGCTCAGTTCTAACTTGTAAAGCGTAAGTTTCCGAACTGACCTCTATTGCATGTTCATTCTGTGGGGCTTTCAAATCACAAAGGGACTGAAGCAATGCCCAACGTGTCAGCGAATCAACTACCACAATACTACTAACCACAGGTAATGTAATATACGCACTAAAAACTATCACATAACTTTGACGCACCCGAGTACTTCACAAGACATTTTAAAGTAATATATTCGCAATTTGATTTGCTGTAAAGTATTCGCCCGCGTACAATAGGCATAAGATTAGAAGAATGTCATAAGTGTTGCTTTCTCACAGTAAAAGGAAAGTCAATGCAGGTTTTCATTACAGAGTTTCTTAAATATCTTTATTTTATTAGCACAAGCCTTTTATTATTGCTTTGAAAAGTTAGCATTGTTGCCTTGACAGAATGCGCCATTGGTGCCTATGATCCACACTTAAATTAGTCGATTTTAAAGTAACAATTCATTTTAGCGACTAACTAAGCATTTTCTTAACGGCGTCTTGCGCACGATTCTTTCTTCTTTCCTTTCTTTCTTTCTTTCTTTCTTTCTTTCGCTTTTAATCCCCCGCTATATATTCAATATAAATGTAATTAACACGCCGTGCAGCGTTCAACCCACACACTCAACCTGAGGAGACAAGCGCTATTTACACGACATTTGCACAAAAGCTTCGAATACTTCCGAAGGCGGGGAAGGAATATAAGCACGTGATAAAATATCGACGTAAAGATTGAATAAATGTAGGCGCCGTATCTATCTATCTATCTATCTATCTATAAGGCAGAACAAGAGGATGATTCACAAAATATACGCACAGACACATATCCATTCACACACACACACACACACACACACACACACACACACACACACACACACACACACATATATATATATATATATATATATATATATATATATATATATTATATATATATATATGGCACACAAAACTCCTCAAAACGTTGGACTTGTATGAGTATATATATATATATATATATATATATATATATATATGAATATGCACACATGTACATCTCTTTATAATCGATACGTCGATAATTATCACATGTAATTTTGTTCGATATCTTTGAGGTGTGATATTGCACACAATAATGAGTTCATTAATTGTGATCGTACAAAAAAAAATTGCCTTGCGAAACGTTGACACATTTATCCTGTATATTCGATTAGATAGATTCTTTTTTTTTTATAAATAAAATAAAGTCAAGCGACATTTTCAATAACTTAGAAATAACTTAGAAATATAAATTGAACTTCAAAACTTTGTAAATTTCTCTTTCGTACTCTGTTTTACTGTAAGACATTGTACATACACGGTTTAATTATCTTTTCATTACTAGAATTCATCTTGCCTGCATGAAATCACCAATCTCTTTTCACGGGCAGGATGTGACACAAGGTCATTTTTAGCAGAGTTTGACTGGTTTGAATTCAGTGTTTTCCTTACCCTAGACGGGTTGGTTAACCAAGCCTAAAAAAATCAATCTGCCCTACTATTTACCAATAGCTGAGGGGAGAATGATTAGATTCATACCTTTCCCAAGGGTGTTAGTGCTAAGTGAAATGCAATCACCCTTGTTCAGGATTGGAACTCGTATCACCGTATCCATTTCCAACGACAATGACCTTTACACTATGTATGTATGTATGTATGTATGTATCCAAGTCCTTTCATTATCTATCTTTTCATCTTTAAATACATCTATTTCATTTTGTTCATATCCATCTACCTATCTATCTAAAGATGGATAGATATGAACGGCCTGAGATAGTATAATATAATATCGTAATAATATATAGGATAGATTGATAGATAGACAGTTTGTTTGTTTGTTTGTTTATCTATCTATCTATCTCAGTATGTTTATAAATCCAACGGAATTTATGAGGCCATACTCATTGACCTAAAATACCACTTGACCTATGACACCAATAATCGTATACCCGATCAAATGCAAGAGGAGCCACTTATCTATCTATCTATCTATCTAAAATATTCCGTTCATTTCTATTTATCTCTGTCTATTCATATATATATATATATATATATATGTATGTATATATAATATATGATAGTCTCTTCCGATATATATATATATATATATATATATATGTATATATAATATATGATAGTCTTTTCCGATATATATATATATATATATATATATATATAGGAATATAAGTAACTTTAAGCGGATTTAAAAGGCGTTACCCATTGACTTCCAACCTGACTTGGCCTGTGACATCTAATCATGCGTTTCTATCAAACTCACAAATGTTGACAGGATATTGCGACATTCTACCCACTGGACCTGAAAAGAATATCCAGTGAGTTGTGCAAGCCTTCTAGTTGTTTGCCATGATATATGGAGGTGGGGCATTAGAATGTGTCACATACTGCAATTTACAAGACACAGTTCCGTTATCATAAAGGTAGAAAAATCTGCAGGAGAGAAGTTGGCCTGTTGAGTGATCATCCGGCACATGGCCGTACGATATAGAAATCTTAATTTGAGAAAAGAGTAACCACGCAAAGAAGAGGTATCTATCTATCTATCTATCTATCTATCTATCTATCTCAGTCTAATCATATCTATCTATCTATCTATCTATCTATCTATCTATCTATCTATCTATCTCAGTCTATTCATATCTATCTATCTATCTATCTATCTCCCATAAGTATTATGGGAGATAGTTGGTACACCCTTAACAATCTTTTATAAAAATTCATCTATCTTCTAAAACAAAGATAACAAGAATTTATCATTTCAAGGTGAAGATGTCGAAACTGCATTAACGACTCGAAAATTGTATAGATATATTTAAATGATGAATTTATTTGGTTGCCTTGTTGGCTGGGGCTGTAGAATTGTTATGGTGATATACCCCATGAGGTCACTGCATGGACCTTCCCTGACACAATAAATAGTAACTGACTCGATATACGCGTCAAGCAAGTCTAGTCGATTTCCGGTAACCGTTACTGTCTGTATTTCCGTAAATATATACTGCTTTAAATCTTACATCTCTTTGTGATATTCATTTCTGGTCCTTCAGTGCCACAACACTGGCAATGAGGAACCCGAAGGACTTACGAGGACCTTATACCACTCTCAAGGCTTCACCAAACAGCGAAAAGAGAAAATAGGATTTTCTTTAAAAAAAAAGTCCGTTTTGAAGGAGGAAAAAATCTCAAGTCACTCCCCAAAAACGAAGATAAAAATAAGTCGATTTTATTCCTCACTTTTAACTCTAAGATGACATTAAAAAAAAACTCATTTAGATAAGTCGGACAAGCTTATTTTTCGCCAAGTTTAACGTCAAGTCGAAAGATTTACGTAGTTCTATTTCTAACAATTCAATTTAACATAAGTCATTTGTTTTCGCACAGGTTAAATATCAAACAGTTCTATTTAACCCATAGATAGGACACTACCAGGTGCTATCAATCCGTGCCAGAGTGGACCTGGGAGCAGTGGCAGTGAAAGGATACTCCATATTCTTCAAAGCTCTAGGACTGGAGCCTCACCATCAAATTGTCCAGTGTCATATCCAGGACACACATTGGGGAGTGTCTTACCCTTCTGCAGAGATGCAGTCGGCGCGTTCTACCTCCCCAGTTGAATGGACAGTAAAAAAACGCTTATAAACATGAATTCTGAGTGATAAACATAGATATTTCCACTCGTGTTTTTAACAAAACCAGATTTGATAAAAAAAATACTTGGTGGTACAGACTTCTGCTATGTGAACACAGAAAATTGATTGTTGTGAACAATGGCGTAGTAGGAAATACATCAGAATAATATAGGTACTAGCAAGTCACTCGTTTAAAAGTCGATTTAAGCTTCATACCTCATTGGGTTGGCCCAGTTATCTGGAGCTACAGAATACACCATATGCATCTCTGCAGAGAGGTAACACTCCACCCTAACGAGTGTCCTGAATTGACATTAAACAATCTGATGACGAGGCTTCAATAATGCTGGAGCTGTAGGGAATGCGGAGTACCCCTTTATTGCTATTTCTCCCAGGTTCACTCTGGCTCTGTATGGTACTATTTACCAACCCCTCCGCTCGGGCAGGATATGACACAAGGTCGATTTTTAAGCGGAGTTTAACAGGTTTGAATTCAGAGTTTTCCTTCTCCTAGACTAGTTGCCTCACCAAGGCTGAAGAACCTAGTCCGTCCTACTATTTATCCATAGCTGGAGGGAGAATAAGGGGGTTCATACCTTTCCCAAGGGTATTTGCCCGAAAGTGAACGTAATAGCGCGACTGGAGTACGAACTCGCGTACTACGATTCCGCAGCTCATCGCTTTAACCATTACACCACGAGGACACCCCTCTGGCTCTGTATGGTAACACCTCATAAGGGTCCTATCTATGGGTCAAATAGATCTAAACTGTGGGCTTATGCTAAACGGAATTGTTTGAAATAGAACGGTTAGATCATTTAACCGCGTGTAAAAAATTTCTGCCGTTTAATAGAATTGTTTGTGATATAGTGCAATACTTGGAACCATTTAACTTTGTTCTCATACTAATCTGAATTGTTTGAAATAGAACTGTTTTTGAATTTAACTGTGTGTAAGCAAAAAAACAAAAACAAACTGTGTACTTATACTGAACTGAAGTATTTAATCCTTTAACTGTGTAAACAACTGAGGTCAGGCTCGTCTAAAAATGTTATTTACAAAATGTTTTTAATATATACATATATTTGATACATATGTCATAAAAGGATTTGGCATTAAATAACCTAAAAATGGTTGCTATGCCATCAAACCCAACCAAAGCAAACCAAATAATATATATTTGATATCTATGTATAAAGATAGTTTGGTTTGGTTTGATTTTATGGCACATCAACAATTGTTGGTTATTTAATGCCAAATCCATTTTTATACATATAAACAATTCAGTTTAGTATGAGTAGAGTTTTTTGTATATACTTAGTTAAATGTCAAAACAGTTCTATTTCAAACACTTCAGTTTAGCGTAAGTATACAGTTTAGTTCTATTTGAAACATAGATAGGACGCTATCAGGTGCTACCTCCCGTGCTAGAGGGGACCTTGAAGCGATGGCAATGAATGGATGCTCCGCATTCCCCAAAGCACTTGCATAATTGGAACCTCTTCATTAGATTGTTTAATGTCATATATAGGACACTCGTTGGGGGTACGCCTCTGCAGAAGGACAGTTGGTCTATTCTAGAGCCTCATTCGACTGGGCAATAAACAAAGTTAAATGTAAAAACGGCTTTATTTCAAGCAATTCAGTTTAGCATAAGTACACAGTTTAATTCTATTTGACTCACAGATAGGACCTTATCAGGTGCTACCACTCCGGGACATAGAGGATCTGGGAGCGATAGCTGTGAAAGGGTACTCCGTATTCCCCAAATCTTCAGCATCACTAGAACCTGATCATGAGATTGTTTAGTTGCATATATCCAGGACACTCGTTGGGTGGGGATCTTACCCATCTACAGAGAAGCAGTCCGTGTTTTCTACAGTTCCAGCCGACTGGGCAATATGTATAAAGAGGATTTGGCATTAAATAACCTACAATGGTTGATATGCCATAACCCCCCCCCCAAAGTGTTACTAGTTGGTCATACAAGCAGGTTGATGGCCTCAGCAGTAAGACTAACACACACAAACACACACTTTGTTTTATTCTCAGGCATATTAAAAACAACCCTATGTATAATCTAAAAAAATCAATTAAAATAAAATTAAAATAAGTGCAATCTTTTTTCCTGCAAATCTTTTTTCAATTTAATATATCTTTATTACATTAAAACTTAATTTTCACCCACAGTGTGCATTTTCTTGCAGATAACAATAATAATAATAATAATAACCGGGCATGGCAAAAAAAAAAAAAAAAAAGAAAAACCTTAAGAGAGAAAGAGAATCTCTCCTAATAGCAGCACAGGACAACGCCATAAGAACGAATCATATCAAAGCGAGAATAGATAAGACGCAACAAAATAGCAATGCGGTGACAGTCGAAACCATCAATCACATAATACGCTAATACAGCAAATTAGCACAAAAGGAGTATAAAACTAGACACAACTGGGTGGGCAAGGTGATCCACTGGGAAATGTGCAAGAAATTTAAATTTGACCATACGAACAAATGGTATATGCACAACCCAGCACCTGTCCTAGACAATGACACACATAAACTCCTATGTGACTTTAACATACAAACGGATCACCTAATCCAGAAGACCAAACCTTATAATAATCAACAAAAAGAAGAGAATTTGCAAAATTGTCGACTTTGCTGTTCCGGCGGACCACAGAATAAATCTGAAGGAATGTGCAAAGAAGGATAAGTACTTCGACCTTGCTAGAGAATTGAAGAAGGTGTGGAACATGAAAGTGACGACTGTACCAATTGTGATCGGCTTTTGGCACAATAACTAAAGGATTATCAAAAGGCCTGAAAGACTTGGAAGTTGGCGGACGGGTAGAGACTATCCTAATGACAGCATTGCTGAGAACGGCTAGAATCCTGAGACGAGTCCTGGAGACTTGAGGAGACTCGCTGCTACTCAAACTCCTGTGAAAAACCATCAGCTAACACTGATGTGAAAAACTCTAAAGGAGTAAATAATAATAATAATAATAATAATAATAATAATAATAACGATCAATCACATAATAAGCGAATGCAGCAAATTAGTGCAAAAATTGTAAAAGTCTAGACCCGACTTTGTGGAGAAGGTTGGCTGGTTGTTTTGTTTTACAGCGTATCAACTCTTTTCTCGTCATTTAACACCGAATTAAGTCATTTTGATAAAAGTTTCAAACAAATCAATTAAGTAGAAATATACTTTTGTTTACACACAGTTAAATGCCAAAACAGTTCTATTTCAAACAATTCAGTTTAGTATTAATATAATTTTCTATTTACACACAGTTAAATGGAAAAACAGTTAATTGTGCAAGATATTTAAATTTGAACATACGAACAAGTGGTATATGCACAACCCGGAATCTTTCCTGGAGAATGAAATGCACAAACGCCTCTGAGATTTTGAAATACTAGCAGATCAATAAATATAAGCCAGACGACTAGACCTAGTGATAATGAACAGAAAAAAAAGAAGCTGACGAATTGTGGACTTTACCGTCCCGGTAAACCACAAAGTAAAAACAAAAGAAAGCGGAGAACTAAAAGAAAAAACTATGGAACATGAAGCTGACGTTAACACCAATTGTAATTGGGACACTTGGAACAATCCCCAAAGAATCGGTAAAGAAACTGGAAGACATAGATGGCAAAGCACGAGTGGAGACCATACAGACATAATTGAGAATAGTCCTGGAGACTTAAAGAAACTTGTTGCCACCCAGACTCCAGTGAGAAACCATCAGTTAGCCTTGCTGTGAAAGAATCTCAAAAGAATAAAAGCAGAAACAGGGAAGGTTAAAGACTGCACCCCCCTAACTTTAGAATAGAAATTTCTTGAAAAGATATAAAAAAGAGTCTATCGCTTAGCAGTTAGGTATCAGAATTCGAAGGATAAAGCCATGAATATAAATCATGTCTAATATTTCATACAGGATGAGGTTAGTAGGAATTTTCTTTTTTTTTTTTTTTTAAAAGACGACATTGATTTTGTTCAAATGTTTGTGAAATTTTGTGGTGTACTATCTATATTTTTAAAAAAAAATGAAGAATCTTTCTAATCGGCTAAACTACTCCAGGTAAACTCTGGTGAAATAAGTAAGATTTATTTAAATTTAGCGCGCAAAAATCAGTAATACTCACCGTTCTGCCTTAATTTCACTGCAAAGTCATCAGAAACTTCTATCTATAAAAGTAATCAGCCCCTTAAGAAATAATATAAAAATAGGATCATTGATATAAACTATAAAGACGATATAGGGAAACTTGAAACTAGTTTAGGGCCTCCGGCCCAAAAGCGAAAAAGGAGAATAACGGACTTTAACTAAATTAAAATTAAGTTTTTTTTCTGTGTGACCTGCTGCTCATGAACAGCCATCATAGCTGGAGGATTTGGAAGTTGGCGGATGGGTAGAGACTATCCAAATTACAAAATTACTGAGAACGGCTAGAAAACTGAGAAGAGTCCTGGAGACTTGAGGAAACTTGCTGTCACTCAAACTCCAGTGAAAAGCATCAGCTAATACTGATGTGAGAAACTCAAAAGGAGTAAATAATAATAATAATAATAATAATAATAATAATAATAATAATAATAATAATAATGCATCAAGAAAACAAGGAGAAATTAAGTAATTTAGCCCTGTTTTCTCAGTAATAGTCCTATTTTTTTTCAAATAATTTTGTATTTTTTTCCTAAATAATAGTTTATTCTTTAATGTTTTCCTTGTCCCCTCAGCTGGAGCTGTAGAATACACCGACTGTACCTGCAGAGGGGTAAGACCCCGCCAAACGAGTGTCCTGGATATGACACTAAGTAATCTGATGGTGAGGTTCCAGTGATGCTTGAGCTTTGGGGAATGCGGAGCACCCCTTCATTTATCCCAGGTCCACTTTGAGTGGTAGCACCTGTTAGGGCCATATCTTTGGGTTAGATAGAACTTAATTGTATACTTATGTTACACTGAATTGTTTAATATAGAACTGTTTTGACTTTTAACTGAGTGTAAACAAAATCTATACTTATACTAAACTGAATTGTTTTAATTAGAACTGTTTGACTAAAATGAACAGCTTGAAAAATGTTTTTGACAATTAAACTGTGTACTCATGCTAAACTGAATTGCTTGGATTGGGCGTTAAATAACCTATAAAAGTTGATATGCCATAAAACTCAAACAACCAACAAACAAAGTTAATATTTTCCCCCACATGACATGGAAGAAACGACATTATTAATTTGAATGATTTAACGTAGTTTGTTTATTGTATATCTTATAAAGCCAGAATGTTTAGCCATTAAATCAAAATATATTTTGTGTCTTGATTGTTATTAGCGTATTTACTGCTAAAAGACTTTACATTAACATCCTCTAAGTGTGCTTATTCCATAATTTCTGCTATTGGAAATAGCATCATGATGCTATCATCCGTACCAACGGTGAGAATATGAGAGGTACAATCAGAAAGGTCGAGGATGAGCGATATTCAACCTGTAAACATTCTGAATTCAATTCGTTACGTTTGGTTTATTGGCATTTCAACCATTGTAGGTTATTTAATTCCAAATTCGATTTATGCATATATATTAAATATATATGATTTGGTTGGGCTTGGTTTTATGGCTTATCAACCATTGTAGATTATTTAATGCCAAATCCTCTTTATACATATATATTAGATATATATGATTTGGTTTGGTTGGGTTTTATGCCATATCAACTCTTGTAGGTTATTTACTGCCAAATCCTCTATACATATATATAAAATATATATGACTTTGTTTAATTTGGTTTTATTGCATATCAACCATTGTAGGTTATTAAATGCAAAATCCGGTTTATACATATATATTAGGTATATATTATTGGTAAACATAAGTCAACAAAGTTATATAGTTTCAAGTATTGCAATGTATCTCTCATAATTTAATTAACCACCAGTCATTTGTTTACACACAGTTAAGTGATCAAACTGTTCTATTTCAAGAAATTCAATTTAGTACAAGTCATTTGTTAGCACTCATTTTAAATGTCAAACTGTTCTATTTGAGTCATCGATGGAATATAATCAGGTGCTACCATTCCAGGCCAGAGTAGACATGGGAATAATGGCAATGAAGATATACTCTGTATTTCCCAAAGCTCCAGCTTTACTGGAGCCTCACTATCTGATTGTTTACTGACATGTCAGGACACTCGTTGGGGGAGAGTTTTACCCCTCTGCCGAGATGCAGTCGGTGTATCCGACAGCCCGAGCTGACTGGCCTGACCAACGGTAAGATAATAGGAGAGCTACAAGCACAAAGGTCGAGGGTGAGCAACATTCAACCATTAAACGTTCTATGTTCGATTCGTAGTTAGAAGTTGTATGTATACATTCATCGAAATAATAAATCTATTTATGAAAATATTGTTTTGTAAAAAAAAAATATGAAATCTTTTAAAATTTAACTCTTCTTTATAAAATTTTCGCAAAAATCTATAAAATATCAGTTGGATGGTAGAAATATTTACATCCCCGGAGAAATTAAATCAGTTGAAATTTTATTATAAACTTCGACCAGTGATGTAAAAATATACCCTAAATCGGTAAACTGCAGTAGAAATTGAAAAATTATTCTCAGTAAAGTTTTTATTTGGTTTGGTTCAATTTTCTTTAAATTTAATATATTGAAGATATTAGGTTTGAGGAAATATAGAAAGAAAATTCATTTTTAAAAGATCTATATATATAAAAAAAAAAAAACCTCCAAAAACAACTTAATTTATCAAAAATATTATTTTTTTTTACATTATAACTTTTCTTCCACACTACTAAGTCGTTATTTAATAAAAATGTCTCAATGTTCGCGAAAAGTAAAGTTTAAGAAAAATCCAATGATCAGGGCATTTTTAAATGAAATATTATGGTTTTATTTATCACATACAGACGTTAAGCAATTAGCCTACAGAAATTGTCTAAAGTTTCTACGTTACTTTTCTTCAACATACGAAATGTGTTTAATAAATATCGAGACTGAAGCTGTATTGGCAAAGATTAAAATGAACAGTGAATGCAACGTTCGTTTTCTTCAAAATACGATAATGTGTTCAAAAAGTATCGTGAGGGAAGTTGTATTTACAAAGACAGAAATAAACAATAAATGAAAACATTAATTTTTTTCAAAATACCAGATGTGTTGAAAAGGAATCGAAACTGATGCTGTATTTACCAAAACAAAAAAAAAATGAATGAAACGTTGATTTTCTTCAAAATACCAGATGTGTTGAAAAGGTATTAAGACTGATGCTGTATTTACCAAGACAAAAAAATGAATGAAACGTTGATTTTCTTCAAAATACCAGATGTGTTGAAAAGGAATCGAAACTGATGCTGTATTTACCAAAACAAAAAAAAATGAATGAAACGTTGATTTTCTTCAAAATACCTGCTGTGTTGAAAAGGAATCGAAACTGATGCTGTATTTACCTAGACAAAAAAAAAATGAATGAAACGTTGATTTTTTTCAAAATACCAGATGTGTTGAAATGGTATCGGAACTGATGCTGTATTACCAAGACAAAAAAAATGAATGAAACGTTGATTTTCTTCAAAATACCAGCTGTATTGAAAAGGAATCGAAACTGATGCTGTATTTACCAAAACAAAAAAAATGAATGAAACGTTGATTTTCTTCAAAATACCAGCTGTTTTGAAAAGGAATCGAAACTGATGCTGTATTTACCAAGACAAAAAAAATGAATGAAACGTTGATTTTTTTCAAAATACCAGCTGTATTGAAAAGGAATCGAAACTGATGCTGTATTTACCAAAACAAAAAAATGAATGAAACGTTGATTTTCTTCAAAATACCAGCTGTATTGAAAAGGAATCGAAACTGATGCTGTATTTACCAAGACAAAAAAAATGAATGAAACGTTGATTTTCTTCAAAATACCAGCTGTATTGAAAAGGAATCGAAACTGATGCTGTATTTACCAAAACAAAAAAATGAATGAAACGTTGATTTTCTTCAAAATACCAGCTGTTTTGAAAAGGAATCGAAACTGATGCTGTATTTACCAAGACAAAAAAAAATGAATGAAACGTTGATTTTCTTCAAAATACCAGCTGTTTTGAAAAGGAATCGAAACTGATGCTGTATTTACCAAAACAAAAAAATGAATGAAGCGTTGATTTTCTTCAAAATACCAGCTGTGTTGAAAAGGAATCGAAACTGATGCTGTATTTACCTAGACAAAAAAAAAATGAATGAAACGTTGATTTTCTTCAAAATACCAGCTGTATTGAAAAGGAATCGAAACTGATGCTGTATTTACCAAGACAAAAAAAAAATGAATGAAACGTTGATTTTCTTCAAAATACCAGATGTGTTGAAAAAGAATTGAAACTGATGCTGTATTTACCAAGACAAAAAAAAAATGAATGAAACGTTGATTTTCTTCAAAATACCAGCTGTATTGAAAAGGAATCGAAACTGATGCTGTATTTACCAAGACAAAAAAAAAATGAATGAAGCGTTGATTTTCTTCAAAATACCAGCTGTGTTGAAAAGGAATCGAAACTGATGCTGTATTTACCTAGACAAAAAAAAAAAATGAATGAAACGTTGATTTTCTTCAAAATACCAGATGTGTTGAAAAGGTATTAAAACTGATGCTGTATTTACCAAGACAAAAAAATGAATGAAACTTTGATTTTCTTCAAAATACCAGATGTGTTGAAAAGGAATCGAAACTGATGCTGTATTTACCAAGACAAAAAAAATGAATGAAACGTTGATTTTCTTCAAAATACCAGATGTGTTGAAAAGGTATTAAGACTGAAGCTGTATTTATCAAGAAAAAAATTAACAATGAATGAAACGTTGATTTTCTTTAAAATATGAGCTGTGTTGAAAAAGTATTGAGACTAAAGCTGTATCTACCGAGACAGAAATGAACCATAAACGAAAACGTTAATTTTTTTTCAAAATTCGAGCTGTTCTCTACACAATATCACCACCATTACGTCTACCACCACCATCACAACTATAACAACATTATAAGATGTTATTTACTCTTAACCATCGAAACTGTTCACTGACGACGATAATCATCACCACCACCATCATCATCATCTTGTCGTGCTGCCAGCACGGATATCCCTGGCCCTTTCTCGTCCCTCCTCCCTATCTTTCATAGCGTCTAACAGGTCCTCAGGGCTACATCCCGTATCCTCACAGAGCTGCTGTATGTAGGTTCGAGTTGGTCGCCCTGCTTTTGCTCGGCCATATGAGGGGGTCCATAAAAGAACATCACTTATGAGCTCATCCCTACTTCTCCAGTAGTGTCCCGCATGTCTGATTCGTCTAACTTTGATAGTTTTCGTGATGGGTAGTAAGTGGCCGTATAGCTGCTGCTTTGTGGGGTGTTGCCTCCAGGACTAGTTCGAAATTGCTCGCAGCATTCTTGTGTAGTTACCGTCAAGCTTTTTCTCCATCCGTTTAGTCAGCGTCCGTGTAGTGAATTCATATAGCAGTATCGACACGACTGCTGCTTGGAAGAAATTGCGTTTCTTTTTATCAGTCAGGTCTGACTTCTATATGACCGATAGCTCATCGTTAGCTGTCCATGTCTTTGCTAGTCGCATGTCGATGTCTTTTTCGGTTGATGAGACACTGCTTCCTTGGTAGGTGAACTTGTCAACGAGTTTCAGAGAGCTACCGCCTAGTGTGGAAATGTCGCCTGTTTGATTAAAGCACACGTATTCCGTTTTGTATGCATTGACATGGAGGCCATGTTCCTGACTATGCAGTAGGGTTTCGGCTTGGGCTGGTGTATTTGCCAGAATCGCCCTACTACGATAATAATTGTTTTGCATATTTTTAATTGCATAAATACGGTGTTGTGTCAGATTTTAGCAACGCTTTTTAAGGCATTTCGTTATGGCATGATGGTTAACGAGCTAGACCAGTTAATAACGAATAGAAATGTATAGTTCGATCTTCATTGCATGCCCTACTCTTCTGGCATTGTTGTTAAATCTAAACTTCAATGAGTTCGTGCCTCGTGGTATAATGATTATCAATCTGGGTTTGCCGATCATTGTTAGTGAATTTAACTCTCACAAGGTGACCTTCATATTTGCAGTCTTGTCCGCAGAGTCATTTTAATGAACGGACGATCTGGCTCCGACTGCAAAGGCCTCGATCTTTTCGTCATTGTTATCAACGCATATATTTTCGTAAAATAGAAACTTTTCAAAAAAATTATATTCTAAACGTATTATTTAAAAAAAAATCGTATTTTATGATACTCTTTTTTTTCATGATATCCTTTTTTATGATATCCCTTTTTTCATAATAGGTTATGAGATGCTAAATGAAAATTACGAGTTATCTCTAGACGGCTGTATACCCGGATGTAAAGAGGCTGAGGGTCGGGGGAGAAGGCAGGACGGAAGGCGCTTGAGCATGTGACTTAGGCACGGAGAGAGGCAGAAGCGAATAGGTTCTCCACGAGAAAGAAGCGAATAGGATCTCCATAAAGCGAGATGTGGCCAAAGTGAACCTGGAAACAGGTTGTTAGCAGACCACCCAACTCTACAAACAGAACCCATTAGTCAGTTTTTGCCGAAATTAGAGCTGACCTTGCAGAACTCAAAGGATCATAAAACCTTGATTGTTTTGAAGAACCCACTGCGGAAAATAAACTGATGAGCCATCTAATATTTGAAAAATTGCCTTCTTAACTAAAAAGGAGAACATTGATAAAACGGGACGAAATTATCCCACTTTGAATGACATTTTCGAAAGCTACAGTGAAGCAATCAAAACACTATTACTGTCAAGATTTCCTCAAGAAAAGACAGAACAATTCTCGAATAGAAGAGATAATAAATACAAAAACTTATATAAAGGTAAAGAAGATATAGAGAAATCAGAATTACAGAATTTCGCAACTTATTTTCAGAAGCCATTTTGCGTCTTATGTGACACAAATTCAAATAAATTGAACCCCTGCAAAAAAAAAAAATTCTTCCTTTGAAGAAAGAAAAAAAAAAAACATGTCGGAAATTTAATTTATGCAGTAAATGCATCAACAGGAAACATAAAAATCAGGATTGCCTAAGAAGAAAAAAAAAACGGGTTACGCTTGACCTGATTAAAGTGTAATTCTAAATGTCACATTTAAGCACTGTGTGATAAACTTAAAACCATTTCACTTTTGGGAATAAGCTAGAATAATGATGAAATGTACATATTGCCTGTGGTATAATTACATTCTCCAAAAGGTCTAGAAGAATAGCTGTAAATTGTATACTCGACACAAAGTGTCAACGATCTTACTTCTCTTAGCCAAATCACTCCCTATTTGAAACCAAGTAAAGGACAAATAAAGAAGGTAAGATTACCACTGAACACCTATACTAGCTATTCCACTAAAAACTTCCAATGAATGGAATTAAAAATTGGTTTCGGTGACGGAAAGGAAACAACCCGCCCCGTACTAGTTGATAATGAAGTCAACATTCCCTACAAATTCCCACATTTAAGATCTATCGAAAAGCAACGTAATTCAAAATTTGCATTTACATTTAGTAGACATAACAATAAAATAAAGATATCAGGTTTGATTGGTGTAGATTTGGGTGGTCTGCTAACACCCTCTGTTACCAGGCTTTCTTTTGACACATCTCGCCCCATGGAGATCCTATTCACTTCTTTCTCCTGGGGACCCTATTCGCTTCTGCCTCTCTCTGTGCCCAAATCACGTGCTCAACTACCTTCTCCCCCTGCCCTCGGCCTCTCTACATCCGGGTACACGGCCGTCTAGAGGATTACTCGTAATTTTCTTATGATGCCTCAACATCGATGTCATAGTCTACCATGTTTGCAAATACGTCACGGGGGCTCCTCCTCTGAGATGTATAAAAAAAGGGTCCTTTTGGTTTAATGGCATAACAACTTTCGTGGGTTATTTAAAGCCCAAGCAGTCCTTGTAGAAAACAAGTAGTTGTACTATTTAACCGACTATTTTCAAAGGATAGTAGAACGAAAGTGAATATAGCAGTACGATTATCGTTCGAACTCGCTTACAGGAATTTTACAGGACAGCACTTCAACCATTACACCACCGTGACTCCCAACTGGGTGGAAAAAAGAAGGAAAATAGAGTTGGTTGATTGGTTTTATGGCATATCCACATTTACCAACCCCTCCGCTCGGGCAGGATATAACACAAGGCAAATTTTTAAGCGGAGTTTAACAGGTTTGAATTCAGAGTTTACCTTCTCCTAGACTAGTTGCCTCACTAAGGCTGAAGAATCCAGTCTGCCCTACAATTTACTCAGAGCTGGAGGGAGAATAATTGGATTCATACCTTTCCCAAGGGTATTAGTGCTATGTGAAATGCAGTCTCGTCCAGGATTTGAACTCGTGTCGCCGTGTCCATATCCTACGACGATAGCCATTACACCACAGGCACCTCCTAACAATGGCATATCAATCCTTATAGTTTATTTAATGCCAAATGCTGTTTATAGATGATGTCTCAAAATAGACGCAACCCATTAATATGATAATTCATTTTGCTTTAAGTCATCTTTCATTTGAGTCCTAAAAAGTAATCATATCACTTCAGAAAGGTCAAACCAGATGACTAGGGCAGAAATTGTTTGACTACTTCTACATTCCAGTTGAAAGACCAAGTTCTTGGGAACGTCTTCGAGGGGACTTTTTCAGATTCCTTCCGACAGAATCTCTCACCGTATCCACATTGTCAGGACATATTGCAGTCAACTCCTTGCCTGATCTGGGATTTTCTACCTTCTTGTTGAGGTTGTTTACTGACCCTGTGGCTTGAAATTTGTGTTGGAACGATGAATTTGGCTTTTCTTCGGATAATTGTTAAGTTAACCTTGCTGGGAAATTTTGCTTGCATAGTTTTGAATGATTTTGTTTCCATATAAATAGTGACGCAAAATATTTTTTGGGGGTGGTTGTCCTCGTGGTGTAATGGTTAAAGCGACGGACTGCGGAATTGTAGTACGCGAGTTGGTACTCTAGTCGCGCTATTACATTCACTTTCGGGCAAATACCCTTGGGAAAGGTATGAACCCCCTTATCCTCCCAGCTATGGGTTAAATAGTAGCACTACTATTCTTCTAGGAGAATGGCTTTGGCATTAAATAACCTACATTGGTTGATATGCCATTAAACAAAGAAACCAAACCAAAATATTTTCTCTCTTGTCCAAGGTATTGTGATTTAGGAGTAATAGTTGTTATAGTATACTATTTTCAAATCTGAAACAAAAAGAACACAAATTCATTATTTGTAGAGCTATTAGCAGTCACATAGGTTCCATGTACATTGAGACGGCCTGTACATATAGTAAATATATATAATTTGTAAACGAATAGTTTGTATGTACATTTTAAACAAGACAGAGCTCATTTGTTTGCGCACAGTCAAATGATTTCAAGAATTCCTATCAAATACGAATAATACGATTAAGTATTAATCCTTTGTTTGCACACAGTAAAATGATTTCAAGTATTGCTATCTAACAGGAATAAATCTATTTAGAAGTGATCTCTTGTTTGTATACAGTAAAATGGTTTCAAGTATTGCTATCTAACAGGAATAAATCTATTTAGAAGTGATCTCTTGTTTGTATACAGTGAAATGGTTTCAAGTATTGCTATCTAACAGGAATAAATCTATTTAGAAGTGATCTCTTGTTTGTATACAGTGAAATGGTTTCAAGTATTGCTATCTAACAGGAATAAATCTATTTAGAAGTGATCTCTTGTTTGTATACAGTGAAATGGTTTCAAGTATTGCTATCTAACAGGAATAAATCTATTTAGAAGTGATCTCTTGTTTGTATACAGTGAAATGGTTTCAAGTATTGCAATCTAGCACTCACAGTTCAATGGGCTGTAAAATACGCCGATTGCATTGGTGTAGAGGAGTAAAAAAACCCACCCCCAACAAGTGTCCTAGATACGACACTAAATTGCATCTGATGGTGAGGCTCTAAAGAAAGAAAGAAAGAAAGAAATGTGAGGCTACGGAACGGAAGGAAGAAAGAAGAGAAGAGAGGAAAATAAGAAGAGGTTTTACGCGAAAGAAAGACAAAAATAGGAAAATAACGTAATCAGTGAAGCCAGAGAAAGAAACGAAGAAAAAACATAAGAAAGAAAAAGAAGGGGTGTCGTGAGTCTTAAGAAAGAAATAAAGAAAGAAAGAAAAAAATCGACGTGAGCTGAGAGGCTAAAAGAGAGGAGAGAAAAATATGGAGAGCTTTTCGGTTAAAGGTTTGGTTGTTTGGGTTTTATGGTATATTCAACCTTTGTAGGTTATTTAATGCCAAATCCATTTTTATACAAACAAGCAATTCTATTTCAAACAATTCAATTTAGCATGACTACACATTTTAATTGTCAAAAACATTTGTATTTCAAGCTATTCAGTTCAGTCAAACAGTTCTAATTCAGCCAATTCAGTTTAGTAAAAGTATACATTTTGTTTACACACTGTTAAAAGTCAAAACAGTTCTATTTCGAACTATTCAGTTCAGTGTCAATAGAGTTTCAATGTCAAAAACAGTTCCATTTCAAACAATTCAGTTTAGCGTAGGTACGCAGTTAATTCTATTTAACCCATAGATAGTGCCCTATCAGGTGCTACCATTCTGGGCCAGATTGAACTTGGGAGCAATGGGAATAAAAGGCTGCTCCACATTCCCCAAAGCCCCAGCATCACTTGAACCTCACCATCAGATTGCTTAGTGTCATATACAGGACATTCCTTGTGGGGGTGTTTTACCCCTCTTAAGAAATGCAGTCAGTGTATTCTACTCCCCCTGTCGACTGGGCAATTTTTAGGTTATAGAAAGAAAGAAGATAATAGGAAAACAACGTGAGGTGTGAGGCTAGAGAACGAAAGAAAGAAAAAAGATAAAAAAGGAAAAGGAAGTGAGTTTTGAGTCTAAAGAAAGAAAGAAAGAAAGAAAGAAATCAACGGGAGCTGAGAAGCTAAAAGAGAAGAGAGAAAGATTAGGAGAACTTTTAGGCTAAAGAAAGAAAGAAATAGGAAAAAAAAACGTGAGCTGTGAGTCTAGAGAAAGAAAGAAAGAAAGAAAGAAAGAAAGAAGATACGAAAAGAAAAGGAAAAGAGTTGTGTAAAGAAAGAAAGAAAGAAAGAAATTGACAGGAGCTGACAAGCTAAAAGAGAAGAGAGAAAAATAAGGAGAGTTTCAGGTTAAAGAAAGAAAGAAATTATGAAAGTCAGAAAGATAATAGGAAAACAATATGACCTGTGTGCCGAGAGAAAGAAAGAAAGAAAAAAAGACAAGGGAAACAAGGAGAGCTGTAAGTGTAAAGAAAGAAAGGGAGAAAGGAAGAAGAAAAGAGACGAGAGGGAAACAATGACAGTTGAGATGCTAGAAAAAGAAATAAAGAAAAGAAAATGTGAATGGTTTATACAACACAGTTGAAAGTTCATTTAGTTACTTTCGTATTTATCCAAATGTTTACAAATAACGTACTATTTGTATTACTGGTTTGCTCTGGTGTAGAGAAGATATTTAGTCGAGTCTCCATTCACCAAAGACCAATATTAGTATCAGTACATGATACACTATCATTAATAAAACGGAAGGAAAGATAGGATACCCTGATTTACACATATATAAACACTTAATTTATATTGCGACGTACAAGTCGACCTTTTAAGTCTGAAAAAAAAATCTATACAAAATAAATGGGTCAACTTATCAAATAAGGTTAAAATCCAAACCTTTATCCTATTGTGGTCAACCAGTAGTATAGTGTTCCTAAGAATCGATATTGCTCAGTCGACTGGGGCTGTAAAATACACAGACTGGACCTCGGTATGCCCCCTCCAACGAGCGTCCTAGAAATGACACTAAACAATCTCATGGTCAGGTTCCAGTAATGAACGAGCTTTGGGGAATTTAGAGTACCCATTCATTGCCATCGGTCCCTGGTCCACTCTGACCGGAGTAGTAGCACCTGATAAAGTCCTAACTATGGGTCAAACAGATCTCAACTGTGTACTTATGCTAAATTGAATTGCTTGAAATAGAACTGTTTTGACATTGAAACTCTACTTACGCTAAACTGAATTGTTCGAAATAGAATTGTTTTGATATTTAACTGCGTGTAAACAAAAACTATACTTTGACTAAACTATATTGTTTGAATTAAAACTGTTAGACCATAACTAAATAGGTTGAAATAGAAAATGTTTTTGGCGATTAAACTGTGTAATTATGCTAAACTGAATTGCTTGAAATAGAACTGTTTTGAAATTAAAACTGTACTTACGCTAAACTGAACTGTTTGAAATAGAATTGTTTTAACATTAAAACTGTACTTACGCTAAACTGAATTGTTTGAAATAGAATTGTTTTGACATTAAAACTGTACTTATGCTAAACTGAATTGCTTGAGATAGAACTGTTTTGACATTAAAACTGTACTTATGCTAAACTGAATTGCTTGAAATAGAACTGTTTTGAAATTAAAACTGTACTTACGCTAAACTGAACTGTTTGAAATAGAATTGTTTTAACATTAAAACTGTACTTACGCTAAACTGAATTGTTTGAAATAGAATTGTTTTGACATTAAAACTGTACTTATGCTAAACTGAATTGCTTGAGATAGAACTGTTTTGACATTAAAACTGTACTTATGCTAAACTGAATTGCTTGAAATAGAACTGTTTTGACATTAAAACTGTACTTACGCTAAACTGAACTGTTTGAAATAGAATTGTTTTGCATTAAAACTGTATTTACGCTAAATTGAATTGCTTGAAATAGATCTGTTCATCTGTATCAAAATGCATTTAGCATTAAATAACTTACAAGGGATGATATGCCATAAAACACAAACAAACAATAAGAATCGATATACACCACTTACCGTAACTCCTGCAGATTGCCATAAACATTTCCAACGTAAACTCGTGTTTGGTGAATATATTTTTAACAATTTAATACAGAGATTAATGTTGTATAATAATAATAATAATAATATCTATAATAATAATACAGACCGACTCTGTCGTTTCGGATACGAACGGGTAAATTTCTTATGCTAAACAAATTAAACTGACCCCCACAACGTCCACGCGCGGCGCATCTTGTGGTGTTTAAGATCTCCGCCAGTAAGGGCCTAAACTGATCAGATCTGATATGATCCGAAAACTCAACCGCGCGCTTCAACGGTCGACCTCAACTATCCGTCTTTTCAAAATCTTTAAATTCTCCGGACATCTCTTCCGGGCATCCACTCACTCAATTCACTCCAACAGCAGTCTAGCCCCATTTCCTGTCTGAGGGTTTATTATGACAGATGATGATTGTCATATCCTTTCCGTGCGGGCGTAAGACTGCACCATCTGACTATGCATCTGAATTAAAAGACACTGAGTAGTTCAAATCCTTATCAAACTAAATAATAAAATATAAATAATGAAAAATGATTAATATAAAAAAACCATTAACTTAATTATATAACATTAAAATTGTTATACAAATTAAGTACTATGTAAACGCTAATGGTCTGACAGTAAACACCAACCAGAATGTCACAGTAACCTATTGTATGTTTGGAGGTCGACCTATACAGCAGGAATTGGTTTAACCCAGAATTTTAGGCGAAAAATCTTGAGGTCGATTTATAAGCCAAGCCGACTTGTACGTCGCAATTTACGGCATATATACAAACAGTATATCCAATAAATATTTAATAAATACATCATCATCATCATCATCATCATCATCAAGTGGTGCTCAGGGTACAGATTCCCTTTATTCTCTTTCCCCATCCGTCCCTATCGGTCATCACTCTTAGCAGGTCAGCTCAATCGACTGGAACTGTAGAATACACCAACTGCATCTCTACAGAGGAGTAAGGCTCCACCCAACGAGGGTTTGAGATATGACATCAAACAGGCTGATGGTGAGGTTTCTGCAATGTGGAGGAATGCAGAGTACGCCTTTTTTGCCATCGCTTCCAGGTCCACTCTGGCTCGGTGTGGTAGCACCTGATCGGGTCCTATCTATAAGTAAAATAGAACTGTTTGACATTTAAACTTTGAGCAAACAGATTACTTATGATAAACGGAATAGCTAGAAAGAGAACTGATATATATGTTAAAATAGGATTTGGCATTAAATAACCAACGATGGTTGATATGCCATCAAAATCAAACTTTAAATGTGTGCAAACAAATAAGTGAAGGCTCGTTTAAAAATGTTATCAACAAAATATGTTTACAAATCATGTATTTAATATGTATGTAAAAATGATTTGGGATTAGATAACACACAATGAATGATATACCATAAAACCAAACCAATCCAATCGTGGCCGTTTCTAGAGATCGTGTGCTACGTTCCTAACAAGCTAATGTAAGTAACACCTTGATGGTCGGCCATTACTGATGTGTCTAAGTGTGGTAGTCAACAGAAGAACTTCTCTAATGAGTCCGTCCCTGCTTCTCCAGCAATGCTTTACATGTCCTTACTTGAATTGTTCTTAATATGAGAGGTAAGGTGAAGCTCCCAGAATTTGTCCAAAACTGTAAGCCATCAAGCTTTTTCTGCAAGCGCTTACCTAAAGTCTGTTATGCAGCCATACAATATAACGGACGTGGCTACAGCTAGTATATAATCCCCGTTTAATTTCATCGGAGGGATTAGATTTCTATGTGGTCGATAACCTATCGATAGCAGTCCACATCTTTCCTATGTGTCTATTTCAGTAGATGAGAGGTAAGTTTGGTTTGATTTGGTTGGGTTTTAGGGCATATCAACCACTGTTGGCTATCTAATGCCAAATCCCGTTTATAAATATATTTCAGGTATATATTATTTGTAAACATGACAGCAAAGTTAAATAGTTCCAAGTATTGCTATATATCCCTAACAATTTTATTAAAAATCGGTTATTGTTTATATACGGTTAAATCATCAAACGGTTCTATTTTAGGTATTTTAATTTAGCTAAAGTCAAAGTTAAAAAGTTGCAAGTATTGCCATGTATCGACAACAATTCAATTAAATATCAGTTATTATTTAACACACAGTTAAGTGATCAAACAGCTCTGTTTCAAGCAATTCAATATGTCATAAATCATTTGTTTGCACAGTTTAAATTTCAAGCACTTCTATTTGACCCATAGATAGAACTCTATCTGATGCGATCACTCCGGGGCAGAGTGGACTTGAGAGCGATGGCAATGAAAGGGTACTCTGCATTCCCCAAAGCTCCAGCATTACTGGGGTCTCACCATCAGATTGTTTAGTGTCATATCCAGGACACTCGTTGGGGGGAGGCTGCAGAGCTGCAGTCGGTGTATTCGACAGCCCCAGCCGACTGGGCTGCCGAAGTATGTGAAATAGTCTACTAATTTTAGAGGCTTACCATTTAACGAAGAGATCACATAATCAAATAGTATTGAAAGAATAAAAATACATTTCCCAACAGATTGAAATATGCACACTTTGTTCCATGATCAAGTATTATGAAGATGGGTACTAAAATGGAAAAAGGCTTACTTGCTGTTGTATAAAGTAAAATGTGTCTTTATTGCTACATGGCAAGGGCAGGAGACCCTGTGTAAATTATGAAAAGAACGACGAGAATAAGTTTCTGAACTGTCATGTTGATATTTTCTAAGGCACCCAATGGACATGCCTATTCTCTTAAGGTGGTATTTTTTTATTGTCTCTACAGTATGGTACAAGTAATAAAAAGCTTAATAAATGTTATGAGCTTCTGAGATTTCCTTAACATTGGGCAAAATACATAAATGAATAAGTAAATAAAAGCAAAAATAAAAATAAAAATAAAAAGCAGTGTCTAGGAACTTTGAGCCAACCTAATATATAATGATAGAGTTTTAAGAGAAACGTAGTTAAGCAATATTACATACGATCGTGTGTACGTGTATATTCGTGGGTGTCTGAAATACTTCCTCACGTCATAGGTTTAATCGTACATTGTTTTGCCTCGCGCGCATGCGTGGTAACGTACATGAGTGTTTCCGCTTCGAACTTCGTGACAAAAAATATTTTTTCTTCGGTCGACAACGGCAGAATTCGTGACTTAGGCCACATTTAGTGCTCTGTGTCAGTTTTGACCGTGAGACAGTGATCCTTAACGGGAAAACAATCAAGTTAGTGGCCATGCAAAAGTTGCAAGCCGATTTTCAGTAACAAGATGGACGCACAGACACACACGCACGCGCACCAGAAAGAAAGAGAAAAAGAGAGAAAGAGAGGATTCTTCGTATCACTTCGTTCTGCCAGACGACTGCGAATGATACGTGCTTATATAAAAACTTAAACTACTTTAGTGTCTCACAGCCTCTATAACGGCGAATACTCCGTCGTTTTCACATACAAAAATGTTTTTTTAGGCTTAGTCTGAGAAAAGAAGATTTAAACAGTGGTTTTTTCACAGGTGTAGCTTAATGATTACAACAAAGGATTAAAGAAGAGGTCGGTAGCTAAGACCAGAATATGGGAAAGACAAATCTCCCTTTCGAAATACTCTTGTCTTCCAAGGAGTACCCAACCCCTCTGAAACGAGCAGGGTATGACACAAGGTCAGTTTTTATAGGGATTAATGTTTTCCTTTTCCAAGACTGGTTGCCTAATCAAGACTAAAGTGTAACATCGCCATGATACGGATATGTGAAACGTACATAGAATGTTTATAACATATATACATAGAAGATAGGAATCCCGAAACACAAAAACACTTACGACTTCTTAGTTCTGGTACGAAACTTTTTATTACCTTTGAGTTTAAAGGTTTTTCGACATAAGGAGACAGATACACCTGACTTTTCCATCTGCCCCAAACCACGTGCGCACCCGACACAAGACCTCGGCGAGCGAGCGAAAGTCAACCTCCTTCCTCCGAGGCAGAACTCAACTAACTGACTTTTCTCAAATCTCAGTCCACGCTTCCGGTGCGTGATGTCACACACATCCCTGGTCATATCCTCTATCTGGAATTTTTATTGTGACATCTCTGAATGACACATCCGCTCCGCACGCGCGTGAACACCTGCGCTCATGTTGCACCTAACTAACCCATGCGCTAAGTGAAAGGTTCTCAGCCTAACTAAACCGAAAGGCAAGATATATAAAACGAAATCCCTCGGCCATTATATTCCATAAAGGATCCAGTTTGCCCTAGTATTAATTCATAGTTGGGAAAAGAAAAGAATTCATAAATTCTTGAAGGTCATTAGCCCGAAATGAAACGGAAAAGATTTAAAGTTATTCTTTACGATAGATATGAATTATTCAGCCAAGTCTCGATTACTTCATCAAGAGCTGAAACCATGGCTTGAAAGCAGATTGTGAAATGCTGAACTAAGATTTTAACTTTTACCTATTCATTTATTTTGAGTGTATTGTCTTATATTTCTCATTTATTTTACGATGTTTCACTCTCTGTGCCCACATGGGCTTACCCCTCAGGTTTTTCGTGGTCCACCTGGCGTTCACACCGGGTGGGTGTTATTGTGCTAACCGCATGGCCCCAGGAGGCCGTTTCCCCCGGTAATACCTGGTTGGCTCAGCTGAGTCCATCGCTTGGCGCACGAGGCGTCCCAAAAAGGGAAATATCGACGTGATCAAGCATTTTTTCTATCGGCCGCACATGAAGGCCTTCCTTACGATAAAATGACCTTGTGTCAAATCCGGATTAGAGGGAGTTCAGATTATAATCTCATTCATTGTGTTCTAGAGCTGATTAACAGCTTTTCTTTAGTTTTATCCGGAGGTTTCTAACGAACATTTTTTTTATCCCCTTGTATAAATTTGGGAGCTCTTAGTCTATCGACAACTTGTTTTTCACATACAATGATGGTCTAAAGGGTTCATCTTGTCAAATATATGGTTGGTTGGTTGGTTGGTTGGTTGTTTTGTTTTACGACGTATAAACCCTTTTCGGATCATTTAACGCCAAAAAACATTTTTAAAAAGTTTCAAACAATTCAGTTTAGTGTAAGTATAAGTTTTTTCTTTACAGACAGTTAAATCTCAAAACAGTTCTATTTCAAACAATTCAGTTTAGCATAAGTACACAGGTTCAATGTCAAAACAGTTCCATTTTAAACAAAGTTTAGCATACAATAACAGTTGATTTCAAACAAATCAGTTTAGCATAAGTACGCAATTTAAATGTCAAAAAACGTCTTTTTCAAGCAATTCAGTTTAGCATAAGTACGCTGTTTAGTTCTATTTGACCCATAGATATGATGATATCAGGTGTTACCACTTCAGGCCAGAGTAGAGCTGGGAATGATGGTAATGAATGGGTATTGTACTTTCCATGAAGCTCCATCATAACTGGATCCTAACCATCAGATTGCTTTGTGTCATATACCAGACGCTCGTTTGGTGAGGGGGTCTTACCTTTCTACAGAGATGCAGTCAGTGTATTCTTCTATCCCCTCCCAGCAGACTGGGCTATATATAATGTATGTGTTTACCCAAACTTACCTCAACCAGCAGGATATGACACAAGGTCAATCTTTTTATAAAGCAGCGTACACTCGGTCAGTACATCTGATATGGAAAACTTATGTAATGTTTCAGAACAATTTAAAAAGCAAGCTAACAAACAAACAAACAAAAAAAACTAAATATAGAAAACTTTATCTGAATAATATCACATTTACATATTTGTTGTGCATTTTCTATTTTCAAGGCATATAGGTTTGTGTTTTTTATCCTGACCCTTTCCTTTCTTTCATGGTCAGTCGTTTTTCTTCATATTTCTTTTTCTTTCTTTTTTGTCATACAAGGGAGGATTATGAATGTCCATTGATTCCTCGATGCAGATTATCGCCTAATCGGGAGTGATGTGATCAGCTGATTGAAAAAGTTTGATACTGGAAGACTCGAAACTCTTGATGAAAGCAGCCAGAGAATATAACTAAAGATGTTTTCCGGTGAATCTAGAATACATTTTCTTTAAAACGAAATTTTAGACTTATATATATTACATAATGAAAACTAACGTATGGTTTCAGAAAAATTTAAAAAGAAATCAAATATACAAATTTTTAATTAGATAATATCATACTTAGATAATTATGTACAAAATATGCATTAAATTTAATTGTCAACAATAAAAGATATACATTTATGAATTTAATTCATTATTAGAAAAGGATTTGTTGGGAACTTCGTGGCGGAGTGGCTAATGTGCTTGACTACGTCACCGTAGTAAGCAAGTACGAACTACAGTTGCGCTATTACGTTGCCTTTTTGAACAAATACTCCTGGGAAAGGTATGAACTACTGTATCCGCCCGGCTATTGTTTAAATAGTACAACTACCGTTCTTTTAGTAGGATTGCTTTCGGGACTAAATAACCCATGAAGGTTGATACGCCACAAAACCAAAGAGGAGGACTTAACTCAGTTACCTATAAATATGTATGTATTCACCTGACTATTCCATCACGGCCAAGATGTGACATAAGGACAATTTTTAAGTGAAATATAGTAATTGGTGAATTGGCTGACTGTAGTCGAGGGCGACCCAAAGACTCCCTTTTCAAGGTGTAGGGGAGGGCACTATTCCGCTCCCTGAATCTCCACTTACCCTTGATCCGTGC
Source organism: Sepioteuthis lessoniana (assembly GCA_963585895.1). NCBI lineage: Eukaryota > Metazoa > Mollusca > Cephalopoda > Myopsida > Loliginidae > Sepioteuthis > Sepioteuthis lessoniana. The sequence continues at coordinate 23,511,464 of OY757938.1, forward strand.
CTTATAATACTGAGAGTTAAGCAAGGAGGCATCAAGCACCATTTTCAAGTCTTTGGTATGACTTGACCTCTGATTGAAACCCCGGTCTCGGTGACCATTGGCGAACACTCTACCCACTAAGCCACTGGGCAAGAAAGTGAATAACCTCACAGAGATTCCAATATGTTAAGACTGTTTGAAATTATATCATAAAGGTGCAACCGTAAAGCTAATCAAAATATGAAGAGAAACATTTTTACTCAATACATGAACATTCTGGTTTTATAGAATATTTCCTAATATCAGTTCTGCTTTTCTAATAAAGATACACCTATAGAAATTTTAACACGTTTGGAATAACCTCACCGAGATTCCAATATGTTAGGACTGTTTGAAATTATATCATAAAGGTGCTACCGTAAAGCAAGTCAAAATATGAGGAGTAACATTTTTACTAAGTACATGAACATTTTGGTTTCATAAAATATTTCTAAAACAAAGTAGAATAAATTATTTGAATTAATGGTATAATATTTGAATTAATGATATATTTTTCCAGGCTATTAAAAGGAAGATATTATGGAATAACCAAATATTGAGACAAATTTATAGAATGGACCGGTAATTTGCATTCTTAAATCAAATATCAGAAGAAGCCTTAATAAGTAAATCTGTCTACAGTCAAAAGACACCTTTTGCACACCTCAACAAGTGGTTGGACATACCCATTTCAAAGAAGACATAGCTCCAACAACATAACTGTCAATTGAAACAATAGGAACGATTTGGAAACTCATTCGACAAAACAATCAACACAGGAGCGTGGCAAAAGTCGTTGGTTGTTCCCAGGCAGCTGTGTCCGAAAACTTCCTACAAATATAAAAGAAATTGGGTGGTTAAGAAGCTAAAACATACTGGTAGACATTTAAAGATAATAAGGAACCCGGAAAAAAACTCCAAGCTAAATGCCTTTAAAATAGCAACTGTACAACAAAACAAATAAAGAAAAAGTAGAGGGTCGAAACAAGATCAATATTTGTGACGAAACTGAAAGAAATCGACTGAATAAAAACAGGATATACATTGAAAGAAGGTAAATGAAAACCAGCTCTAACACGCAAACAGAAGAAAATCAGATTAAAGTGGGCTAAAGAGAAACAGCCATGGTGTGTGAACAATTGGATTAAAATGATCTTCAATGATGAATCAAAAATGTACTTCGGCCAAGTGAATGAAGCTGAAAATTGTGTCTCGTGCCAAAAAGTGAAATACATAAATATGACTGCCAGAAGAAAACAAGTTCATTTCCTAACTCTTTCATTTAAGCAACAAGTGGAGATATCAATCATTAGCTCGATAATATTGAAATCCTAGATCATTATCTCATTCTATCGATATAAATTGGTTTGCTGATGAGGAAGTCATTTTTTTTTAGAAAGATAAGGCATCTTATCAGAGAAGAAAGAGGATTAAAGTTTTTTTTTCAGTAAAGGCATGGAAGATCAGTGACATGGCCAGCGAATAATGCAGATCTAGTTCTAATTTATTGTGGAATCTTTTTAAATGACTCATGGGAAGGCTCTATTGATCAGAGAAGATCTATTAACTGTCATTCAGGAAATTTAGAACGACTTTGATATATTATATTGCTTTAAATTAATGAAATCTCTTCCTGAAAGAATTACGGCTGTCATGAAAGCTTGAGATTGGAGCAATTAAGTATTAATTTTAATTCTTTATCAATAAATTACGGAATTTTTTTCCTCAATAATTATATATTTTATAACTTTTCAGCATGATTTAAGAAAAAATACACCTTAAATTCAAATAATTTTATCTAGTTTGTTAAAGAAATATGTTAATGAAGCCATAATATTTGGCTGTTAAATAACAAAAAGTCTTACATCTTATCAATCATTAATTAATTTCTTACGAAATAGAATTAAAAAAAAAAGGTAAACATCCATTGCGTTGATTCAATAATTTTCTTAAGAGGATGGAAATTCCAAAATCAAGACAAAATTTTTAAAAAAATGCTGATAAATTCTTCTTTTCTTTGAAGAAAAAATCTTCGAAGAAGGGAACTGATATCGTTCTACCTGAGTTTTAATGATAATACAGGATATCTTTTAAAATGTTAACATTTTTATGGGAGTTTCTTTCTGATATTATGATTTTAAAGCCTCTACATATTCACCATCTCCGTCAACACATTATTGAAATCTTCCCTTGTGATATCAATTTTACTTTTCGAATACTCCAATAGAAATAAAAACTGTTTGTTGCATCCCATGGTGGTCTCTGTAATATCAGTTCTGCTTTTCTAATAAAGATAATCCCATAGAATCATTAACATTTTGCTTGTGGTATCCCCTGCAGTATCAAACAATAAGTCCTTCATTTAAATGTAAAATGAAGACAATTCCCTAACCTCTGCGCATGAAATAACCCCAAGTAGGTTGACATACCGTTAACATCAATTAATAGTATCCTAACGGAATTATTGACATTGAATGAGTTATTTCTATTAGATAAGAATACTTTGTGGAGTTTGAAGGCTTTTGAAGGTCAAGGGCTAAGGGCAAGGTTGTGTTGCCGTAAGATATCTGACTCCATATTTTGGTTACACTGCTTCACCCAAAGAAAGGCCCAAAGAAAGTCCCAAAAGAAATATACAAAAAGAAAAGATAGAAAAAAGATAAGAGGCGAAAACATTTCTTCTATACTTTCCTTTATTTATTGAGTGAAGGGACTAACTAACGCTACGTCCCAGGACGTAGGCGTGGTGCCCAAAACACCAGACAGCAAAATTGGTCTTGTTGGTTCGACGGACACTGCCTGAAAGAGCAAGATGATATCGTTTCCTTTTTCAAGGGGAAAATCCTTTTTTTCTTTTACGCATGCATCATCTCCTTTTCCGTTAGAGAACTCTGGGAGTTTTTTCAAATTTAATAGTTTTCGTTTTATCTATTTATTTATTTTTTTAAATTTAATTATTTTATTTATTTATTTGTTCCCTACAACTTGAAACTGTATAATTATTAGTATTAGATAGAAATACTTGAAATCATATAACGGTGAATAGAATATTTGTATTGACCCTTTTGCAAGCAAATATTTTTGTAATCCTCAAACTTTGAGAAAATTAGCCAAATCGGAGGTATATTCGAACAAGTCAATTAATTAAATATATAAGATAAAAACAAAATATGATAATTTGATCAAGAATTGTGCTTCATTGTACAATAACAGGAAAAGAATAAAATATTTGCTTTTAATCATGATATTTTCAAAAACAACCTTTGCACAGTGGAGCCTCTTAGCAATGTTTCTATACATTAACATAAAATTAATCATAGACCAACCGATAAGAAATACCTTATAATGAGCTACAACGGAAGGACAAAAATATTGCTTCCGTTTGTTACTTGATGGTAAAGTTATTTACAAAAGATTATTTATTTATGACCTCTTGACACTATACTATTATCTAAAATGAATATAACTGACTTCGGCATTAAATAACCTCTCAGTGGTTGAGATACCGTAAGACCAACCAACCGACCAATCAACTAACCCTTACGAAGTTGTTTGCGTTTCACTTGGGAAAGGCATGGATTCATCCTTTCTACTCTCAACTATTGGTAAATAGTACGGCAGACAGTTTTTTTGTTTTTTTTGCTTTGATAAGGCAAATAGTCTAGGAGAAGGAAAACTCTGTATTCAAACCTGTTAAACCCCGCTTAAAAATTGACCTTGAGTCATATCCTGCCCGAAGGGAGGGGTTGGTAAATATGGATAACATCCATTTTGATCGTATGGTATACTATAACAAATCTGTTATGGATTGAATGGAACCCCCGTCCCACAGAATGAACTGGTCTGCGGATTATATTTAGAATGGTGATCGCTCTAGTTAATAAGTCACTAAGTAGTGTATAAATCTGCCGGACTGTCGTTTCGACAACAAACGATTAAGGTTGCTTACACAGACAGCGAACTGTATTTTTCACCGTAAACAAATATCTCTCAACTTAAATATGTGTTGACTTTTACAACTCACGACAAAACAAAATCTCCGTCTTTTCAGTATCTATCTTATTTTTCCCAGTGTAATAATTACAGGGTGCGGAAGAAAAATATGGAATAATTTTTAAAACGTTTCCTTTAGTCTGATTTGTCCAATTAAAAAAAAAAACAAAAACAAAAAACATTAAATAAAAAATTATAAATAAATAGAAAAAAATCGATAAATGTAAATTTTCATGGTTAGCTTTATTATTTAAGCACTATGAGTGTGCAAGAAAAGAAACGAAAAGAATTTACGAGTTGCTTAACGCCGAAAAAAAAGCTAAAAAAAAATTCCGAAATAATCGATGTTTCTTTATGGCAGTTTTGCCGTAAAGAAAAGTATAATCTATTGTTTTAAAGAATATATATTCTAGATTAGCCAGGACGCGTCTTTAGTTATGTTTAATGACTGCGTTCATCAGGAGTTTCGAGTCTTCCAGCATCAGACTTCCTCAATCAGCTGATCCGATCACTGCCGATTAGGCGATAATCCGCATTGAGGAATCAATGGACATTTATAATCCTCCCTTGTATGACAAGAATGAAAGAAAAAGAAAGATGAAGAAAAACGGTTGATCACGAAAAACAGGAAAGTGTCCGGAAAAAAACACTAATCAATATGCCTTAAAAATAGAAAATATTCATCCCTCCTTCATAATCCAAGCGTTGGTTTGATGTTGCATAGGGATTCTATATCCCTTAGCAAAACTTATGGAATTAGCTCACTATGTGAGTGTCCACATATGTGTCCTATTTAACAGAAAATAACCTAATAACAGTGTGACACTGGAGGTCAGAGGTCAGTCTTTTTGCCATAAAGAAAGCCCGAATATTAACCCCCTTGATTACGCTATATGAGGCGTTTTAGAAAGCAAAACAAATGCAATTTCCCATCCACATATTGTTTCGTTAAAGACTTCTATTAAGGAGGAATGGAATAAAATGTCTGAAGAATTTATTTTGAAGGCACGCAGATTATTTTGAAGGCGTATTGATTCAACAATTGAAAAAAATGGAGGCCATATTGCGTAAATTTACTGATATGTGTCTCTTTTTATTTTGTTCTTTAGTTTTTAAGATTAAAATGAATCTTGTATAATAGTGTCATTTATCATTATACTCTAACCGGTTCATTGGTCTAGTGGGTAGAGTGTTTGCCAATGGTCCGGGAGACCTGGGTTCAATCCCATACCAAAGATTTTAAAAGATTGTACTTGATACCTTTTTGCTTAACACTCAGCAATATAAGGTACGTATTGAGGGTAAAGTGGTGCAATCCAGGGAAAAGAGTAGCGCCCTCTCCTACACCTCGGTGAAGTAGCTATTGAAAAGGGAGCCTTCTGGTTGCCCTCGACTATGATCGACAACTTTTCTTAAACTGGACATTGGTTTAATGATTAGTGTTCGCCAATGGTCCGGGAGACCTGGGTTCAATCCCATACCAAAGATTAAAATGGTCACCAACTTTACTTTTATTATTATACTAAAATATTCCGAATTTTGCTTCCGTAAGGAAGTATTACAATTCGGATTAAACTTTGAAGTGAGTTCGATCCCCATTAGATGACTCAGAAATATTGCCATGTGTAAAATCTAATAAGCAATGTTTACCATTAAATAATACCAGTAATTTGAATAAGTTAATCTACTTTGTTTATGGACTATTTTATGAAGCCAGAGAGTACAGTTAATTAAATAAAAAAAGAGTGTCTTATTTGTTGTGATGGTAGACCTTCCCTCGCTAAAAACAGAGGGGGATTCTGCTTCCAATCCGCTGACCACTGGTCGAATATATCTTTGGACAACACAATAAACTCATTATCTGCCCACGTTGTATATTATTTAGATCCAGGCAACAGATCAATCGTTAATCGGAGTCACCGGTCGGCGAGTAAACGAATGACACTGCACTGTTTAGAATGTAAAAAAAAAGCGATGCCAACAAACAAAGAACAAACACTGCTTTATAATAATAATAATATCTAGTAAGAAAAGAATGTCTTTAACAATGGAGCAAGAATTCACCCTTCTCAGAGATGAGTCAGGGTTAAGTCGAAGACTCTGTTAATAAAGTAACAGTAAGTCGATTCTTTGTATAAGTTTGGGCTTTTCTATTTTTGCTATCTGCAGCCTGGCGTAAGGCAATTTCAATGGCGGTTATATTTGCTCTCTCTCAGTCCTTGAGATTATTCCATAATGTTATGATATTAGAGACTTTCTTCGGTTTCTACACCCAGGACAGTCTGGTTGATGACCAAGATGTGGAATCTAATAGTTGCCTTTTTCTACTGATGCATTATTTAGGGCTTTCTTTGTCTCTCTCCAATTGTCGTGTTTTCTCATTTCACTTTGCTCTTTCTAAAACCAGGGTAGTCTGGTAAAAGGTTAGGTCTCAGAGAGACTGGGGGGGATTTAACTTGCGTTTTCTCCGCAGGTCTCTTCTTTCATTGTGTTCTCTTAATTCACTTCGCGTTTTCCAGGGTAGTCTGGTCAAAGGCTCTTTTGAGGTATCATTATTTCCTCGTTTCTTTATCTCTATTAGTCTGACGAAAGGGTTTCTTTTGTCCGCTTCGCATTGGTCTATGAAGTATCCAATTATTTAAAATTGTCTTCTCTTTTCTATCTCCATGAGTTGGACACAAAGGCATCCCTAGACGTCGCATTTCCACGGTCTTATTTCGCTTCTTTCACAGTGTTGTATATCGGTAAGACTACATCATGTCCAAACAACATGTATTATAGCTTTTCTCTGTTTTTTTTCATTGTGAGCTGTCTGGCGAGAGGTGCGAGGCGAGATCTTAGAGCAACGCAAATCTAATCGTCAATTCGCTCTCTCTCTCTCTCTCTCTCTCTCTCTCTCCCCGTGGAACTCTTTGAAAGAATGAAAAACCTTGTATTTTATGTACCTCTCCATCAGAGAGGTGGTGATGGTGGCGATGCTTAGAAATACCAAACTTCTGATTTGGTTTCTAACAATCAATTCCGCCTCCCACTGGTTGTCACCCACTTCACATTCGCTTTACTTTTACTTTTATCCAAAAGAAGCGGTCCTTCCCAAATTTTCAATTATAACAATTTCAAGTTCAAGTGACATGATGTCAGTAACCGTTCATTCATAACGGTAAGAGAATTAATTAAAAATTTTCCATACTTAAATTAAAAAAAATTGCTGTTTCCTGAATTTTTCGTTTTCAGGCGATAATAGATTGTGGCTGACCCCCATGTAAATTTCTTTTGCCGATTTTCTTCTTACCTTGGCTTTGTAGATAAAACAAACCTGTTTGGAGTTTCTGATTCATGACAATAATGAATAATAATCATCTAAATATATATATATATATATATATATATATATATATATATATATATAGTTTTCTTTTTGGACACAGCATCATTTTTCCAGTTTATTCCTGAATGTATTTTCATTAATTCTTACGTTTTACAATGTCCCGAATTATTGTTCTAAAATCCACCTGGGCCAATCCTTATTTCCAAAGTCAATAAATTTCTTTGACTGACCTCTGACCTCCAGTGTCACACTGTTATTAGGTTATTTTCTGTTAAATAGGAAACATATGTGAACACTCACAAAGTGAGCTAATTCCATAAGTTTTGCTAAGGGATATAGAATCCCTATGCAACATCAAACCAACGCTTGGTTTATGAAGGAGAGACAAATATTTTCTATTTTTAAGGCATATTGATTTGTGTTTTTTTCCGGACACTTTCCTGTTTTTTGTGATCAACCGTTTTTCTTCATCTTTCTTTTTCTTTCATTCTTGTCATACAAGGGAGGATTATAAATGTCCATTGATTCCTCAATGCGGATTATCGATAAATCGGCAGTGATCGGATCAGCTGATTGAGGAAGTCTGAAGCTGGAAGACTCGAAACTCCTGATGAACGCAGTCATTAAACATAACTAAAGACGCGTCCTGGCTAATCTAGAATATATATTCTTTAAAACAATCGCTTATACTTTAAATATAATGAAAAAATGTATCATTTCTGGACAATTTATAAAGAAATCAAATATCCAAAATTTGTACAAAGTACTTTAAATGTTTGCTGACTTAAAAAGCCGCATCTGCTTATGGCATAGTTCTTTTACAAAAAGTTATGATTTGATGCCTGTCTCTAACCCAAGGCAGCAAGTACACACACACACACACACACACACACACACATATACATATATATATATATTGTTTATGTTGTGTCGTTCAGTTCTATGATTGAAATATTCAATTTTAGTATTAACAGTGTAGTTGGGGAACCTATAATTAATAAATGTTTGTTTAATATTTTTAAGTTCGTTAGAAAAGATAATTCAAGAGGAAGAGATTTGTTTAGCTCTGGAAATAAGTGTTTTTATAGCGATTCCTTTTAATTAAATATTATTTCAACATAAGTATGTACAAAGAATTGAAGAGCAACAAACAGACAATAAAACATACATTTATAAATCTGATATGATTATTAGAAAAAGATTCAACTCATTGACAAAAACATGAATATGTATTTACCCAACCCCTCCGCTACTAGTGGGATGAGACGGCCCATTTGACTTGTGGGCAGAGGGTTCGCTATTCGCCTTGGAGATCGGGGTTCAATCCTGCGTCGAGTCATAGTAAAGACTCAAAAAAGCTACTTGATGCGGCTTTGCTTAAAGCTCAGCATTGTTAGGTACATATCAAGGGCGAATTGGAGCAATCCCCGGAAAAGAGTTGCGCCCTCTGCGACACCTCGGTGTAATAGCTATAGAAAATGGAGCCTTCGGGTCACCCTCGACTGTGGTCGCCAACTTTACTTACTTATATTTGGTTTAAATTCATAGTTTTCCTCACCGAGACTAAAGAACCCAATCTACCCAACTTTTTACTCACAGCTGGAGGAAGAACAAATGGATTCATGCTTTTTCTTTGGACATTAGCATGAAGTGAAACACAAACAACCTCGTCCAAGATTTGAACTTAAATCGTCGATTCCATTTCCTCGGACAATAACCCTTATGCTAAGTGCCACATTTTGATGCATATATCTATATAGAAGTGCCCGTGGTGCAATGGTTATCGTCGTAGGAACTGAACACGGCGACACGAGTTCAAATCTTGGACGGGACTGATTGCATTTCACATAGCACTAATACACTTGGGAAAGGTATGAATCCAATTATTCTCCCTCCAGCTATGGGTAAATAGTAGGGCAGACTGGCTCTTCAGCTTTGGTGAGGCAACTAGTCTAGGAGAAGGAAAAACTCTGAATTGAAACCTGTTAAACTTCGCTTAAAAAATTGACCTTGTGTCATATCCTGCCCTAGCGGAGGGGTTGGTAAATATGATATCTATATAGAATAATTACTGCGATAACTAATTATATCAATTATTTCATTGATAATTAAATATATTAATTATTTAGTTATTTAGTTTGGTCAGGTCTTGAATTATTCAGGGGTCTTTTAAGTTAGCTAAATACTTTGAATGGAAAGGTAAGTCAAACGCATGCACAAGAGGAGTGCCGAAGTTGGCACCTTACATTAAAATAACATTGGGAAAGACAGGGAAAAAATGTAAATGAAATAGATTACGTGTCATAAGGATTAAATTAAGGATTAGATTAAGATTAGATTAAGGATGAGGATTAAATAAAAACATAATAAAAGTTAAGGACGCGTCTGATTGTAATATTTTGACCTTCGACTCGGCCCAAAAATGCTATTCCAAGGTGATGCACCGGAAAGAAGTGACACATTCCAATGGCCAGTAATCGAAAGAAATCGCGTGGGCGGATTAAAGCTGATAATATGGGACAAGATGAAGGTCCCACAGTGCCACTACAGAGTGATGCACCGGAAGAGAAGGGCCTCTGAACTGCATGACAGTTATTTCCGCTTGATGACGATTAAACATTCGATTTCAAAGATCGAGTGGGCGTCGAACGATTATATAACTCAGTTGAGTTAAGGGCAGTTGAGTTGAGTTCAAGTTCCAGTGGAGGCGAGATGTGGTAGGGAAAGCCATACCAGGCCGAAGGGGCTTGGGACCCTAATGAATTGGGGTCCAGAGGAGATGCTGATAAGATGCAGTAAAGAAAGCCAGCACCCAGCAGAGTGGACCCCAGGGCTCCGGTTGAGCATCAGAAGAACAAGAAAGACACAACGTGACGGCCATAAGTTTGGGGTCAAAATATTTCAGTTATGTTCGGTCTCCAGCTCCCTCTCACATAAAAACCTTGAGTAACCCTTTTCGAACCCTTGCAATAAAGTGAGAGGTAAATATTTTTATAAAGTTGTCTTCTTGCATCTTTATCATTGCGTGTGTCTGCTTTATTATTGTGTCGTTATGATGCTGCATATGACAATATAACATGATGATCGTGATGATATGACGCAAAGATTTGGTGAGATGTCGTCACATCACTGTTATACTTGATTTTAGAATATATAAATTTAGAGGATTTAAAAATTAGATGGGAGTCAGTTTTCAGTCGTCAGTTGAGAAGTAGTCTATTGTTAATTGAGAAGTTTAGATCCACAGAGTCCTTCGGGGCAGCAACAGAGGTGAGTAGCTCTCTGTAGCGGCAAGTGTTTCTCTTTCATAGACTCTAGCAAGTTCTCTCTCTTTCTATCTTTCTCTCTTTCTCGTGCTTCGGTGACTGCTAGAAAACTCTATGCAGAATGAATAACAAAACACTTTCGTTTCTGGAACAGCTGAGTTACCTTGTGTTTGAAAAAGTAACATCTATTAATGTTCGGGATGGTACTATCGTGTTGCACTCTTCCCATTTGGTACCGTGACAAGCACAATATTATATATATATATATATATAATTTTTCCATCATAAAACGTGTGAAAGCACGTGCGATACCCTGCCCTTATCCGTCGCCAACCAGGGGTGATAACACAGTTTCGGTAACTCAAGGCGGTACTGCCACTCCTGGCGCTACCAAGCAGCTTTTTCCACCAGACAGGGTATTTAAAAGAAATATATATACATATATATATATATATATATATATAATTCCTAAAAATGATATTCCACAAATGGATCCCATTAAGCTTGTACAAAATTAAAGCCACGTTTGTGATTTTTGTCATAAATCTTGTAAGTCGGCGGTAGACCTTAGGAACCACTTCGGAGCTCATGAACGGAGATTAGATAATAATCTCGATGTTTGAGTTGTAACTTTGGTGGTAAAGGCGGCTCTGATCTATCAAGATTTGATAGTCATCAAGTATGTATATAAGCATATTTGAGATTTATCCGCAGAAAAAATAGCTGCTGAGAACTACCAATGTCGGTGGAAGGATCTTTCAAGTAGAGGTTTAAAAATCAAATATAACTAATATATATGAATACATCGGATTTGGCCTCAAATAACTAACAATGGTTGGTATGCCATAAAATCAAACCAAACCAAACCAAACTGCATGAAAGATTTCTTGGATGCATAGTTGTTTCATTTGCTGCATAGATCAAATCTAAGAATAATAATGACAACAATAATGATGCCAACAACAACAACAACCAAATACAGCAAACTGATGTAAAAGGAATGCAAGAGGAAGCATAACTGGATAGGAAAAGTTATCCACTGGGAAATGTGCAAAGGAATAAAGTTCGATCATATTCTAAAATAGTATATGCGAAAACCAGAATTTAACGTAGAAAATGTGACGGAGAATCATTTTCTAGGGGGAAAAAGCATGAACCAAACTATTTAGCCAAATAGGAATATATTCATTTAATTTAACAAAGTCACCGCGCTAACAGTGACATATGTGGAAAATTGTGCCTATCTCTTGCTGATCTCAAAAGCCATCAGCGTAAATGTACAAAATCTATCTTGCACCCAAATAATGTCACTGCAAACAAAACTGATCGGTTGTGCCAATTCTGAGGCCAAATCTGTCGCAGTTTGGCTGGCCTGAAGAGTCACCTATGAACACATACAATTTAAGGGGGAGGACTAGGCGAGGGGGAGGGAGAGAGGACATGAGATAAAGTGGTGGTCTTCGAGAGGACAGCCATCATACATTTAATTATAATTTAATTATTCATCAAATCATTTTTTTTCTTTAAATTCATGATCAGGAGAAAGTATTTTTAGTGAAATTATAGTTTTTTTTAAAGATTAAAAAATAATTTTTAAAAGACTTGATATGCTAAAAGAGAAGGAAAAATTAACTGACAACTTTATATACAATTCATTGGGTGAAAATCCTTTTCTGGTATATTAGTTAATTCACCGACGCAAAGAATCCCTTTTCAATAGCCAATACACTCAGGTGTAGGGAAGAACACTACTCCTTTCTCTGGATTGCTCCACTTACCCTTGATCAGAGCCTTATAATGTTGAGTGTTATGCAAGAAGGCATAAAGTACTATTTTTGAGTCTTTGGTATGATTCGACCAGATATTTAGAATATCATTTCGCATTTACCCTTAAATAGCGTTAACGACCCAGCGTCCAGATATTGTCATTTAGTTCGTAAATTTAAAAAAAAAAGTTTTCGTTATTGGGTTAACGGTCTCCTTTGAAGAAAATTTAGAGTAGGCACATCAGCGTAAGTTGAAAATTTATAAAGATCTCCGAGAACAATGTGTCAGAAATTGCTGGATAACCAATGTATTTCCTATCGTGATCGGATGCCAAATTTTTATTACCAACTCAACATCCGCATTCTTGACTAATCTTGGACTTTGACAAGAGGAAATAAATACATAGAAGAGATTGAAAATTAGGCTCTAACTGCATCAGAGTGGATATAACTATTCTATAGAGTGACAAAAATCGAACAAAGGTTGCTGATATCGTGAATTACTGATGGAGCGCTGTGGGTTAGTGGTAATGATGCTTTGGTCCCGAAACCATGCTTTAACCCAGAGTCATCATCTGATGAATGCTTTGTTGGAAGCAATGCTGCAGCACAAACATCAGTCATTGTATGAACCTATATAGATTTGACCCACAGATCTCTAGAATAGTAGTCTCACCATCAGATACAGTTTAGTGTCATACCCAGTACTCTATATTTGTGGATGGGTCTTACTCTTCTCTGCAGTCAGCGTATTTTAAGGTCCACCGACAGGGCGAAGTTATAGCTTCAAGTAAATATTTTAAGTAGAAATAAATCGCGTACATATCTATATGGTTTCAAGTAACTATTCCGGGCGGGAGAGTACCTGTGGCGTAGTAGCTATCCTTGACTGCTGTTGTATACTCATATGATAAATATACATATATACACATATACATGCAGAATACATAATGACGCAAGGAATAAAGACGAGCGAAGACTTCTTTAAAAAAATATACCTCTCACTTTATTTGAAAGGTTTGTGTGTGAGAGGGAGTTGGAGACCGAACAGAACTGCAATATATTGACCCCCACTCTTATGGCCATCAGCGTTGTGTCTTTCTCGTTCTCCAGGGCTGCTTAAACGGAGGCCTGGGGGCCCTCTCTGCTGGATGCTGGCTTTCTCTACCGCATCTTGTCACCAACGGGTCTCCAAACTCACAGACTTCCGATCTTCACCGAGTTATAATAATAGTTCAATCGCCCACTTAATATTTTTGGAATGGCATGTTTGATCATCATCAAGCGGAAATAACTGTCATGTAGTTCACAGATCACTCTCTTCCGGTGCATCAGTCTATGACTGTACCATGGGATTTTACCTTGTCCCATATTGTCAGCCAAGCCCACCTACGCGATTTCTTCCCATAACTGTCATCGGAATGTATCATTTCCGCTGTCTTTGGAATGCCATGTTTGGCCGGGTCGAAAGTCAATATACATCGTAGGTTGCGAGTTCGAACTACGGTCGTGCTATTACGGCCACTTTTGGACTAATACCCTTGGGAAAGATATGAACCCCCTTATTCCTTACTTGAATTATGGGAAAAATATTTCTACTACTGTTCTTCAATAAAGATTGTGTCGGCATTAAATTTTCCTCGAAGGTTGATATGCCATTAAATTAAGAAACCGAAACTGAACCAAAATGACTATGCCCATTGACAAATAATCATTTGTTTGCATTGTTTTATGGTTTCAAGTATTCTGATCTAACATTAATAATTTTCAAACCATTATATGGTTTCAAATATTTCATCTAATTATATGGTCTTAAGTAACTAACAATAATAATATTAATAACAATTCTTTGTAAGCAATTGCACCTTCTAGCGAGTACACCTCGATTGCTTTTACTTCTTTCTAGATCCTATTTACCCAACCCCTCCGCTCGGGCAGGATATGACACAAGGTCAATTTTTTAAGCGGAGTTTAGCAGGTTTGAATTCAGAGTTTTCCTTCTCCTAGACTAGTTGCCTCACCAAGGCTGAAGAACCTAGTCTGCCCTGCTATTTACCCATAGCTGGAGGGAGAATAATTGGATTCATACCTTTCCCAAGGGTATTAGTGCTATATGAAATGCAATCAGCCTCGTGCAGGATTTGAACTCGTATCTTTTTTCTAGATGGAGCTTTGTGCCTTTGCAGAGATACATTTAGCGTATACAACAACAAAAAAGAAAGGAGAGAAAAAAAAAATAACGGAATTGGGAAATAAAATTAAAAGACGGGGAAAAACAGTTACAAAAGAGAATAATAATAATAATAATAATAATAATAATAATAATAATAATTCGGTGTGAAGGAACGTGATAAGGCGTAAATTCAAAAGAATTCCAAAAACCAAAACAACAAAAACCTACCCACCTCCACAACCCCCCCCACCTGTCTCAAAAAACAAACGAACAAATAAACAAACACAAACAAACCAAAAAAGATAAAACAAAGAAAAAAGATAAATAAATTAATAAACAACCAAAGACAAAACAAAAATGTCGGTGAGAAAGAATCTGATTATGAGAAAACTTAAAAGAAAATAAGAAACAAAAAAAAAAAAAATAAATAAACAAATAAAGAAAAAACAAAAACAAAAACAAAAAAAACCGCCTACAAAAAACAAAAAACAAAACAAAAGAAAAGAAAAAAAAAAGAAAAGAAAAAGAAAACGAAAACGAAAACGAGGATGCATGCCGAGTACGAAAGGTTTTACATTTTTATTTATTCTCTTTTTATTCTCCGGTTACATTCTCCCACTGTCTCTTACAGCAACGTTTCCTGCCATTTCATTCAAAGACAGGTCATAAAATAAAATAACGGTTTAACCCTGAAATAAAAGATGGCGTCGTATTGTACTTTGAGGCTGAAATTTAACAACAGATGTGGACGAAAGTGACAATTATCGAACAGCAAGATTTACTGCACGCGACAAATGCAATGAAAAGCATGAACTTACAAAAGCGGGAAGAAAGTACATATACCTCTTGGGTATTTCAAATTTTACAAGGATTTATTGACGTTTAAATCCCATAAAAGATTGGTATGGAGAAACATTAAAAAATGAAAGTCGGCTTAAACTCCTAAAAACAACGCAAAAAACATCGCCATTTTTTGTGATGGAATTTATCGTTTCTCAATAGTGCTATGCCTTTTTAACGACAATTTTATAAATAATGAACTTCATTTTAACAAACAAAAAAAAATTCACGGCATCTTAGAATACACTGGCAAGTATAGATTCATATTGCAATTAATCTACGACCAGCAAGTTCGCCTGGCTTCGAACCGGGAGACTTAGCAAAGGTTAGCATAGTTCACATTGCATTGGACCTGCGGGTTCGGTGAATCTATTTGCAGTAAGTTCATATGGGTTCGTGCCGGGAGACTTAGAAAAAGGCTAGCATAGATTCAGGTGGCATTGGACTTCCGGGTTTGGTGAATCTATGAGCCGCAAGTTCACCTGGCTTCATGCCGGGAGACTAGTATAGTTCACATTGTATCTAGTGATTCTGTGTCCAGTATAGTCTATGTCTCCCTTCCTCAGTTTCCTGCTACAGAAAATCTTGTGTCAAATCCTTCTTGGTAGGTGGCACGAATAAATATATACACCGACTGTAGGTAAGACCCCTCTAAAAAAAGGGCTGTTCTGGGTATGATACTAGAGTATCCTTTCGTTGCCATTACGATAGCGTCCACTTTAAGATGGAGTGGAGTCATCGTAACTGTAACGGTCTTATCTGTTGATCAAATAGTTTTGTTTGCTTGTAACTGTGTAAAAATTCTATTGAGCGGCAATAATTCATATTATATAACTGTTCACGCCTAGTTGGCAGTAGAATGCACCGACTGCATCCGCGTAGAGGGGTAAGGTTCTCCTAACGAGTGTTCTGATATGATGCAAAACAATCTGATGTTAAGGCTCCAGCCTTGAAGATTTGGCAAATCTAGGGTACCCCTTCATGTACATTGCTCTCAGATCCACTCTGGCCCGGAGTGGTAGCTCCTAATAGGGTTCTATCTATGGGTCAGATAGAACTGTTTGATCATCTAAACTGTGTGCAAACAAATAACTGATATTTGATTGAATTGTGGATCATTTAACTGGCTGTAAACAAATTTGTTTTTTAATTGAATTGTTAGTGATACATAACAATGCTTGGAACCATTTAACTTTGTTGACTTATGTTTACAAATCCTATGTATCTAATATATATGTGTATAAAGAGGATTTAGCATTCAATAACTTATAATAGTTGATTTGCCATACAACAGACCAAACCAAACTTAATCGCACGTAAATACGTTATCGTATTATAGTTGGGTGTTGGTTTCTTTTTGAGGGTTTTTCTGGATCATGGTAGTTTTGCCTAAAATTATTCATCCGGGTATTATTGCTAATTGGAGGCATCTACTAAGTTGCTGAAACAAAGTAAGAGCCCAAGAAGAGTGTTGATGTCTGCCAGATCACGGACTGCCTAACCATCAGGGTCCCGTCCTCAAGCATTTGGGGTCGCCAACTACGGTCAACTGGTAGCCTATTCATTGTGTAAAGAATCATTACTCCTCTGCAGCGGTGCAGTCGTCGTATTATACTGCCCTAGTAGACAGGACGGAGTAAGATAGAGTGGGAGCCAATCAACCCATTCCCTTGTCTGTGAGTACAGTGTTAACGCATGGTAAATTCTAACCCCTGGTATCTCCATAGTGATGTTTTCGTTGTTGTGTTTGTCCCGCAGATCTTTATCGATATCTGCGTCTGTGTATCTGAAATCAGAAATCGGAATTGCAACGTGATAAGAGTCTTCAATGACATAGGATGAATTACGAAAAATAAATCACGAAATGTTTTCCCAACAGACACAAATAAGTAGATTAGAATTGTAAAATTAATGGAAATGTCTATAATTGGGTACAAAGAGAGACAAAAATTATACTCCACACACACATATATATATATATATATATATATATATATATATATCGATAGCTGTCCATGCCTTTGCAAGTCGCGTGTTGATGTCAAAACTTGGTTGATGAGACGCTGCTTCCGAGGTAGGTGAACTTGTCCACTAGTTTCAGATGACCCCCCCTTTAGTGGGGAGATGCTGCTTCTTTGAGTAAATCACATGTATTTCGTTTTGTCTATGTTGAGATGGAGACCTATGCCACATGCTATTTGTTCCAGACTATGTAGCAGGGATTCGGCTTGGGTGGGTGAATTTGATAGAAGTGCTATGTCATCGGCGTAGTCCTCGTCCGTAATAGTTTGTTCGGGGTATCTTCTTTTTTTCCCTGCTTGAAGCTGTTTTCTTTCATTAAGCACGTAGTCTAGGCAGACTTCTTGCAGCACACCTGCTACAATGTCTCCATCCGCTGAACAGACTTTTACTTTTACGTTTTTACATAGCATCATTATGGCTGCGACAGTTTCTTTGAGGAGACTGTCGGCGAGAAGTATTTGCTCCATCTTGGCAGTCTTATAGAAATCAGACCTGATCGATAAAATAAAACACAGTTTTTTGTTCCAAGAAGCGGTCGTATCAATACTGCTAAATGGATGAACCACATGTACTAAGCTTATGGAGAAAAAAGATTGACGGTAATTACACAAGAATAATGCTAGCTGTATTGAGCAAGTCTTGGAGGCAACAACCTACAAAACAGCAACTGTACAGCCATCAACCACCCATCACGAAAACCATCCAAGTTAGACGAACCAGACATATGTGAAACTGTAAGAGAAGTAAGGACGAACTCATAAGCGCTGTACTTTTGTGGGTGCCCTCACATGGTTGTCAAAGGTTGAATGACCAGCTAGAACCTATTGTGACGGCAAATTGACTAAAATCCCAAAACGGGACTTTATTTTCGCACGTGTGAAGACGGGGCAGGTTGGCACTTGATCCCTTATAGAATAAGTCCTTGTTCAGAGTTTTTCTCTCAGGCATATAAGACCTGGCATATTACGTGAGGGATTAATTTAGGGCCAGACTGACCGCCGCTGGAAAGGGGTTCCAAATTTCACACTATCCACACACCCACCAGGTCGCTAAACTTCTTCCCCTAGACAACAGAAGATATGGACCTATAGGTTTTAGTCGTAATAATATTATATTATAGTAGTCGGCAACTCCGGTTTCCCGTGTGATATTTTTAAGGAATTAATAGGACAATTCTAAGCAAGATAACATAAGGCGAATAGAAGCTGAAAAGGAAGCATGAAGTAACAAATTCGTAGCAGAACGGCAAAGAACAACTAAGACCACGTGGTAACATAAAAATACAGGAATCCTTTACTGTAAAAAGAGATACACTTTCAAAGTGTCAAATATATGCAATGAATTGAACAGTCCATGGACATAAATGTCTTTCTTCCTTTCTGTTCTTCCGTTTCTTCAAATTGAGAGA
The DNA here is from genome assembly GCA_963585895.1 of Sepioteuthis lessoniana. Lineage (NCBI taxonomy): Eukaryota > Metazoa > Mollusca > Cephalopoda > Myopsida > Loliginidae > Sepioteuthis > Sepioteuthis lessoniana. The sequence continues at coordinate 23,530,278 of OY757938.1, forward strand.
GAGAGAGAGAGAGGGTGGTATATAAAATTTGGGTATAAGGAGAAATAACCCCAAAGTTACTTATCTTATTTTTCAACGGGGTTCCACTGGAGAATCTTTCTTCTTTCACGGGCTAATAGGCTTTAAGCTATTTTTAATACTGGCTTGAAGAACTCGGGTCCCTCGTGTCTCAGATATTCTTTTGTCTTCTTCACCCAGAGTAATTGGCTTTTGGTTCTGCCTCCTACGAACCCTGCCCAAACAACTAACTTTCTTATTATTTACTTCCGCTGAGGGGAAGGAGTCCCCACTTCCGTTTTGGGGTCCCAGCCAATCATTTGGCTTCTCTCTTTTCCTCCCTTCCGGTGTCCGGCGACCTGAGGTTACTAAGTACCAACACCTGTTGATATCCCCTCTGTGACCTACATTCTTTCTTAACGGTCACTTTTGACGGGTTGCCACTGTTCATTCCAACAGGAGGATATTATTAATCTTATTTCTATCGTCTCCGTGGGATATCACGTGACACTATCTACAATAGCTTTATGCTGATACAGGATGAAGCCTGGAGGACCAGCCGGGGGCGATGGACGATAGAGACGGGTAGCGAGAGAGGGTCAAGAAAATCTGTGCTAGCAGCGTGACATGATTATATACACACATACATATATATATATATGAAGCAAAATTGGTGACCACAGTCGAGAGCGACCTGAAGGCTCCATTTTCATTATCTACTACGCCAAGGTGTTGGGGAGGGCTCTATTCCTTTTTCTGGATTGCTCCACTCTATCCTTGATCTGTATATTAATAATGATGAGTGTAAAGTAGGTGTTGCTTCTAAGATTTGTTCAAAATAGCACGTAGCATTCTTGTGCAGTGCCCAGCTAGCTCATATATATATATATATATATATATATATATAAGTAAAGTCGGCGACCTCAGTCGAGGGTGACCCGAAGGCTCCCTTTTCAATAGCTGCAACACCAAGATTTAGGGGATGACGCTACTACATTCCCAGGATTTCTCCACTTTACCCTTGATCCTTGCCTAATAATGCTGAGTGTTAAGCAAGGTGGCATCAAAAACCATTTTTTGAGTTTTTGGTATGACTTGACCTGGGATTGAACCCCACTCTCCCGGGCCATTGGTAAACACTCTAACCACTATAATATATACATATATATTTTTTTATAATAGTTCTAAGTAGAGCACACACTGTGAATTCTAAAAAGAAAACCTTTTTTAGTCACGTCTCTTCGGAGAAAAAAAGGGTCCTTTTTTAGAACTGACAATGAATAAACTAATTAAAGTTATTCTTAAATTCCGTATCTACCATAGGATTTTCAGATACACACATACACATACACACATATATATATATATATATATATATACGTAAGTCGTTCAAAAAGTTATTAGCCTCAGCTAGATCTTACATTTTTCACACACCAATCATATTTGTATGGGCTTCAACCAACACAGAAATTAAAATAGAAATCTGAATTAGTTTTTATAGTTCAATAAGCATATTTACCAACCCCTCCGCTCGGGCAGGATATGACACAAGGTCAATTTTAAAGCGGAGTTTAACAGCTTTGAATTCAGAGTTTTCCTTCTCTTAGACAAGCTGCCTAGAACCTAGTCTTCCCTACTATTTACCCATAGCTGGAGGGAGAATAATTGGATTCATACCTTTCCCAAGGTTATTAGTGCTATGTGAAATGCAATCAGTCTCCTCCAGGATTTGAACTCGTGTCGCCGTGTCCATTTCCTACGACGATAACCATTACACCACGGGCACTTCCGGGCACTTTTTATAGTTCTATAAGAAGGGCCAGTATGTTGCCACAAAAAATGCTCAGCTAGTGATTTTCTTGCTGGGTAAGGATAAGAGTTTTCTGAGTAACCCTTGTATATGGAGACGCCCATCATCATCGTTGAAAGTGCACCTGGTAACTTGAGTTCGAATCCTGAACAAGGTAGTTTACATTCGATAGAGGGCTGTTTCTCCAGGGAATATGTGAATCACGTTATTTAGCGATGGTTAAATAGTAGAGAGGGCTCTTTAACCTGGGTATGGCAACCGGCATAGGAGAAGAAAAACTAGAGAAGGATGGGCCCAATGAGTCGCGACCTTATAACAAAACCAGGCAACGAAACCAGTTATATATGGTTTGGTTTCATTATTTAATGTCATATCAACCTTCGTGAATTATTTAATGCCAAAGCCATCCTTCTAGAAGAACAGTAGTGGTACTACTTACCCCATATTTGGGAGGATAAGGAGATTCATACCTTTCCCAAAGGTATTTTTCCAGAAAGTGAATGTAATAGCGCGACTGGAGTTCGAACTCGCTTACTACAATTCCGCAGTCCAGTTCTTTAACCTTTACACCTCGTGCCCCCTCGCCGCGATATATGGTGTATTTTGCCTTGTTATATAATTGCAGAAGGATTTTTTTCATATTACCATTTTTCGTTTTGTATATCTTATCTTTCGGTTTAGTTAGGCTTAGAACCTTTCGGCTTAGTGCGTGGGTTAGTTAGGTGCACACATTGAGTGCAAGTGTTCACGCGCACGCAGAGAGGTTGGTTGGTTAGTTGGTTGGTTTGTTTTACGGTGTATTAACCCTTTTCGGGTCATTTAACGCCGAATTAAATTTCAAACAATTCGGTTTATTATAAGTAAAGTTTTTATTACAAACAGTTAAATGTCAAAACAGTTTAGTTAAAATTCAGTTTAGCATAAGTACACAGTTCGATTTCACCCATAGATAGGACCCTATCAGGTGCTACCACTTCGGGCCAGAGTGGATCTGGGACCGATGGCAATGAAGGGGTACTTCGCATTCCCCAAAGCATTACTGGAACCTCATCATCAGTGCTATATCCAGGACACTCGTTGGAGGAGGTCTTACCCCTCAGCAGAGAAGCAGTCTCTGTATTCTACAGCCCCAACCGATTATCATTTGTACACCAAGAAAAGTGGTTTAATGATTAAAAGGCCAACTTCTCCTGATATATAGGTTTTCCCAAGTTTTTTTTAAACATCCATTATTGATTTAACTCACTAATAACATCCTTTCCAGTCCTGATGATGGTTCATTAGAACCGAAACGCTATAGTGTCGACTTTGTTTCTCAATAAATCTCTCCTTCTGCTTGGCTTACATCGTTATCATTCTCTCTCTCTCTCTCTTTCTCTCTCTCTCTCTCTATATATATATATATATATATATATAACAATAGAATAGAGAGAAAGAGAAAAATGCATTTTTAAGGAAGAATATTTCAGTTGAATATTCAAATTCTATCAAGTTATTTTTTTATCATCATTAGTAAGTGATCTTATTAAATAATATCAATTTTTATCAGTAAGGATTTTCGGACAATTGTCTTCATCTTTATCGTTATTGTTATTTCCACAACGTTTCGGCCGATATGTCCTCCGGCCTTCTTCAGGTTTTTGTCCAACCCGGGAACCTTCACGGAACATTGAACTACGTCCTTTATTTAATCCACGGGGGTCGTCTGTTCTGATTCCGTTAGCCATAACCGGGTACAAATGTTAAGTATTCCTGTGTTGTTACTCGCCTGCACTCAGGAACCTGCAACCTCCAGATGATTGTCTCCTTAGAAGCTTAGGGAATCAACGCCTATAACCGTTACGCTATGTGTCCTGCTGGAATTTTTGGAACTTAAAAACTTAATGTTCTTATTTGACTAGGATTACTACTATTATGTATGTTTTTTTTTTATCTGTGCTCATATTCAGATTTTGTTTTCAGATTTTTTTTAATGATAAAAATCATCAAGCTTCGTCTCAGAAATTTCGACAACGAAAATAATATTGACTTTAGATATGTTTTTAGTCCTCCATCATAACAACTGAATTATATCAAATCATTCTATGTTTTGCCTATTGATCCTTGACCGAGCTTGTCAATCAAATATTCTCCGCACAGGACGTACATGTTAAAAAAAAAAAAAAAATAAGCGGACGCAGTCACATGGTTGACCGGAAATGTGTAGGTGTAATGAAATGATATATGCTGACGCCCTCATGAGATAGAGGGAGTCTCTGTGCGTCAGTCAGTGTGAGTCAGAGTCTTAGCTTGCAGTCTCGGCAGCGCAAGTGAGTAGCTGTGCGCCCAGTGAGAGCAGCGGCCCACAGTGGAAAACAGTTAAGTACCCCCGGACGAGAAGCAGAAGAAGTGCTAAGTAAGGCCTTGAAGATAACACAGAGTAGTATGATCGAAAGAAGAAGTTATTGGTCAATGTGGCAGTCTCAAT
>OY757938.1:23539551-23718039 GCA_963585895.1 Sepioteuthis lessoniana
CATTGATAATGGTTTTAAAAAATTCACTTTCATTTACTTGATCCAGAAAGACCCCACCCACCAAAAAAGGAACTGCCCCCAACAACTACAGAACCACAACGTGCCTATTGTGCCGAAAATACTAACGCCACAAATTAGGGAGGAGATATCCAATTCGCTAATAAGCCGCAGACTATTCCCTGAGGAATAGAAAGGATGTCGCAAGTGGACCAGAGGTACAGGAGAATAATTATATATTGATTAACATTCTGAAGGAGAACAAGACGAGGCAGAAAAACCTTGCTATGGCGTGGATTGACTCCAAGAAAGCATATGGTATAATCCCTCAAAGCTGGATAATAGACTGTCTCAAAATGTATTAAATATCTGGCAAAGTCATCATGTTTATTGTAAATGCCATGAAAAACTGGAGAGTGAAACTGACAGTAGGAGGAAATGTTGTATAGCCACTCAATAACCATGACCATGATTAACTATACAAACACATAATACATGTTGTATTGTCATATGCAAATTCACGCAGAAAGAATCACAACGACACAACGATAAAGGACGAGCAAAGACTTCTTTAGAAAAATATGTACCTCTCACATTATTGTAAGGGTTCGAAAAGGGTTACTCAGGGTTTTACTGTGAGAGGGAGCTGGAGACCAAACATAACTGCAATATATTGACCCCCACTCTTATGGCCATCAGCGTTGTGTCTTTCTCGTTCTCCAGGGTTGCTCAACCGGAGGCCCAGGGGCCCAGGGGTCCAGCTCTCTGCTGGATGATGGCTTTCTTTATCTTATCACCAACTGGTCTCCAAAACTACTGGGGGCCCCGAGGGCCCCTTCGGCCGGGTGTGGCTTTCCCTTCCACATCTTATCAGCAACTTCTCTGATCCCCAACTCAATCAGGGACCCCGAGAGCCCCTTCTTCCTGGTGTGGCTTTCCCTACCACATCTCGTCTAACTCCGTCCGATCTCTAACTTTCTGACTTCCTGTCTTGACTGAGTTATATAATAGTTCAACACCCACTCAATCGCCCACTCAATCTTTGGAATGGCATGTTTGATCGTCATCAAGCGGAAATAACTGTCATGCAGTTCAGAGGTCACTCTCTTCCGGTGCATCAGTCTATGAGTGTATCACGGGATTTTTTACCTGGTCCCATTTCATCAGCCAAATCCACCCACGCGATCTCTGTCGATTACTGGCCATTGGAATGTGTCACTTCCTTCCGGCGCATCACTTTGGAATAGCATGTTTGGCCAGGCCGAAGGTCAAAATACAGCAGAAAAAGATGAACTGAAGTGAGAACCAGAGAGGGATCCCCCTGAAAGATGAGTTATCACCATTTCTATGTGAAATATATACTTAAAAAATGCACAGGCGAATACAAACTTCATAAATCACAAGAAAAAAAAATTAACCACTTAATGTACATGGACGACATCAAACTGTTTGCCAAAAATTAACGAATTGGAAACCTTTACACAGGCAGTGAGGATAAAAAGTCAAGATATAAGGATGGAAATTAGCAAAGAAAAAGGTGCTATCCGAGTAATGAAAAGCGGAAAACGACAAATGACGGAAGGAATTTAACTACCAAATCAAGACAAAATCAGAACTCTCAGAGGAATGGAAAACTATAAATAGTTGATAATATTGAAAGCGGACACCATTAAATGGTGGAGAAGAAAGAAAAAATCAAAAAGAGTATCTCAGGAAAATAAGGAATCGGCTGGAAAACAAACTACATAGCAGAAATCTTATGAAGGGGATAAATACATGGGTTGTCCTCCTCGTATTATACTGGGGACCATTCTTAAAGTGGACCAGAGGAGAGCTCAAATAAATGGACCAGAGAACAAGAAAAGTCGTAACGATGGATAAGGCCTTACATACCAGAGATAACGTAGACAGATTGTATTGGTCAAGAAAAAAGGAAGATGATTTGCCAGCATTCAAGATAGCATCGACGCATCAATATAAGGACAAGATGATATAAAGAAACGCGGAGAAGACAAATTACAGTCACCAGAAATAATACAGACAACACAAGCATCAATAGAGCAAAAAATATCAATAAATAAAAATGGGAAGAAAAACAACTGTACGGATATTTCAAGAGACAAACAAGCAAAATCGCACATGAGAAAACTTGGACATGACAAAGAAATGGAAACCTTAAGAGAGAAAATGAATCTCGCCTGATAGCAGCACAAAAGAACGTTATGAGGACTATGTCAAATCGAGAATAGACAGGATGGAAAAAAATAGTAAATGTAGAATATGCAGCGATAAAGACGAAACGATCAATCACATAATAAGCGACAGCAGTAAATTTGCACAAAGAGATTATAAGACTAGACATGAGTGGGTGGGCAAGGTGATCCAATGAGAATTGCGCAAGAAGTTTAAATTTGACCATACGAACTAATGGTATATGCAAAACCCGGAATCCGTTCTGGAAAATGAGACGCACAAAATTCTCTAGGATTCTAAGATACAAACGTACCATCTAATCTCGGCCAAACGACCAGACCTAGTGATAGTCAACCAAAGAAAAAAAAAGAGAACTTGCCGAGTAATGGACTTTGCCGTTCCGGCTGAGCCCAGGGTAAAATTGAAAGAAAGCGAAAAGAGAAATAAATACGTAGATCTTGCAAGAGAACTGAAAAAAAAAACTATGGAAGATGAAAGTTACGGTGATACCAATTGCAATTGGTACGTTCGGTACAGTCAAAAAAGCATTGGTTCAGGGAATACTGGACTTGGAAATAAGAGGACGAGTGGGGACCATCCAAACCACAGTATTTTTTTGAATAGGCCTGAATATTAAGAAGAGTCATGGAGACTTAACGAAATTTGCTGTCACTCAGACTTCAGTGGGAAACCATTAACTAACGCAGGTGTAAAGAACTCTCGAATGAGTAAAATAATAATGACGCAAATAGATGCTCTAATCTCGCCAGAAGACCAGACTTAGTGATAATCAACAACAACAACAAAAAAAGAGAACTTGTCGAATAGTAGACTTTGCTGTCCCGCTTGACCACAAAGTAAAAAAAAACAAAAAAAAAAAACGAAAAAAGAAACAAGAGAACTAAAATATGCAAGTGAATATGATACGTATTATAACTGGTGCGCTCGGAACAGTACTCAAAAGCTTGGTAAGGGGACTGGAAAGGTTGGAAATCGGAGGACCAGCTGAGACGATTCAAACTACAACAATGCTGAGATCGGTCAGAAAACTAAGAAGAGTGCACTGGAGACTTGAAGAGACTTGCTGTTGCTCAGATTTTAATTAAAGAACATCAGCAAACGCTGGTGTGAAAAACTCGCCAGAAGTAGTATAACAATCCTAAGTAAATGCTTGAACAGTTCTATTTGACTCATAAAGAGGACAATTACAGATGCTACCTCTCTGGGGTCAGAGTGGATCTCAAAGTAATAGTAATGAAGGGGTACATCACATTCCCCAAATTTCAGAACTAGAACCGTACGATTAGATGTAGTTTAGTGTCATGCTCTGGACACGGTTGCAAGTATTGCTGTCAAGCATAAGTCCAAAGAGACACAGGCTTGGCTTCAGAAAGAGTGCTACGACTTTGTACCCTTCTCTCACTGCCCCCTCCTCCCCCGACCTGAACCAGCTGGACTACTTCGTTTGGTCATACGTCGAGAATATCACCAACATGACCTCCCACAATACCACTTAATCCTAACTTTTCAAACGAATTAATTCCGATCAACCCTATATCAAAATTAAAACAATTGATATTTTGATGATTCAAACTAAACGACCCAGAATTTGGACCTATGACAATTTGGCTTTGACCCTTCGGAACCCTTAGCTTCCATGTTAGTTACGTGACTTTTTTAGGTTCAACTTTTTAATAATTCTTATAATAATTCTGTTTTTTACACTAGATTATCAAAAATAATGTGATTATCTTTATGAAATTACCTACACAATTAATCTAAGTATTTAATTTCATATCACCCGTCAATATTTGACTCAAATCATAAAGTGGGTGTCTTCATGGTGTAATGGCTAAAGCGGGATTGTAGTAAGCGAGTTCGAACTCCAGTCGTGCTATTACGTTCACTTTCGCGCAAATACCCTTAGGAAAGTTATGAACCCCCTTATCCTTCCAGCTATGGGTTAAATAGTACCACTACTGTTCTTCTTGGAGAATAGCTTTGGCATTAAATAACCTACAAAGGTTGATATGCCATTAAAACAAATAAACCCAAACAAATCATAAAGTTTATTTTATGTCTTGATGTTAGAGAATTGAGTACATTTATATTATGGTGTGATTTCTTAAGTTTTTTTGCGCACAGTTATATGATATCGGGTTTCCCAATCAAATTCAAGTAATTTGGAAACAGAGCGATTTAACCCATAGATGTGACCTTAACAGGTGCTATCTCTACGGGTTAGAGTAGACCTGGGAGTAATGGCAATGAATAGGGTATTCCACACTGTGCATTATCATCAGAAAAGAACCCTCACAATCAGAAACTGTTAAGTGTCATATCAAAAACACCCCTCCAATTACAATTTTGCAGGGAATACAGTCAGAGAATTCTACGGTCAGCCTCAATATTTTAAGACATCAAAGCTCATAGACTTATTGAAAATAATTCACAATAGTTCGATTTGGTTGATTACCTGATTGATTTTAACAGCAAGTCAAACAGGTCAAGGGTTATTTTATGATTAAGGGTTAGGGAATCGCGTTCATTTTACAATGATCACGGTTCGTACATATATTTTTGGTGTCATGTTTTTTTTTTTATTAAGATTTTTTTTGCACACGGTCCAATCGAATGCAAAAAAAATTTAACAGATATCTTTGAACGATAGATGAGACATTTGCTCTGTGAAATTATTTACGTTGACCTCTTTACCAGGAATATCTAAATATTCGAATTTTGAATTATTCATTTGTCCTGACGAAATTGTTCTATACTCCGGATTTACTGTATTAAAGAATATTTTATATATATATATATATACTAATCTAATATCTACCAGCATTCACGGTACCAGAAAAAAAAAACCCGAAAAAAAACCCGCCAGGAACAAGAGATATAAGTATCTCGAATCACCGCCCGCGGGAAAAAGAAAAAAATTATAGGTCAAAAAGAAAGAAAAGGCCAACCTCGTCCGACCCCTTGAAAAAAATCAAGGGATACGCAGTCAGTTGGTCAAAAGAAAACTAAAAACCTTCTGTGAATCCTGCAATGCTACAATTGCAAAAGTGCTCAACACAAGTGGAGCCAATAATAAAATTAACTTAAATCGCGAGTCGGAAATCTTCTACTAAAGTTTCACCTTATCGGATCACCAGGAAGCCTAACTCCAACTTCTTAGGCTTCCTGATGATCCGATTAAGGTGAAACTTTAGTAGAAGATATCCGACTCGTGATTTAAGTTAATTTTATATATATATATGTGTGAGTGTGCTCCCTGGATTTGTCCAAAATAGCTTGAAGCATCCTGGGAGCAACACCCCACAAAACAACTGTTGTATGGCTACTTACCTCCAATCTCACGAACCATCAAAGTAAGACGTGCGAGACAGCGGATCACTGCAGTAGAAGCAAGGACGAACTCATAAGTGATATTCTTCTATGGGCCCCTACACATGGATGTGCCAGTGTTAGCTGACTAGCAAGAACTTATCAACATCAACTCAGTGTGGACACAGGATATAGTATGGAAGACCTGCCGGGGCCAATGGATGATATGGACGGATAGGTAGAGAAAGTCAGGGAAACCTGTGCTATCAGCGCGACTTGATGATATATACATATATATGGGAACGAATGCACTTTAAACAAGAAATAAGCAGCCATTGATCTGAACAATAACTTAATTGTCTGCACATTGGTGCTTTGCATTGCAAATCTTACATTGTCCCTTATTTATTTCCTGATTCTTTTCATAACTTTGGCACATTCGGAAGAAAGAGACGCTGCTTCATTAACGTTCGAATTACCGTTAAATTTTAGTTAACTAACATGTCGGAAGACAGAACTGTAATTTTTCTTGCGAAAATCAAAAAATGTTGAAAAATTCCTTGTTCAACCAAGAAGGAAATAAGAAATGCTTTACCAAAAAAAAAAAAAAAAAAAAAAAAAAATTAAGGTAATATTTTTGTTTAATGGCATATCGACTTTCGTGGGTTATTTAATACCAAACCAATCGTTGTAAAAGAACAGTAGTGGTTCTATTTAAGCCATTGTTTTTAACAGTTGATAAGTTACAAGTGAAGCGATGAAAAATGAACTAGTGACGTAGCATTTCCGTTGATCATGGCATATCAACTCGTCTAAGGTTGTTTTCTGCCTTGAGTTTGGTGAACTGCCTTATTTACATTTTTTGCATTGTTGTTGCTTTAGAGTTTGTTTATTTTGCAAATGGTGCGATCGAATATGAATAATTTTTTAACTGATCTATTTGACTCATTGATGGGACCCTAAATGGGTCGGAGTGAACCTGGAAGTAATGGCAAGGACAGTGTACTTCACTTTCTCCAGAACTAGAGCTTCACCATCAGAAGCAGTTAAGTGTACCCTTTTGTTTGGGGATGTATCTTGCTGCTCTGTAGAGGATACAGTCATGTATTCTGAGCCTCACCTATAGATCCTGCGTCATTTCGAGATCTTCTAATATTAAAATGAATATGAGAAACAATCAAAGAATTCGCTCAAAATGTTTCAGAACGCCCAGGCAATAAAAAGATTATTAAATATGAAAATCGCCAACTAATTTGCCGTTTATGAATTAAAAGAAAAAAGAAGTAAAAAAAAACAAAAAACGAAAAGAAATGAAAATGACAAGTATTCGACAGGAAGAATAAAATAAGGAAATTGTAGCCGAAAGAAATTAAGTTAATTTTATATATATATATATATATATATATATATATATATATATATATATATATATATATGTGTGTGTGTGTGTGTGTGTGCGTGTGTGTGTGTGTGAGTGTGCTCCCTGGATTTGTCCAAAATAGCTTGAAGCATCCTGGGAGCAACACTCCACAAAACAACTGTTGTATGGCTACTTACCTCCAATCTCACGAACCATCAAAGTAAGACGTGCGAGACAGCGGATCACTGCAGTAGAAGCAAGGACGAACTCATAAGTGATATTCTTCTATGGGCCCCTACACATGGATGTGCCAGTGTTGGCTGACTAGCAAGAACTTATTAACATCAACTCAGTGTGGACACAGGATATAGTATGGAAGACCTGTCGGGGCCGATGGATGATATGGACGGATAGGTAGAGAAAGTCAGGGAAACCTGTGCTATCAGCGTGACTTGATGATATATACATATATATGGGAACGAATGCACTTTAAACAAGAAATAAGCAGCCATTGATCTGAACAATAACTTAATTGTCTGCACATTGGTGCTTTGCATTGCAAATTAATTTGGTTTCTTTAATAAAAGATATATCAACTTTTGTGGGTTATTTAATGCAAAAGCCATTCTTTTAGAAGTACAGTTAGATTACTTCTTAAGTCATGGTTTGGGGAATAAGCTAATAGTCTGAAATATAACGTAATAGTGCGAGTGGGTGGTTTTGTTTGGTTTTATGGCATATCAACCATTGAAGATTACTTATTGACAAATCTATTTTATACATATAAACACTTCTATTTCAAACAATTCAAGTTAGCATAGGTTCAGTTTAAATGTCAAAAACATTTCTATTTCAAACTATTCAGTTTAGTCAAGAAAATTAAATAGTTCCAAGTATTGCAATGAATCACTAACAATTCAATTAAACGCCTGTCATTTATTTACATACAGTTAAATGTTAAAACAGTTCTACTTTAAACAATTCAGTTTAGTTTTGTTTAATTACGCAATTTAAATGTCAAAACAATTCTATTTCAAACAGTTAAGTTTAACATAACTAAAGTTAAATGTAAAACCAGTTCTATTTAAGCAATTCCGTTTAGCATAAGTACCCTGTTTAGTTCTATTTGACACAGACATTGGATTTTATCAGCTGCTACCACTCAGGACCAGAGTAGACCTGGGAGCGATGGCAATGAAGGGGTACTCAGCATTCTCCAAAGCTCTAGTCTTACTGGAACGTCACTATGAGATTGTTTAGTGTCATATACAGGACACTCATTGTGGGGAAAGTCTTACCCCTCTGCAGAGAAGCAGTCGGTGTATTCTACAGCCCCATACGACTCTTACTACGATGTCTCGCTCCAACACGTTAACTATATCACCACAAAGACTTCCCTTTAATAAGTTGTGAGTCACTGAATAATATTCGATCATTAAACTGGAAGAAAATACTTATATACTGAATTGGACAAAAAAAAAAGAAAAGAAAAAGTGAGCCTTTTTTTAATTTTTTTATTGCCGCAAATTTTAATGAAACTTTAATTACTTAGATACACATAGGGAGTGATTATTTTCCTTGATTATTGTTGTGAAGGTTCTCTTAGTGGTTGCGAAAAGTTATAATTTTCCAAAAATTAAATTCTCAGGAATACCAAATTTCTTTTCTTTATGGGGTTTTACGTGTGGACTTAAGTGTATCAAGGAAGTTTTTTTTTTTAAATAAAATTACAAACCATAATACAACAAATATTAACGACTTGCTGAAAACAAATAAAGTTTTGTAAAAAACTCCAAAAGGCAAAACAACTCGTGGACAAGATAGTTTAAATTACCAGAAAAAAACAAAATTTAATAAAATAGAAAATTGTACAATATTTAATAAAGTTTTATCAATGTTCTTCTATAAACGTGAAAACTTCTCTCAAGAGCTACTATCTACTTAGCAGATATTTATACGTATATGTGTAGAGCTATGCAAAAATAATGTTCAATATAAAAATCGAGTCTGTGTATAGAAACCTAAATCCTTAACTAGAGAGAAAAAGTTACGTCCTTACCTCAACATTGAACGACATGGAAAATAGAGTAAAATTTACTGCTTAATTTTTGGAAGGGTTCTCTGTATCAGCAGGTGCATTTTTGTGTCTTTTTATGGGTTGATTATTTTAGGAATAGTTATGAGGCAATAACTCTGCAACATCTTGATATAATATCCTAATTTGTGATTAGTTCTTTGTTAATGGCTAGTAAGCTGTTGTCTTTGTTTGAAAAAAGCCAAATAGTCGCTCGCATTTTGGATAAATGTTGACAACAATTATTTCACTTCTTGAAAGCATAACCAGATGCAGTCAGTCAGCTGCCCTGGCAGCTGGGGCTGTAGAATACGCCGATTGCATCATTGCAGAAAGGTAAAACACACAAAACGAGCGTCCTTGGTTTGGTTTAGTTTTATGGCACATCAATCATTGTAGGTTATTAATCCCAAATCAATTTTTAAACATATAAACAGTTCTATTTCAAAACAATTCATTTTAGTATATATATAGTTTTTTTCTTTACACACAGCTAAATGTCAAAACAGTTCTATTTCAAATAATTCAGTTTAGGGTAAGTACAGTTTCAATGTAAAAAAAAAAAAAGTTCTATTTCAAACAATTCAGTTTAGCATACAAAAACAGTTACATTTCAAACAATTCAGTTTAGCATAAGTATGCAGTTTAAATTTCAACAGTCTTATTTCAAGCAATTCAGTTTAGTATAAGTACGTTATGTAAATGTCAAAACAGTCCTATTTAAACAATTCGCTTTAGCATAAGGAAATATTTTATTTCTATTTGACCTATAGATTGGACCCTATCAGGTACCACCACTCCGGGACAGAGTGACCCTGGGAGCGATGGCTATGAAGTGGTACACCACATTCCCCAAAGTTCCAGTTTTACTGGAACGTCATCATCAAATTGTTTAGGGTCATACCAGGACACTCGTTGGGGTAGTCTTACCTGTCTGCAGAGAATCAGTTGGTGTATTTTACAGCTCCAGCTGACTAGGTAAGAGCGTCCTCGATATGAAACTAAAATTTTATTTGATGGTGAGGCTTCAGTTCCGAATCGCTGGGTAAAGTAGAGTACTCCTTCATTGCCATTAATCCATGATCCACTCAGATCCATCCATGGGTCAAATAGAAATAGGTAATTATTTACTAAACTTGAAACCATTTAACTGTGTGCAAGCAAATTACAAGGATGAAATCGAATTATTAGCATTATATTGTAAATCTTGGAATCATTTAACTGTGTGCAAGTAAAACTATAAATCTTGGATAGCAATACCATAAACCATTTAACTATGTGCAAACAAATGCGCTCTACTCCGTTTAAAAATGTTACCTGCAAACTATTCGTTTACAAGTCATATATATTTACCATATTTGACGGCACACATGGCGTACATTTTTTTTACTAAAAATATCTTGAAAGATTCCTCTGCGTCTTATATGTCACATGTAGGTTTAAAATTCGCAATAGTCGGCTAAAATTGCCACCTAGCAACCCCTATGTCACTTTAGAGTCACTTTCATATACCTATTGTCATTTTTTAAAAAGGTATTATGCAGGTTAAAAGTGTCATCATCATCAACATGTCGTGCCGCAAGCACAGATATACCTGCCCCTATCTCGCCGCTTCTCCTTATCGTTTATTGCCTCTGGCAGGTCTTCAGAGTTACATCCCGTATCCTCACATAGCTGCTGTATGAATGTTCGAGCTGGTCGTCCTGCTTTTGCTCAGCCATATGAGGGGGTCCATAGGAGTACATCACTTATGAGCTCGTCCCTGCTTCTCCAGCAGTGTCCTGCATGTCTGGTTCGTCTAGCTTGGATAGTTTTCATGATGGGAGGCAGGTGGCCGTATAGTTGGTGCCTTAAGGGGTGTTGCCGCCAGAATTTGTTCAATATTGCTCGCAACATTCTTGTGTAATTGCCGTCTAGCTTCTTCTCCAGCCGTTTAGTTAGCGTCCAAGTAGTGCATCCATATAGCAGTATCGATACGACTGCTGCCTGGAAGAAACTGCGTTTCATTTTATCGGTCAGGTCTGACTTCCATGTGATCGATAGCTTATTGATAGCTGTCCATGCCTTCGTTAGCCGCGTGTCGATATCTTTTTCGGTTGATGAGATTCTGCTTCCAAGGTAGGTGAATTTGTCTACCAGTTTCAGAGAGGTTCTGTCTACTGTGGAAATGTCGCCTGTTTGAGCACATATATTCAGTTTTGTGTGGGGCTCGTTCCAAACTATGCAGTAGTGTTTCGGCTTCGTTGTGCGTATTTGCCAGTATCGCTATGTCATCGGCGTAGTCGGCGTCGGTAATTGTTTTTGCGGGGTACCTTCTGCTTCTTTTCTTTGTCAGCTCGAAGCCGTTTTCTCTGATTTTATCAATCGATGTTCTAAGCACGTAGTCTAGACAGATGATAAAGAGGTATGGGGCTAACGTGTCTCCTTGTAGTACTCTTGCTACAATGTCAAAGTATTCTGTGTCTCCATCCGGTGATATATCAATTTCATCACGTTTAATATTAGTACTTTGTTTCAGTCAACTTTTTTCTTCATTTGCCCTGCTAAAATCGGAGTGCGTTTTATAGATCTGTGCGTCTTATATGCCGTCAAATACGTTAACATACACATATAAACAGGATTTGGTATTGAATAACTTACAAGGGTTTGATATACTATAAAATACATCCAACCCACCAACCAACCAACCAATCTGGCAGTAATTCATGCAAATACATACCATACTAAATATTCGGTGGTTATAAATTGTCTTGATATCATATATTACATCAATTGGCTAGACAATTTTTTAGGTCAGCTCACTGTGTTTTTCACGGAAACGTAAACGGACAGAAGTAGCCCTGAAAATGTAACATACCCATGATACAGATATGTGAAATGTACATAGAATTTTCATAACGCACATAGGAATCCCGAAACACAAAAACACTTACGACTTCTTAGTTCAGGTACGAAACTTTTCATTACCTTTGAGTTAAAAGGTTTTTCGACATAAGGAGAGAGATACACAATCTTTCTATGCTGACTTTTCCATCTCCCCCCCCACTACGTGCGCACCCGCCGCAAGGCCTCGGCGAGTTCCGAAAGTCAACCTTCTTCTTCGGAGGCAAAACCTCAACTCTCTGATTTTTCTCAAATCTCAGCCCACGCTTCCGGTGCGTGACGTCATTAATACCTTCTGGTCCAATTTCCTATCTGTGGTTTTATTTTGACATCTGTGAACGACACATCCTACCCGCGTGCGCGTGAACACCTGCGCTCATGTTGCACCTAACTAAACCGAAAGGCAAGATGTATAAAACGAAATCCCTCGGCCATTATATTACAAAAACAATGCTGAACAGATTTTCAGCTATAAAACACAACTTTTGTTTATTGTTGGCGAAACTGCAGAGCCCAAAATAGTATTTATTGAGCTTGTGAAATTAAATACCAGTAGGTGCAACCATCTTTTTCAGAACAGCTTCATTATCTGGCAGACGTCTACTTTGCACCAACCCAATTTGCGCAGATGATGGGATCAAGGTTCTTTTAAATCTGTGAATTTACCCAACCCCTCTGCCACAGGCAGAGGCGTTGGTAAATATGGATTAGGGAAATAGGAATTAAGTGACCGTACAACTGCTGCTTTGTAGAATACTCCTTTCAGGATGTGTCCAAAACAGCACACAACTAATAACCCTATTTCTTGCTTTTTTCTCCATATGTTTCGTTTATCTAAGTGATGCAGCTATACAATAGTACCGACTCGGTCACAGCTTGGAAGAATTCCCGTTTTTGATGAGATATCAGATTTCCATGTAGACGATAACCTGTCAATAGCAGTCCATGCTTTTCTTATGCGTATATTGACACTGCTTTCTGTAGATGAGATATTGCTACCGAGATACATGAACTGGTCTACTAATTTCTGATGCCTGTCATTTAATGAGGAAGCAGTGCCATCTTGATTAAAACATAAAGAGAAATACACGATACATCGTTCAGTTTCTTCGGCCGTGGAAATGCTTGCAAACGGACAAATGGCATTATGTGCTGGGAAGATACGCAATGACAATGGAGTGGTGCCCTCTGCATTCCCCAAAGCCCCAGCATGACAGGAACCTCACCATATGTTTGTTTAGTGTCATATCCCGAACACTCGTTGGGGAGTGGTCTTACCCCTCTGCAAAGAAGCAGTCGGTGTATTCAACAGCTTTTTACTCAGGACACCCGTAGGGGGTTAGGGTCTTTCATCCCTGTAGAGGTACTGTTGGTGAGATCTACAGCCCCGGTCGATAGGGGGAGTCTTTTTAAAAAAAATTTTTAATGCCTACGTGATGAGTTAAAGGAAGAATTTTCCCGCGTTGGAACGCCAATAAGCTAGCTAAACCTTACTTAAAGCTTTTCTTTCTTTCTTTCTTTTTTTTTTTTTTTTTGCTTTTTAGATTTTTCTTTTCTTTTTCCCATTTTTTCTCAGGAAGAACCCTAAAATCAAGCTAATGGGAAATCCTCTAAATCACATTTTCCCCACTTTTGTTCTGATTTTAATCGCGAATGTATTTTCTATTTGATGTTATCAACGCATTAGGTTCGGTTTATCGTGTCGTTTGCCTTTCTCTTTCCTTTCCAGGTTCTTTTTTTATTTGTTTTGTTTTTGTTTTTGCTTTTACATTCTTCTTTTCTGAATCCTCGAAAAAGAAGATTAAAGATATTTCAATTCAATCATTTTATTACCTTCTGTCTACAAGGAATAATTCTTTTTTGGTTTTTAGTTTTTATTTTTATACATATAAAAAAAAAAAAAGAACCAGTCTTTTAATAAAGCAAAGAATCCAATTCACGAAGAGGCACGTTGACCAGAAAATGGCAAATATTTCCTTTAGAAATATACTTTATGAGATTTCACAACTGCAACGTTTTTCGTTCTGGTCTTTTGTAAAGCTTTCGTGATCTATTCAGGGAAAGGAAGCCTGGTCTTCCAAAGTTGTAAAATATCTATATTAGCCCCTGCCAAATTTGAAAACTAGTTTATGGGTTTATTTCTTGTGTCTTTATTTATTATTTCAATTAACATGGGATTTTCACGTTAGCATTAGTTGGTGGTCTTTCATTGAAGTAATAGTCGGCTGAGGCTGTAGAATACACCGACTGTATGTCTGCAGAGAAGTAAAACCCTTCCAATGAGCGTCCTAGATATGACACTAAATTATCTGATGGTGAGGTTCCATTAATGCGGGAGGTTTAGGGAATGCAGAGTACCCCTTCACTACTACCCCGCCCAAGTCCACTCTGACTCTGACTTGATAGGGTTTTATCTATGAGCTAATCGATTATATCACATTCCCGGAGAATTTTATGGGTCCCATTTTCAAGGGCAGATTATTATTATTAGTAGTAGTATTATATCACTTCTTATGAGTTTTTCCCGTTAGTGTCAGCTAATGGTTTTTCATTGGAGTCTGTGTAAGAACTAGTCTCTTCAGATCTCTTGGACTCTTAGTATTCTAGCCAATCTTAATAATGCTGTGGACTGGATGGTCTCGATTGTTCCTTTGATTTCGAATTCTGCCAGTCTCTTTTCCAAGACTTTGGACACCGTTCCAAGCACAATAACCACAATAAGTATCCCCTCCTCATTTCCCACATTTTTCTTTATTCTCTGGCAAGGTCCAAGTATTTGTCTATCTTTTCGTTTTCATTCATTTTCACTCTGGGGTCCACCGGAATAGCAAAATCCACTGAAAGGTAAATCCATTTTTTCTTGTTATTTGTCTATCTTAGTTTTCTTGTTATTTGTCTATCTTTTCGTTTTCATTCATTTTCACTCTGGGGTCCACCGGAATAGCAAAATCCACTGAAAGGTAAATCCTTTTTTTTCTTGTTATTTATCCCTCAGTCTGTTCTTCTGGCCTGAATGAGTTTCAAAGTCCCTAAGATTTCATTATTATATTTCTTGCGAGCTTTTCACACCATCATTAGATTGTGGCTTTCACTGGAGTCTGAGTGACAGAAAGTTTCCACTAGTCTCCAGGATACTTTCTTATTATTGTGGCAGATCGCAACAATATAGTAGCCTGAATGGGCTCGATACTCCCTCCAATTTCTAATTGATCCCATCCCCTTTTCGAGCTTTTGGGGACCGTTCCAAGCCAAGTACAATTGGTATCACAATTATCCTAAAAGTTCCACGCTTTTTTAATTCTCTGGCAAGTTTTTAGGATTTGTTTCTTTTTTTTTAGCTTTCTTTGATTTTCACTCTGCGGTCAGCCGGGACGGCAAAGTTCACTACATGGCATGTTCTCTCTCTTTTAATTCTCAAAGAGTCTGTTGTTCTTGTCGGGATTAGGTGATCTGTTTCTCTCTCAAAATCCACTAAAATTTTATGTTTCATTCTCTCGGACGGATTCTGGTTTATGCATATACCATTTGGTAGTATGGTCAAATTTCAATTTCTTGCACAATTCCCTGCGGATCACCTTATCCACGCAGTTGTGCCAAGACTGATAATCCTTTTTCTCTAGTTTGCTACATAATATCATTATTATTTACTCATTTAGAATTTTTCACATCAGCGTTAGCTGATGGTTTTTCACTGGACTTTGAGTGATAGCAAGTCTCCTCAAGTCTCCAGGACTCTTCTTAGTATTCTGGCCGTTCCCAATAATGCTGCCGTTTGGATGGTCTCCACTTGGCTACCAACTTCCAAGTCCTCCAGTCCCTTTAATAATCCTTTAGTTACTGTACCAAAAGTACCAGTCACAATTGGTATAATTGTCACTTTCATGTCCCATATTTTTTTCAATTCTCTAGCAAGGTCGAGGTATTTATCCTTCTTTTTACATTCTTTCAGTTTTATTCTGTGGTCAGCTGTGACAGCAAAGTCTACAATTTTGCAAATTCTTTTTTTGTTGTTGATTATATTAAGGCCTGGTCTTCTAATTTGCTACATTCACTTATTATGTGATTGATGGTTTCATCCCTGTCACCGCATAGCTAACATTTGCTATTTTGTTGCGTCTTATCTATTCTCGTTTTGATATCATATGATTGGTGCTTCTTCTTCTTCTTCTTCTTCTTCTTCTTCTTCTTCTTCTTCTTCTTCTTCTTCTTATTATTATTATTATTATAAGCGAATGCAGCAAATTAGCGCAGAAGGAATATAAGACTAGACATGATTGGGTCGGCAAGGTGATCCACTGGGAGATGTGCAAGAAATTTAAATTTTCCCACGCAAACAAATGGTATATGCACAACCCAGCACCTATCCTAGAAAATGACAAACATAAACTCCTTTGGGACTTCGGTATACACACGGATCACTTAATCTCGGCCAGAAGACTAGACTTGAGAGTTTTTTACACAAGCATTAGCTGATGGTCATCTACTGGAGTTTGAATGACAGCAAGTCTCCTCGAGTCTTCAGGACTCTTTTCGGTATTCAATCTAATCTTAACAATACTGTTGTCGTACCCATTACAATTGGTATCCCCGTCACTTTTATGATCCAGTTTTTTCAGTTCCCTAGCAAGGTCCAAGTACAATCTCTCTTTTAGCCTTCCTTCAATATGACTCTTGGGGTCTACCGGACGGCAAAGTTGGAGCTGTTGATTTTCAGGTAGCTTAGTAAGAATTTATTTTCATGTTTGTACTTGGGTATAAGTTCAGATCGGTTTAATATTTGTTATGTTCTGGGAAGTTAATAATCGCTATTTTTTTCTTTTAGCTAAACGTTTCAGTGTTTTGAGGTGCTTTTATACTTCCTAATTCCCAGGTTATTTTTGGAGTGTTTTAGTTTGATTTTTGAGTTCCCATATATCTCTACGCAGTGTTGTAATGTGTTCGTTCTTTTTCTCTCGTTAAATACTAATTTTTATGTGCGAAGCTTGTCTGTTTTTAGGGGCCTTCTAACGTCTGTAACATTCGTTTTTATTGCACTGTATATTCCTAAGCTAATGTACTTATAATAAGAAACAAATCCAAACAAAAAATAAAATAAATGCTAAAAATCATCAATTGTTTGTTCAAGAAACATTTAATTCATTTTGAGAAGGAAACATTATCGAACGTACTTTAAACGTTGTTCTTCTTTCTCTGTTCAATTTTTTTTTCTGTGAGCATCTCAGTGCATTATCAATTATTCAGGAGACCTGCATGCTTCTTCCAAGATCTGTATCTCAATCCACAACTTTCTGTTTCAACCTTTCAGAAGTGTGAAAAATGTTTGAAATTTGCAAACGCATATCCTTTTTTTTTTTTACATCGCTTCATCCAACCAAAGCATTTGTCATTGCATTCATAAGTACTGGAATGTGCTTAATTTTAAGTGTAAATCTTTTACATAGGAGCGTGTTGAGTAAAAAGAACTTCTAATTATTAAACCGTGTTAACTAAAAAAAAAACGTGCTAATCGACATTGTTCAGCGAAGCAAATCAGCAAGTGAGCGTCTGTACGTAATTGTGTGTGTGTGTGTGTGTGCGCGCGCTAGTATATGTGTCTTTTTGTGGGGGTGTGTCTGATTGGTTAAATAAAACAAAGAAGGGTGTATGCATCTGGCCAACCTCTTCTGTCACAGACAGGACGTGACACAAAATCAACTCTTTGGCGGAATTAAGCTGGTTTGAATAAAGAGTTTTCCTTCTATATTAGTTGCCTAACCATGACTACAAAACTCAATTTGCCCTACTATTTACCTATGACAGTAGGATAAGGCATGGGTTCCTTATTTCTCTAGGTGATTGGTTGGTTCAGACGATTAGTATAATTTTATGGCATATCAACCATTGTAGGTCATTTAATGTCAAATTCATTTTTTATACAAATAAACAGTTCTAAAGTCCTGGCGGCAACACCCAACAAAGCACCAACTATACAGCCACCTGCCACGGAAAATCTACAAGTTAGACGAACCATACACGGAGGACACTGCTGGAGAAGCAGAGACGAGCTCATAAGTGATGTATTCCTATGGACCCCCACATATGGCCGAGCAAAAGCAGGACGACCAGCTCGAACATACATACAGCAGCTACGTGAGGATACGGGATGTAGCCCTAAAGACCTGCCAGAGGCGATGAAGGATAGGGAGAAGTGGTGAGAGAGGGTCAGGGATATCCGTGCTAGCGGCACGACATGATGATGACGATGACAGTTGAATATCAAAGCAGTTCTATTTAAAACAACTCAGCTTAGCGTGAGTACATTTTTTACACATAATTAAATGTCCAAACAGTTCTGTTTCGAGGAATTCAGTTTAGCATAAGTACACAGTTTAGTTCTATTTGACCCATAGATAGGACCCTATCAGGTGCTACCACTCCGAGCCAGAGAGGACCTGGGAGCGATGGCAATGAAGGGGTACTTCGCATTCCCCAAAGCTCCAGCATTGCTGGAACCTCACCATGAGATTGTATAGTGTCATATCTATCACACTCATTGGAGAGAGGTCTTACCCTTCTGCAGAGAAGTAGTAAGTGTATTCTACAGCTCCAGCCGACTGGGCAATATTACCCAAGAGTGCCGGCACGTAGTAAAAGGCAAACAACCTCAGCAAAGGATTCCTTAGAACAATAACTGTTCCGCTAAGAGCCTATTTTGTGTATGTTTTTGTATGTGTGTGTATCGGATGCCTAAAAATAAGAGTAGACATTTTTTTGTCCTTGAAAATAACCAGAGAATCGTCGGAACTTCTTCAACCCAAAAGAAAATTGTATGCAGAATTCTGTCATTCATGTCATTTCTTTCATCTTTGACGTAAGGAAATAAGATTTGGCGAATAAAAAAACCCAACAAGACGTTCTTTGTTCGTTACATTCGATAAGATATTTCCACACACACAAGTATGTTCAGCCTTTCTTCGAGACTTAGATTACGCTAACTGTACTACCTTCAGTGTGAGAAAGATCCAATGATTATCCATGTTTACCAACCCCTCCGCTCGGGCAGGATATGACACAAGGTCAATTTTTAAGCGGCGTTTAACAGGTTTGAATTCAGAGTTTTCCTTCCTAGACTAGTGGCCTCAATAAGGCTGAAGAAATCAGTCTGCCCTACTATTTACCCATAGCTGGAGGGAGAATAATTAGATTCATGCCTTTCCTAAGAGTATTAGAGCTATGTGAAATGCAATTTGTTTCGTCCATTTCCTACGACGATAAACATTACACCACGGGCACCTCAATGATTATCCTGGATATGACAGAAAACAATCTGAGGGGTGTCCTCGTGGTGTAATGGTTAAAGCGCTGGACTGTGGAATCGTAGTAAACGGGTTCGATCTTTAGTCGCGCTATTACGTTTACTTTCGGACAAATACCCTCGGGAAAGGTAAGAACCCCCTTATTCTCCCAGATATGGGTTAAACAGTACCAATACTGTTCTTCAAGAAGGCTGGCTTTGGCATTAAATTATCTACAAAGGTTGATATGCCACTAAAACAAAGAAGGAAAGAAAGTATATAATCTAATGGTGAGGCTCCAATAATGCTGGATCTTTGGGGAATACAGAGTAACTCTTCATTATGTTATATATATGATTATATATGTTATTCATTCATAAACATTAATGGTGGTTCTCTGAAATTAGTGGACAAGTTCATCTATCACGGGAGTAACGTCTCATCTACCGAAAATGATATCAACACGCGACTAGCCAAGGTATGGACAGCAATCGATAGCTTATTGGTCATGTGAAAGTCAGACCAGTCCGATAAAATAAAACACAGTTTTTTTTTTCCAAGCATCAATATTGCTATATGGAAGCTGGCTTATGGATAAAAAAGCTTGACAGCAATTATACAAGAATGCTACGAGCGGTGTTGAGAAATTCCGGGAGGAAACATCCCACAAAAAAAGCAGCTGTACGGCCACTTACCACCCATCAAGCAAACTATCCTATTTAGACAAACATGTGGAACACTGTTGGAGAAGTAAGGACGAACACATAAGGGATGAACTCCAGTGGTCCCCTTCAGACGGACGAGCAAGAGTTAGACGACCAGCTAGAACCTATCAACAACAGGTCTGTACTAATACAGGGTGTAGCCTGGAAGACCTGCCAGAAGCGGTAGACGTTAGAGGCCAGTAGCGAGAGAGAGAGTTAGGGAAATCTGTATTAGGGGCTCGACATGATGATTTATTAACATGATTTGGCATGAAATAACGTATAATGGTTGATATGATATAAAACCAAACCAAAACAAACCAAATCATTCAGAAATGCAAGATTCTTCCCCAAAAGGGGTTTCATTGTATGACACTAAACTGCATCTGGAGGTCCAGTTTCATTCCTGGAGATCTGGGGAATATCCCCTTATAACTATTACTCTCCAATTATTCTCCCTCCAGCTATGGGTAAATAGTAGGGCAGACTGAGTTCTTCAGCCTTGTTGAGGCCACTAGTCTAGGAGAAGGAAAACTCTGAATTTAAATCTGTTAAACTCCGCTTAAAAATTGACCTTGTGTCATATCCTGCCCGAACGGAGGGGTTGATAAATATATATATAGCTATTACTCACAGGTGCACTTTTAACCTGACTGGTAGTACTTTTTAGGGTCCCATGCATGTATTAGATGGGTCTGTTTAAAAAGTATTCTATTTGGCGGGAACGTATGCAAAAAAAAAAAGAAAAAAAAAAAAAAGAAAAAAAACTTCTCCGCAAAAATGTAAAGTGTTTATATCTACATTTTTTGTGTAGTTTCATCAGAATTTTTTGCGGGGGGGGGGGGCACTCGGTTCTATTGGATACGAAAATCTTTTAAAAACGATTCCTTAACTTCTTGGCCTAAGATGATTCTAAACGAGTTGGCATACCGTTAAAATCAGTCAATAAACAAATATTCAAATATATTTGTGGAGGTGCCCGTGTCATGGTTATCGTCGCAGGAAATGGACCCAGCGACGCGAGTTCAAATCCTGGATGAGGCTGATTGCATTTCATATAGCACTAATACCCTTGGGAAAGGTATGAATCCAATTATTCTCCCTCCAGCTATGGGTAAATAGTAGGTCAGACTAGGTTCTTCAGCCTTGGTGAGGCAACTAAGAGAAGGAAAACTCTGAATTCAAACCTGTTAAACTCCGCTTAAAAATTGACCTTGTGTCATATCCTGCCCGATCGGAGGGGTTGGGTAAATATGATAAACAAATATTCAATCGTAACTAGGATGTTGTCTGGTTCTAACATTCAACGAAGCAAGCATACATTTAAAAAAAAATGGTGTCAT
Organism: Sepioteuthis lessoniana; assembly: GCA_963585895.1. Classification (NCBI taxonomy): domain Eukaryota; kingdom Metazoa; phylum Mollusca; class Cephalopoda; order Myopsida; family Loliginidae; genus Sepioteuthis; species Sepioteuthis lessoniana. Next base: position 23,560,710 of record OY757938.1, read on the forward strand.
GACACGTGACCAAATAATTCAAAATTCATTCTTAGCGGGTGTAGGGTGTTCTCCGTGATGTAGTGGCTAACGTGCTCGGCTGTGATATCGTAGTAAACGAGTTCGAATTCCAATCGCGCCATTACGTTTTTTAAGACTGATGCACAGTAAGTTAAATAGTGCAACTCTTCTATAAGTGTAGCTATGGGATTAAATAACCCAGGAAGGTTGATATGCCATCAAGAAAGAAAGAAACCAGAGCAAAATTCATACTTTTCTGCGGACTTTGTTTTTAGCTGTACACCAGTAAAATAATTATTGGTATTAGATAGGAATACTTGAAACTAAATAACTATGTGCAAAAAAATGATTATTTTTATTAGATAGGAAAATTTACTTGAACTCATATCTGCCCTGTTGGGTGGGGCTGTAGAATACGCCAACTGCACCTCTTCCCCAATGAGGCTAATTGTTGGCCGTGGCTGGCGACCTTTAATGATTGAGAACGGAATCCTTGTGGCTTAACAGTCCTTCACCGGCATCTGACCAGATCAAGTGACTTTCAACATTCCATTTTGGCTCTTACAGGACTAGTCGAACAGTCAGAGTGGACCGATCTGATTAATCGGCGGGTCATGTCAAGCCCTAGCACCCATATGACTGTACTAACGTTATTCTTCAAATTGCTCTGATGACAAACAAGTACTCGTCCCCATTTCATCTTGAAGGTGCCCAAAAGAAGGAGCTGAGGGTCAATTGCTCTGAGATGGCAATACTTAACACCATTCAACTGTGTGCAAACAAATGAATAATATAAAATAGAATTATTAGTGTTAATCAGCAATACTTGAAATCATTTAACTGTGTGCAAAGAAATTACTAATACAAAAAAAAAAAAAAAAGAATTATCACTATTGGCAATATTTAGAACAACTTAACTGTATGTAAACAAATGACCTCTAGCTCGTTTAAAAATGTTTCATAAAAACTATTCGTTTTAAATCATATATATATGTGTGTGTGTGTGTGTGTGTATGTGTGTGTGTGCAAACCGGATTTTGTATTCAATATTTCTCCAGTTGTTACTGTAATATTTCAACAACAATCGGTTTAATGAAAATCTACATTCTTTCCCTTCAAGATTGCATTTAATTTCTTCATCGCTAAATTATCTTAAATTGAATGAACATGTTATTGTCTACATAAATTTATAAGTAATGATATAACAAATCTCTCTGCTTGATCATAACCCCTAGTCTAGAATAACCCAAGAAGGTTGTGTTCAGGGTTTTAGAAGTTTAGTCGAAGTGGAATCAACCTATTGGAGGGGGGGTAGTCAAATTATTTAACACGCAAAATAAACTGATGGATTTTCACCAATCAGATATAAGCAAAATACTGCTTTTATTTCTGCGTATGTTACACAGAAGGCACAAGGGCTTGAGGTTTTGGGGGAGGGGAAGGGAGCGGTCATTCTTTTCTATATATTCTAAGGAGACCTAGCTAGCCATATAAGCAAAATACTGCTTTCTTCCACTTCAAACTTAGTCTCTTTTATATTCATCAAATCTCGCCACTTCACGGAGGCTTATCTCGTTCTCCTCCATAAAACAAGTCACACCTCTTGCGTCCTTTTCTTCTTCTGGTTTCCTCGTGCCGGTAGCAGAGAGAGCACACCTTCTGTTTCCTTGAGGTAAGATTGTTCGTGGCATTACTAGTACAGGTTGATATGCCATTTAACAAACAAACCCCATGGCATAATATAGATGGGTCGAAATGCAGTTAAAATAAATCAATTTCCAAATACCTGGCGCACCTTGTATAACATGTGCTGCTCATTACTCATGTATACAAGCTAGATCTAAGAACAGAGAAATCTCGAAATTGTCGAAAGAGGCGAAAATAGAAAGTGAAAGAATTGCTGAAAATAGAATAATGGAAATGAGTCTTGGGAGGTGAAAAAAAGAAAAGAAAAAAAGAAACCAAAATACAAAACAAAAAAAAAAACAAAGAAAAAACCCAAAAGACAACAACAACAACAACAACAACAATAACAAAACAAAACAAAATAACACAGAAAAAACAACGAAACAAAAACAAAAACAAAAATAAAGTGCACTTCGAAGAGTACTATACAAGAGAACTGACAATACATTAAACAAGGACTGACAAAAAAAAAAAAACTAATAAAAAGAGATAAAAACCCCAACCAAACAAAGCGAAATTGTGGATTGATATCTTAATCGATGCATCGATCTGGGACTCGCACACATACACACACACACACACACACGCGCGCGGACACACATATAGCCCCCTCCCTCCAAAAAAAAAAAAAGACGGGTGAAATGCCAAACTCAATAAAACAGGAAGAAATTGCGGCCTGCTATTTTCATGTCATTTTTTGGTGTTTAGCTTTTTTTTTTGTATTTTGTCGGCATTTGTCAACTATCCTCGTATCTTTTGTGGCTTTCCACTTTTCTAATTAGCAAATGTGCCCGCGAAAACTGTGTGACATCGAGGATTGGAAAAAACGCACAAGAGGGAGAGAGAGAGGGGGGGAAGAAAAACTGCACAAGTGACAATTACAGAAAGATTCCGGAGTAAAGAGAGCGAGAGAGAGTAATAGAAAGAGAGAGAGGGGGATCGAGAGAGAGTGAGAGAAAGATAGAGGTAAGTGAGTGGGAAAGAAAAACCAACACAAGAGACAACTACAGAAATATTTTGTGTGTGTGTGTGTGAGAGAGAAAGAGGGGGAAGAGAGATAGGGAGGAAGAGAATGAGGGGAGACAAAAGGTAAGAGAGAGAGAGAGAGAGAGAGAGAGAGAGAGAGAGAGAGAGAGGGTAAGGAAAATTGGAAAGAGTATCAGAAGATTGGGATAAATATTATTTGAGTCAGAGGAAGCGTAGAAAGAGGAAAACAATAAATTGGGGAGAGAGAGAGAGAGGGCGAGAGAGGGGAGTAAGGAAAATTGGTAAGAGTATCAGAAGAATGGGAGAGACGATATTTGAGTCAAAGGAAGGGTAGAAAGAGGAAAACAATAAACTGGAGAGAGAGAGAGAGAGAGAGAGAGAGAGAGAGAAAGAAAAAGTGAAACGTTGTTGAGATATATGAGTAAGATGAAGAAATGAAAAACTGAAAGAGGAATGAGCTTAAGAAAATGGTAAAGAAATATCTGGTAGAGAAAAAGGAGAGAAGGGAAGAGAAAAAAAGAAAGAGGGAGTAACAGATTTATTTATTAGATAAAGAGAGAAAGAGAAAAAGTGGAAAAAGAATAGAAATATAGAGAAGAGAGAGAGAGGGAAAGGAGAAAGTGTTTGAGCTGTAAGAGAGAGCAGATAGAAGAGTGAGATGACTAGAAAAATAGAAAAAGAAGAGAGAGAGAGAGAGAGAGAGAGATAGAGAGAGAGAGAGAGAGAGAGAGAGGAGAAGAAGAAGAAGAACAAAACATCGAATGAAAGGATATAAGAAAGAGAGACAAAAACAAGAGAGAGAAAGAGAGAAAGAGAGAGAGAGAGAGAAAAGAACAAAACAGCGAATGAAAGGATATAAGAAAGAGAGAGACAAAAGCAAGAGAGAGAGAGAGAGAGAGAGAGAGAGAGAGAGAGAGAGATGGTGGGATCAACAGTTTCCTTCTATGCTGTTTTCACTTTTCCTCTTTCATTTCCCTTACTAATATATCTCTACTGTCTGTCTCTTTCTTTTCATATATATATATATATATATATATATATATATACACACACACACATCATCATCATCATATCGTGCTGGTAGCACGGATATCCCTGACCCTCTCTCGCCACTCCTCCCTATCGTTCATCGCCCTAGGTAGGTCTTCAGGACAACATCCTGTATCCTCACATAGCTGCTGAATGTACGTTCGAGCTGGTCGTCCTGCTTTTGCGCGGCCATGTGTGGGGATCCATAAGAGTACATCTCTTATGAGTTCATCTCTGTATCTCCAGCAGTGTCCTGCATGTCTGGTTCGTCTAACTTGGATAGTTTTCGTGATAGGGGGCAGGTGGCCGTACAGTTGGTGTCTTGTGGGGTGTTGCTGCCAGGACTTGTTCAGGATTGCACGCAGCATTCTTGTGTAATTGCCATCTAGCTTCTTCTCCAGTCGTTTCGTTAGCGTCCACGTAGTGCATCCATATAGCAGTATCAATGTGACCGCTGCCTGGAAGAAACTGCGTTTCATTTTATCGGTTAGGTCTGATTTCCATATAATCGATAGCCTATTGATAGCTGTCCATGCTTTCGTTAACCTCGTTTCAATGTCCTTTTCGGTTGATTCGACGCTGCTTCCTAGGTACGTGAATTTGTCCACTAGTTTAAGTGGGGTTCCTTCTAGAGTGGAGATGTCCCCCGTTTGGTTATAGCACATATATTCCGTTTTGTGTGCATTAACATAGAGGCCTATGCCTGCTGCTGCTCGTTCCAAACTATGCAGAAGTGTTTCGGCTTGGTCAGGTGTATTTGCCAGTATCGCTATGTCATCGGCGTAGTCGGCATCGGTAATTGTTGTTGCGGGGTATCTTCTGCTTCTTTTCTTCGTCAGTTCGAAGCCATTCTCTTTGATTTTGTCAATCGATGTTCTAAGTACGTAGTCTAGACAAATGATAAAGAGGTACGGGACCAGCGTGTCCCCTTGTAGTACTCCTGCTACAATGTCAAAGTATTCTGTGTCTCCATCCGGTGATCGTACTTTTACTTTAGTGTTTCTATAGAGAATCGTTATTGCCGCTACGGTTTCTTTAGGTATGCCGTACGCTAGTAGGATTTGTTCCATCTTTCTTCTGTGAATGGAGTCGAAAGCCTTGGTAAAGTCTACAAATATTAATGTCGCTTGTAGGTTCTTTGCCCGTACACCTTCGAGGATTCTGCGGATGGTTAATATTTGTGAGGTCGTGGATCTATTTCTTCGGAAGCCATTTTGTTTTTTTCTAAGTATGTTGTCGATTTTTGGTTCTATTCGGTTTCGTAGTAGGGCATTGTAGATTTTGGCAGCTATGGATGTGTTATGCCTCGGTAGTTTTTGGCTAATCCGAGGTCCCCCTTTTTAGGGAAGGGGAGTATGCATCCCTTCATCCATCTATCTATCGGATTTTGATTGTATACTGCGTTGCAGTGTCGGAGCAGTATGTCGTCGAATTGTCTGGTCTTCCATACTTCCGGGGGAATTTCGTCCAGCCCTGCAGCTTTCCTATTTTTAATTTTTCTGAGAACAGAGTCGAGTTCTTCTTGTGTGAATGGTCCTAGTTTAATGTCTAATTGTTTGCTAATTATTCTGGTGATTGGTTCATGCGTTATTTTTGGTGGGTTTCCAAGTAAGTTTTCGAAGTGCTGTTTCCACAGTTTTATTCTTTCTTGTTGGTTTGCTGCTTTAAGTTTTGCTTTGGCTGTGTTCTTTCTTCTGCTCACTTCGTTTATTGTTTGCCAGGCTATTCTAGATTGTCTATCTTCCACCGAGTCTCTAATCTTATCTATCTGATTTTGAATGTATTCTGTCTGTTCCTTTATATATATGCCTGCTAATTGATATTGTGCCGTTTTTAGTTTTAAGGCATTTGTGTTTGTTGGGTTTTTTCGATAGCTTTTGGAGGCTGTTTTCACTAGTGCACGTTTTTCTCTCACCGCTAAAGTTTCCCATGGGACTCTATATTTAGTTTTAATTTTTGTTGGAATGTATTTTGCTGCTGCCTCGAGGTGTGCATTGACGAAATTTTCGTATTCGTCGTTTGGTGTATTTTTTCCGTCTTTTCTTGTAGGGTTTCGAATCTGTTTCTTAATTCTAATACGTATTTATCTCTTATATCTTTGTTGTTTAATAGGGCCCAGTCATAGTGTTTGGTGGTCGCTGTTCGTTTGGCGTTTTTCCGTAGGCTTAACCGTATTTTCGCCGTGACAATTCGGTGATCGGTGGACACACCCTCAAAAGAGGAGTATGCCTCGCAATTCATTGCACTATTTTTCCATTTCTTGTTTATAAGGACGTAGTCTATCTGAGCTTTAGTATTGTTTGCGTACGTGTATGTCCATAGTTTGCCCTCCCTTTTTTGGTAGTTTGTATTCAGGCATACTAATCTATTTTCTATCATGAAATCTGTTAGATGTTGCCCATTCCTATTTGACGTGTTGTGGAGGCTGTATTTGTTGTTTCCGTTTTTCCCGATTTGGGCATTCATGTCTCCGCCAATGACTAACATGTTGTGTTTCGGGATGCTACGCACTAATGAGGATAACTCATCGTAGAAGGTGACTAGTTCAGTTTCTTCACTAACATTGGTGGGGCTGTAGCATGAGATGATTGTTGCTCTGGGGTTTCCGTTAAATGCAGCTGCCATCATTCTAGGTTGTATTTTCTCAACGCTATTAAGCGTTTTTAATGCTCTAGGTCCTATAAGTAATCCTACCCCTCCTACTGTGGCGTTGACAGAGTTTTTCCATGCGGATACTGTGGCGAGCGACCAGCCATTGCCAGTTTCGTGATAATTGATATCTTCGGAGTGCGTGTATCTGTGTTCTTGTATGCATATTATGTCTATCTTATGTTCTTCGGCCGATGCGATTAGCTCTGGGAGTTATCCTATTCTATTTAAGGTTCTTACGTTAAATGTGGCTATTTGTAGTGTTTGCTTGCATTTTAGTAGTTTTGATTGTTAAAAAAAAAAAAAAAAAATGAAATGAATATTCCCCCCCAGTAGACCGCCTCCAAAACTACCTAAAATTCAGTAGTAAATAAAAGTCAAAACGAAGAAGAAGCATTTGAACTCAGGAGCCAACTGGAAGAAATATATCAATATTGGTCAGTATGTCTTTAAGTCCTATCAATTTAAAATGCTGAATTTTACAAAATGTTATGCTGTATTTTGTTTGTGAAATAATGCTTAAACTATGCGTTTTAAATGTAAAGACACGCTTACTCTACTATAAAGCCAAATTGATGTTAGTCTTTCCAAAAGTTAGCGAACAAGGCAGAATGTTTTTGAATCTCTTCTATCGAATAATTTAAAAAAAAATACGTAAAGAAAGCCCTAACAGTAGTTTAGAAGAAAAAGAAAAAGCCGAAAACACCGAATGCTACAACAGCCCCCCCCCAAGAGAAAGGGAAAAAGAAAAAAAAAAGAAATGAAATGAATCCCCCCCCCCGCCCAGTAGACCGCCTCCAAAGCTACCTAAAATTCAGTAGTAAATAAAAGTCAAAACGAAGAAGAAGCATTTGAACTCAGGAGCCAACTGGAAGAAATATATCAATATTGGTCAGTATGTCTTTAAGTCCTATCAATTTAAAATGCTGAATTTTACAAAATGTTATGCTGTATTTTGTTTGTGAAATAATGCTTAAACTATGCGTTTTAAATGTAAAGACACGCTTACTCTACTATAAAGCCAAATTGATGTTAGTCTTTCCAAAAGTTAGCGAACAAGGCAGAATGTTTTTGAATCTCTTCTATCGAATAATTAAAAAAAAGATTCGTAAAGAAAGCCCTAACAGTAGTTTAGAAGAAAAAGAAAAAGCCGAAAACACCTAATGCTACTACAGCCCCCCCCAGAGAAAGGGAAAAACAAAAAAAAAAGAAATGAAATGAATCCCCCCCCAGTAGACCGCCTCCAAAGCTACCTAAAATTTCAGTAGTAAATAAAAGTCAAAACGATGCATTTTTATAGTAAAAATCATTTCTAATGCATTTTTATAGTAAAAATCGTTTTAATGCATTTTATCGTAAAAATCTTTTCCAAAGAATTTTCATTATCAAAATCATTTCTAATACATTTTTAAAGTAAAAATCATTTGCAATGCATTTTTATAGTCATAGACATTTCCAACACATTTTCTAGAAAGTCATTTCCAGTGAATTTTATTGTAAAAATCATTTCCAATTAAGATTTTTTAGTTTTGTAGAACTGTATGGGAAACCAAACCAATCAATCTATAAAAATGCATTGCAAATGATTTTTACTATAGAAATGCATTGAAAATATTTTTCATTATAAAAGTGTATTAGAAATGATGCTTACTATAATCATAAGTTAGAAATTAATTTTACTAGAGAAATTCATAGGAATGATTTTTACTAGAAAAATAGACTCGGAGTGATTTTGGAATGATTTTTACTTTAAAAATGCATTGGAAAAGATTCTTATTATAAACATGAATTAAAATGATTTTTGCTATAAGAATGTATGGGAAATGATTTTTACTATAAAAATGAATGACAAATGTTTTTTATTGTAAAATTTACCTTGGAATTATTCTATAATAAATAAGCATTGTAAATGATTTATTCTATAAAATGCATCGGAAATGGTTTTTACAAAGAAAATGAGTAGCAAAGGATTTCAATAATAAAATGCATTGCAAATGGTGTTTACAATAAAAATGCATCAAAATGTTTTTATAATAAGAATTCATTGGAAATGCTTTTTACTATAAAAATGCATTGCAAATGATGTTTACAATAAAAATGCATTGGAAATGCTTTTTACTATAAAATGCATTGAAAAGGTTTTTGCTATAAGAATGCATTGCTACTGATTTTTTTCTAACAAAAGACATTTCAAATGATTTTTGCTATAAAAATGAATGCAAATTAAAATGCATTGGAAGAGATTTTTACTATAAAAATCCGTTCAAAATGATTTTACTATTTATAGATTATGGATAAGCAACCGTGTCACAATTATTATACATAGACATATTTTGACTACGTGTAATAATAAGTAATTTAATCTTCCTTTAAAACAGTTATAAACGTTTTAGCCAAAATGTCTACTCTCTCCAAAGATGGCGATTACTGTTTCTTCTTTTTTTTGAAAGCCAAGTATACGTCGCTGATTTCAAATGTTTTATGTAGGTTTACTCCAGGAGATTTATCCAGTCGGGATATTAAGCGTTATATTAGATTTGTCTAATGTTCCACAATTTCTAAGTGGACAAATCTGTATCGCCATAGGCGATTTTTCGGTGGGGGTGATCGATATATCTGGACAAAGAGGAGAAAGAAAGTAATGCCTAGGCACACGAGAGAGAGAGAGAGAGAGAGAGAGAGAGAGAGAGAGAGAGAGAGAGAGAGATTTGTGAATTTAACATTTGACTATTAAAACAGAAAAAGAGTGAGAGGTGAAAAGACGAACAGTGACATATATATATATAGATAGATAGATAGATAGAGAGAGAGAGAGCGAGAGAGAGAGAGAGAGAGAGAGAGAGAGAGAGAGAGAGAGAGAGCTGGATGACAATCTAGCTGATCTCATCAGGGTAATGGTCTGGCTGGTTACAACTCTTCCTCTGATCTCAAGTTCCGCTAGTCTCCTTTCTAGACCTTTTGGAACAATTCCACAAACTCCAACTAGTATCACCGTTACATTCATGTGACATATACGGGCTTCTATTGGATACCCATCTTCTACATTTTCATCGCTTCTCGCCGCCATATTATTTTCGCGCCCCTAACTTTTTTCCATCTTCTTTCGTGACTGCTCTATTCTCTTCGTTAGGATGAATAACAAATATAAAGTCCTCTTTTCTCGTGCGCACACGTAACTTTTATTCATCTCATATATATTACCGACCCCGTCGCTGGTCCGGGCCGCTGGACCATAGATGAAAATGTCTTACCTCTTCGGCTGGTCTTGGCAAACTAAATTAAAGTTGAAATCTAACATCTAACGTCTAGGATTTTAGTCACCCGACTTTACAATTCTTTAGTGACAGCCAAACTTTCAATTATCTAAAAGGTTATTACATATCAATTACTCTTAGTTGACTCACAGCCGTTGTAATGGTTATTCGAAAACTGCACTACATAATTGCCCAGTCGGCTGGGGCTGTAAAATACACAGACTGCACCTCTGCAGAGGGGTAAGACTCCTTCAACGAGTGTCTTGGGTATGACACTAAAGAATCCGATGGTGAGGTTCCAGTAATGCTGGAGCTTTGGGGAATGCAGAGTACCCTTTCATTGCCATCGCTTCCAGGTCCACAGTGGCCCTGAGTGGATTACCTTTCCCACCCAATCATACCTAGTATTGCTTTTCATTTATGCCTTTGCGCATTATGTGACAAACCGTTTCATCACTGCGTTAGATAATAGATTGGCTGAATATTTTATTTGGGACGGAGTATAGAATAGTTAAAGAGATAAAGTGTTGGATTTAGCTGAAGTCAACTGAATTTGATTGGCGTGTAATAGCCGCAAAGTTAGTCGCAAGCTTGACCTTCATTACATGAGTGAAAGTCATGAGACTGTAAATCTTATAAGCTTGAAGTTAGACTTTGACTTTGAATTAATTAGCCCAGAGGAACCGAAAGCTCCAGGTTGGTAAGACTTGACTTGTGAGGTAATTTCCATCAATATTACCGGTTGTTGCACGAGCCGGTTATATGATTGAGAAGACGTCTAAAAGTAAGTATTGCGTCAGCAAGTAAAAGAGACTCCATTTTAATTAATCCCAGCAAAGAGAACAAGGCAGCCAGTAAAGACAATGTAACGGCGTGGAGCAGCGAGAAACAGCTTAGTGGAGAACTGATTATCAACTGAACGAGAAAACACGTGAAAAGACGAGATGACTGAGTCATTTTTTTACTTATATTATTTTACTCTGGGGTAGCTTTTTTTTACATCAGCATTGGCGGTTGCTCTTTCATTAGAATTTGAGTGACAGCATATCCTCTCAGGTTTCCAGGAGTCTTCTCAGTATCATAACCCATCTTAACGATGCAATGGTATGGATGGTCTCAACTTTACCTCTGGCCTTCAATTTCCCCATTCTCCTTTCAAAGTTTTTCGGCAACGATAACAAGTACGCCAATTATGGTGGGTATCACTATCACCTTCATGTTCCACAGTTTTTTTTTTAGTTCTCTAGCTGTAACATACCCATGATACGGATATTGGAAATGTACATAGAATGCTCATAACTCATATATAGATAACACAGGAACGCAACTAACTGACTTTTCTCAAATCTCTGACCACGCTTCCGGTGCGTGACGTCACTCACATCCCTGGTCTTATCCCCTATCTGGGATTTTTTTGTTACATCTCTGAATGATACGTCCGCTCTGCGCGAGCATGAACACCTGTGTTCATGTTTGCACCTAACTAACCAATGCGCTAAGCGAAAAGTTCTCAGCCTAACTAAACCGAAAGGCAAGATATATAAAACGAAATCCCTTGGCTATTATATTACATAGCAACTTCTAAGTATTTGTCTCTCTTTTCGTTTTCTTCTACTTTCACTTTATGACTTGCCAGAACGGCAAAATCCACGAGATCGTAATTTTTTTTTTTTTTTTGATCAACGCTTGGTTTGATTTTCAGACTAGGATTAGGTTATTCGCTTTCATCTCATAATCCCCGAAAAGATTTTGCATTTTATTCTCTCGGATGTTTTCTGAATTGTTCACATCTCTCTATTAGTATGGCCAGATTTTAATCTCTGGTAAACAACAACAACAACAATAATACTAATAATAATAGTCATAATAATAATTAAATTGCATATTTATTGCCCTCCATGAAAATATCTTTTTACTCAACTTTCCAAACTAACTTGAAAAAATAAATAAAGACACATTTTTCTATGCAGTATGGGATTAAAAAAATTATTCGCTGAGCACGAAATCGTGACAAACGCTACGATATTTGTGTTTGCTCTTGGGTTCACGAATTATTTCAAATCAGACAAAATCGATGGTGTTTTTTAATATAATATTTCAGGAACTTATTGGCCTTTATGTTAAAATAGTAAAACGCAAAAGTGGAAAAAAAAATGAATATTTTTCTTTTTTTTCAGAACCTGCAAGAAGTGGGACTGGAAATTTCAATTTAGTTCACTAAAGTCTACATAATTAGGATAAAAAGATGGAACAGCTAAAATAAAAAAAAAAAAAAAAAAAAGCAAAACAAAAAAGCTATTAGATTACAAAAGCGACTAAGATAAAAAAAAATAAGGAGAACTTGGTGTATAGTGAACTTTCTTATGCGGACTACAGAGTGATAATCAAAGAAAAAAAGACAATTACTTAGACCTTGCCAGAGAACTGAGAAAGTGTGACACAAGACGGTGACGGCAATGCCACTCCTCAAGAAGTGAAATAATAATAATAATAATAGTAATAGAAAAAATCCAGAAAGAATACCTCAGAAGAACTAGAAAACTACTCGAGACAAAACTCAATAGCAGAAACCTCATCAAAGGAATAAATACTTGGGCTGTACCTCTCGTTAGATATTCTGGGCCCTTTCTCAAGTGGACCCGAGAGGAACTTAAACAAATGGACCAAAGGACAAGAAAACTAATGACAATGCATAAGTCATTGCATCCCAGAGACGACGTTGACAGACTATATGTATGTAGAAAAGAGGGAGGAAGAGGACTTACCAGCACTGAAGACAGCGTTGACATATCCATACATCGACTCGAAAACTATATACAAAAACACGAAGGAAGACTCATTACAGCCACCAGACACGAAACTGAGAACACTATGAACAACAGAATGACAATAACTAGGAAACAAAAATGGGAAGGAAAACAACTCTATGGCCGCTTTAAACGACTAATAAACAATATCTCACACGACAAAACTTGGACATGGATAAGAAAAGGAAACTTTAAGAGAGAAAGAGAATCTCTCCTAATAGCAGCACAGGACAACGCCATGAGAACGAATCATATCAAAGCGAGAATAGATAAGACTCAACAAAATAGCAAATGCAGGCTATGTGGTGACAGAAATGAAACCATCAATGATATAATAAGCGAATGCAGCAAATTATCACAGCGGGAGTATAAGGCGAGACACGACTGGGTCGGCAAGGTGATTCACTGGGAAATGTGTAAGAAATTTAAATTCGACCATACTAACAAATGGTATATGCACAACCCAGCACCTGTCCTAGAAAATGACTCGCATAAACTCCTATGGGACTTTAATATACAAATGGATCACCTAATCCCAGTCAGGAGACCAGACTTAATAATAACCAACAAAAAAAAGAGAACTTGCAAAATAGTTGACTTTGCTGTCCCGGCAGACCACAGAATAAAACTGAAAGAATGTGAAAAGAAGGATAAGTATCTCGACCTTGCTAGGGAACTGAAAAAACTGTGGAACATGCAGGTGACAATTATACCAATTGTAATTGGTGCGTTTGGAACAGTAACTAAGGGATTACTAAAGGGACTAGAGGACTTGGAGGTTGATGGACGAGTGGTGACTATCCAAACAACAGCATTGTTGAGAACTGCCAGAATACTTAGAAGAGTCCTGGAGACTTGAGGAGACTTGCTGTCATTCAGACTTCAGTGAAAAACCATCGGCTATCGCTGATGTGAAAAGCTCTAATGAGTGAATAATAATAATAATAATAATAATGATAATAATAATAAAACTGAAAGAATGTGAAAAGAGAGATAAGTACCTCGACCTTGCTAGAGAATTGAAAAAAACTATGGAATATGAAGGTGACAATTATACCGATTGTGATTGGTGCTTTTGGCACAGTAACTAAAGGATTATTAAAGGGCCTGGAAGATTTGGTCTGGTATTCTGGCCGGGATTAGGTGATCCGTTTGTATATTAAAGTCTCAAAGGAGTTTATGCGTGTCATTTTCTAGGACAGGTGCTGGGTTGTGCATATACCCTTTGTTTGTCTGGTCAAATCAAAATTTCTTGCACATTTTCCAGTGGATCACTTTGCCGACCCAGTCGTGTCTCGCCTTATACTCCTTCTGTGCTAATTTGCTGCATTTGCTTTATTATTATTATTATTATTGTTGTTGTTGTGGTTGTCTATGAAATGGGTAGTAGTACCTGTTAAATAAAAATATTTCGTTTCTTGTAAAATAATTAAGAATAGAAAGGTGGAGGAAAAGGAAAAAAAACGAAGAGGGAAGAGACATAAATGCTTGTATATGTGTTGTTAAAAGCCAAGTGAAACGTCAAAGAAAGTTGCTTTAGTATCATGCCTTAGTTCAAACTGACGAGCCGAGAAGGCAACTAATTTATTGCTTAAATGCTTGTATCTGTCATTGGTTTTAATATAATTACTATTGTTATTTGTCGGTCTAAGAATAACCAGAAAAGAGCTACTGCATCGAGGTGTTGGGAAGGGCGCTACTCCTTTCCCTGAATTGCTTCACTTTACCCTTGATCCATACCTTATAATTCTGAGTGTTTAGCAAGGAGGCATCAAGTACCAGTTTTTGAGTCCTTGGTATGACTCGACCTGGGATTGAACTCTGTTTTCCGGGCCATTGGCGAACACTCTGACTCTTGTGCCAAAGGCCGAGCAAGTACTACTATATTGTTGCACCACTTGAACTCGAACATAACAACTGAAGAAAAATCTTAATAGGAACTACTCAGGAATGCTGTGTATTCTTTTGATTAAATTCTGGAAAGAGTACCCTTCAAAATAGCAATTGTACAATAACTTACCTCTCCTTTTCCCAAAACATTCAACTAAGGCGAAGACATGCAAAGCACTGGTTAATAAGTAAGGAGGAACGCGTAAGTAACGTTCTCCAATGGTCTTGTACACATTAAATTCTAGAGTTCCATGTGGACACTGTCGAGAACACCTGACCAAGAAGGATGGCCGACAGAGACGATTTGGTTAGTTTGTTTGGTTTTATGGCATATCAACAATTGTAGGGGTTTTATGGTATATCACCAATTGGTTTGTAGGGGTTTTATGGCATATCACCAATTGGTTTGTCGGGAGTTTTATAGTATATCCATATTTACCAACCCCTCCGCTTTGCAGAATAGGACACAAGGTCAATATTTATGCGGAGTTTAACAGGTTTGAATTCAGAGTTTTCCTTCTCCTCGACTAGTTGCCTCACCAAGGCTGAAGAGCCCAGTCTGTCCTACTATTTACCCATAGCTGAAGGGAGAATAATTGGATTCATACCTTTTCCAAGGGTATCAGTGCTATGTGAAATGCAATCAGACTCGTCCAGGATTTGAACTCGTATCACCGTGTCCATTTCCTACGACGATAACCATTATACCACGGGCACCTCCTGGGATTTGATGGTATATCCCCGATTGGTTTGTAAGGGTTTCATGGTGTATCACCAGTTGGTTTTTAGGGATTTTATGGCATATCAACAATTGAATGCCAAACCCTCTTTATACATATATATTGAAGAAATGATTTGTAAACACTTATTGTAGATAACATTTTTAAAAAGCATAATCTCTTTTTTGAACACAGTTAAATGTTTTCTAGCATTTCTATCTTACACCAATAATTCTTTTTAATATTGATTGTTTGTTTGCACACTGTGAAGTGATTACAAGTATTGCTATCTAACACTAATTATTCTATTGAACATATTATTAATTCATTTGAACACAGTTAAATAGTTTCAAGTATTACTATGTACCACAAACAATTCAATTAAACATTGTTATTTGTTTACACACATTTAAATGATCAAACAGTTCTATTCATAACTTTTCGATTAAGCATAAGTCATTTGTTTGCACAGATTTTAATTTTCAAACCTTTCTATTTGACTCATAGATAGGACCCTATCAGGTACTACCACTCTTGGCCAGAGTGGACCTGGGAGTAATAGCAAGGAATGGATACTCTGCATTCCCCATTACTGAAGCCTAATCATCAGATTGTTTACTGTCATATCCGGCTTTTGTTGGAGGAGTCTTACTCCTGTGCAGAGATGAAGTTGGTGTTTTCTACAGTCCTAGCCGAAAGGGCCACTCGTTGGAGGAGTCTTAGTCCTGTGCAGAGATGTAGTCGGTGAATTCTACAGCCTCAGCTGACTTAGCTGGATAGAGATGGATGGTGAGTTTAAGCTATATCATTTGGTTTAATGACATATCAACCCTTGAGGGTCATTTAATGCGAAATCATGTCCATGATTTTTAAGTCAGTAGTTTGTAGGCAGACAATTAAATGGTTTTAAGTTCTGCTATCTAATACTAACTGTTGTATAGTGGCTCGTACCACGTGACTTCCGGTATCGCGGAAGTATAAAAGACGTCGTGTTTCTTAAGCGCGAGGGTTCTGCAAGATCTCGGTCTGTTGTAAGACCAACTTCGGACGTAACACCTACAGCGTGAGACTTATAATATTTGTTGGACTGTACCACTTCAGTTAATAAATAATTAACTCTTTATTTCACTGTGTATCTCTTCGTTACCATGATACAACTCTAATAATTCAATTTGATATTTATAAACAGTTCTATTTGAACCATAGGTGGGACGGTAATGGATAATATGACTCAAGTTCAGAGTGGTCCTGGGAGTAATGGTAATGAAGTGGTCCTCTACATTCCCCAAAGCTCTAGGATTGCAGCCTCACCATCAGATGGCATAATCGGCTAGGGCTGTAGAATATACCGACTGCATCTCTGTAGAGAGGTATGACTTCCCCAACGATTGTTCTGTATATGACTCTAAACAATCGAGGGGGGTGCACTCGTGGTGTAATGGTTGAAAGCGAGTTCGAACCCCAGTCGCGTTATTACGTTCACTTTCGAACAAATACCCCTGGGAAAGGTATGAACCCCTTTATCCTCGCAGTTATGGGTTAAATAGTACCACAACTGTTCTTCCAGAAAGGTGGATTTGGCATTAAATAACCCAAGAAGGTTGATATGCCATTAAATAACAAAACAAACAAATAAACAAACAAATTAAACAATCTGATGATGAAGCTCCATTAATGCTAGAGTTTTGGGGAATGCGGAGTACCTTTTTATTGCCATCGCTCCTAGGTCTGCTCTGACTCGGAGTGGTAGTACCTGATGGGGTCCTATCTATGGGTCAAATAGATGTAAACTGTGTGCTTATACTAAACTGAATGGTTTGAAATCGAACTGTTTTGACATTTCAACTGCATACTAATGCAAAACTGAATTACTTGAAGTAGAACTGTTTATTGTTTTAAAATGGATTGGGCATTAAATAACCTACAATGGTTGATATGCCATAAAATTAAACTAAGCCACCACTCCGCTGAGATTCAGTCGGTGTATTTTCGTCGCAGCTGACTGGGCTGACACTGAAGAGAGAGAGAGAGAGAGAGAGAGAGAGAGAGAGAGAGAGAGAGAGAGCGTGAGGTGGGGAAAAGTCAAAAGAATTCCTGCAGATGAGGAAATTAAACGTGCACAAAGCAATTAATTAAAGATAATTTAGATTTTGCTATAAACATGGTCAAATATCATTGAATGAAGCCTTTATGCGTCGATTATATAAATTTCAATATTGTCTTTTAGAATGAAAATATTTGCATATATTTGGTCCAGACGATTTCCTTGCCAATGTTTTTTTTTTGTTTTTGTTTTTGATTTTATTTAACTATCTACTTTAACTCGATGTCTTTGTAGGATCTTGATCAGTGATTGATTTTGAAAACCGTATCGAATGTCCAACTCGTGTAGGCAGGTTTTAAGTAAGCGTTCTCCAATCGTCACACATTGTCTTCCACACTCACGGATTGCCATTTACTCAACTGTCTCTTTCAATACTTGATGGAAAGTCGATGAAAACTTCAAAAGAATTTCGGTCTCCTTTCTTTCAATCCCCGTCTATTACTCTCCAGTCGACCTACTTTTGTCCTGTGTGTCAGGCAAAATAGAATGAAAGCTAAGGTACCTGGAGAATTTTATCAGAATGACATTTTATGGTGAGGAGTTGGACAGGGTTCCTACATTTGGTTTTAAATCATACTTTTTTTTAGTTTCCACGTCTACAGCTGTCGAGATATCAACCCGATTGCAAAGTGAACAAAAGTAGATGAATATTAGACTCAAACTGACGTTTCTTTTAAGCTTGTCAAACGACCATACCTATCCGAATACCATTGTAGGTCTTGTAAAACTCTCCATGTTTTCATCTTCAGCATTTTGAATGTGGGAGGTATACAAGTTTTGGTTCAATAAAGAGTTTTTGAGTTAATGAACTCGACGAACAGAGTTCAAATCCCAGACGATGCTCTGTGCATTTCACTTGGCGTTAATGCCCTTTAAAAAAGCATAAATAGACCTCTTTTCCCCCATCCTCAGGAGTAATCATTTAATAGTAAGGTAGTCAATGCTCTTTATATTTAGGACGACAACCAATTTAAAAGAAGGAGAAGACTGAACCCCACTTAAAAATAACCTTGTGTAGCAATCTGTTAGTGATGGAAGGTTTAACTGATTGATTGATTTTAACGGCATGGCAACCCGTCTAGAGTTATTTTGTACCGAGATTTTTTGAGAATCACATTCATTGAGTTTATATTTACATTTTTCGTGCAGTTTCTTATAAGTTTTTTGCATACGGTCCAATCGAATATGAATAATTCTTAGACAGATCAATTTCACCCATAGATGGGACCCTAACAAATAATACCACTCCGGGTCAGAGTGACCATGGGAGTAATTACAATGAAGGGTATTCCAGATTGCTCAAAATTCCAAAAGTGGGGTCTTAGCATTAGATGTAGTTCATTATCATACCCTATGTAAAATACAGCTTGGCTCACAATATGAGACAAGGTAAAAATTCTCACTGCGCCGTAAAAAAAGTGATGCACCGGAAGAGAGTGTCCTATGAACTGCATGATAGTTATTTCCGCTCGATGATGATCACACCTGCCATTCCGAAGATAGCAGAAGTGACAAATTCCAGTGGCCAATAATCGAAAGAAATCGCGCGGGTGTGCTCGGCTGATAATATGGGACAAGGTGAAGGTCCCACTTCAGAGTGATGCACCGTAAGAGAGTGACCTGTGAACTGCATGACAGTTATTTCCGCTCGATGACGATCACACAGGCCATTCCAAAGATAGCGGAAGTGACACATCCTGATCGCCAAATATCGGAAGAAATTGCGGAGCCGTGGAGGCGTGTCCATATCTCCGCGTGGGAGTTTGAAGTTGATATAAGGCCGACGAATTGAACAGAAGGCAGTGAAAAGGATCCCGCTGTTCACGAAGCTGACCTCGTCGTCACTCTGTGTGCCATCGTCTACTTACATCGAAGAGTTCAAGCCTCATAGACGAACGATTCTAATTCCTCTCCTGACTGCTCCTACTTCACACAAGCGTCCGTCGAGAAAAGAAATATATATTGTTATATATAAATTTCGTGTTGTCGTTTGTTTGACCAGAGAGCGGAACGTAACACCTAGAATCTCTTATTTGGGTGGTAGGTCTTACACTTCTGCAAGGAATAGAGTAAGCACACTCTAAGCCCCACTAACAGGGAGTGTTTAATAAAGAAATATTTGTGTATTTATTTATCAAACTCCTTCACTACATGCAAAATGAGACACAATGTCATTTTAAAGCGAGTTCACTTGGTTTGAATACCTATGAAGAGTGTGTAGAAAAAGATTGACTTGAAGGAGGTGCCACTGGGGTAACGGTTATTATCTTAGAAACCTGACCCAGCAACCAAAATTCAAATTCTGAACGAGAGCCTTTGCATGTCAGCACGATGCTCTGTGCATTGCACTTGGCACTAATACCCTTAAAAAGGTATAAATAGTAGGGCAGACGAGGCTCTTTAACATTGGTATGGCAACCAGTATAGGGTAAGGAAAACTCTAATTTCTAAACCAGTAGTACCCCGCTTAAAAATTGACCTTGTTTCATACCTTTGCTTTGGATTCTGAGATTTTCCTTCGCCTAAACTGGTTGCCGTATCAGTGCGTTTGCTCTGCTATTTAACTCGTTGTTTGTGGAGTGAAGAGAAGGAATCATGTCTAATGGCATCATCTCGAAGTGAAAGGCGAAATGCTTCGTCCAGGATTTGAACACGGATCGTCCACGACGATAACCGTTACGCCAAACGTATCACCATTTATTAAAAAAAATGCGTATACGTCAAAAAAGAAAAATAACAATGTAACATAGAGCAAGTTTTCAGCTACAAAATAGTACTCATGGTCACTACTATTTCCTATATATTTTCACCAGCGATGAGCAAGAACTAGTTTGTCATGAAAGTGACCCATTTTTTTTTTCACAGCAGATATCATGCTATCAGAAAATCCTGTTCACGTAGTCCATCTTTCATCGGCCCGCTTTGCAACTGCATTGAACGAATCATATCGCACAATTCAGTGATATTACTACTAAAATGTACAATCTACTGCTTAACTGTACGGTATCTGTTCCGTTGACGAATGTAAATGAGTACATCTTTTCCGTACAGAATAATGACACATCCTTATTTTCTTGTAAGATTCCAGTTTGGCTGGCTGTCACCCAGTTGCAACCTATGAAAAGGTCAAGACCATAAGGATTATAGGCAAGAAGGTTTAACGTCTATCGGTAACGGATTTATATATGGACAAGTATGGGGTGCAGCTCATAGGCCCTAAGAATAGAAGGGCTCGAGATTTAATTAGGGTCCTTTGAACTAATTTGAAACAATTTAGAGTACATAGGTATTTACCCAACCTCTCCACACAAGCAGGATGTGACACAAGGTCAGTTTTTATGGAGAGTTTAAATTCAGAGTTTTCCTTCTCCTAGACCGGTTACCATACCGAGTTTAAAGAGTACAGTCTGCCCTGCTATTCATCCATAGCTGGAGGGAGATTAGGTGGATGCATACCTTTCCAAAGTGAATTAGCGTGGCGTTAAATACAAACAGCTCCGTCCAGAGTTTGAACTCGTGTTGCCGGGTCCATTTTTTTATGACGATAACCGTTATACCACAAGCCCCACAATTTAGAGTATTTGGCTTTTCTAGTTGAAATGAATTCTTCAAATTCGATGGAAGCGTCATATGTAATGAAGGAGTCTCAAATTCTATTAGTCTAGAGGTCTCTTAAAGCCTAAGTCCGGCTCTGGCTTCCACACTACCATTATATATATATATATAGGATGAATTCGAGTTATTTGGGACAACATAAGCTCGAAGAAAATACTTTTGAGACGACGCTCTTATGGAGTTCTGTGTTCAATACCATTACTCTCATGTTTACTCAGACACAGACGGGTAATACCCTCATCTATTTGAAGGGATTTCCGGTAGCGTAGTGGCTAACGTGCAACATCGTTGTAGTGTATTCGAACTTCAGTTGCGCTATTGCCCAGTCGGTTGGGGCTCTAGAATACGCAGACTGATTTTCTGCAGAGGGGTGAAACCCCCCCTCAACGAGTGTACTGATATGACGCTAAACAGTAATGCTGAAGCTTTGGGGAATGCGGAGTACCCCTTCATTGCTATCGCTCTCAGGTCCACTCTCGCCCGGAGTGGTAGCACTGGATAGGGTCCTATCTATGGGTCAAATAGCACTAAAAGGCGTACGAATGCTAAACTGAATTGCTTGAAATAGAACTGTTTTAACATTTCAATTGCGTACTTATGATAAACTGAATTGTTTGAAAAAGAACTGTTTGGGCATTGAAACTGTGTGTAAACAAAAACTGTACTTATACTAAACTAAATTGTTTGAAATAGAATTGTTTGACTAAACTGAATAGCTTGAAATATCAATGTTTTTGTCAATTAAAATGTGTACTCATGATAAAATGAATTGTTTGAAATAGAACTGTTTAAATAGTATAAAAATGAATTTAGCAAATATTGATATACCATAAAACCCATACAAAAAACAGTTGCGCTATTACGGACGATTGCCCTTGGGAAAATTATGAACCTTCTTATCCAACCAAATCGGGGTTGAATAGTACCATTTCAGTTCTTCTACATGAGCGGCTTGGGTATAACCCACGAAGGCTGACTTGCTATAAAACAAATAAACCAACGAACCAGATATATTTGGTTTGGTTTGGTTCGGATATTTTGCCTATCAACCACTGAAGGTTGTTTAATACCAAACCCCCACTATACATATAAACAGTTCTATTTCAAACAATTCTGTTTAGCAGAAGTACACGTTTTAGTTCTATTTTACCCAGAGATAGGACCCTATCAGGTGCTACGACACCGAGTCAGAGTGCACCGGGGAGCGAAGGCAATGAAGAGGTACTCGGCGTTCCCCAAAGCTCCTGCATTACTGGAGCCTCATTGTTTAGTGTCATATCCTGGACACTTATTGGGGGAGTCTTACCACTCTGCAGAGATGTAGTCGGTGTATTCTACAGCCCCAACCGACTGGGCCAACCAGATCTGTTTAAAAAATTATTAGTGTTAGCTTGGAATACTTGAAACCGGAGAATTCTGAACCATTTATTATTAGTAGATGGGATTTCTTTAAAAAAAAAGAGCTGTTTTTATCATTAAGGTTTTTCGGACTATTGTCTTCATCTTTATTGTTATTTCCACAACGTTTCGGCCGATATGTCCTCCGGCCTTCTTCAGGTGTTTATCGAACTCGGGAACCTTCACGGAACTTCGAACTATGTCCTTTATTGAAACCACGGGGCCGCCTGTTCTGATTCCTTTAGCCATAACCGGGTACAAGTGTTAAGTATTCCTGTATTGTTACTCGCCTGTAGTGAGGATTGAACCTGCAACCTTCAGATGATTGTCTTCTTAGAACCAGCGCCTATAACCGTTACGCCATGTGTCCTGCTGGACACATGGCGTAACGGTTATCGGCTGAAGCGTTGTGGAAATAACAATAAAGATGAAGACAATAGTCCGAAAAACCTTAATGATAAAAATCAACAAGCTTCGTCTCAGAAATTTAGACAAAAAGAGCTGTGTTTAAATTTCGCCCTATCAGTGGGGTTTAGAATATGCTTACTGTATCCCTTGCAGAGGAGTGAGACTCCAACAAAAAAGGGGTATCCTAGATACACTAAACTGCATCCAATTCTAGGGATCTGGGGAGTGTGGACAACGCTTTTATGGCTATTACTTCCAGGTCCACTTTTTCCCGGAGTGGTAGTACCTCTTTTGGTTCCATACATAAATCAAATTAATCTGTTAAATAATTTATTTTCAATAAGACCGTTTACAAAAGAAAAAAAAAACTAACTAGAACAACTACACAAAAAATGTAAACACGAACATACATTGTATGCGATTCTCTAACCTCAAGGAATAAAATTGATCAAGACGGGCTGACATGGCGTTAAAATCAATTATATATGCATATTATTTGTATTAATAATAGTGACTGATTTTTTTTTTAGGAATATGCATTAGATTGGTAATATGAGCATATGTTAATGATAAACGGGGTGGAAACTTTGGCAAAAAGCATGAGTTAATCTGTCGCAAATCATCTCGTGAGCCAAATAAACGGGATTATATTTTTTTTTTTTTTTTTGCGAATAGGGGTATAGAGTAAAAGTTAAAGACTGACTGAATAGTTTTGAGCGGGGGATTAATTCATGTTAGTTTAGAAGTATTAATATAGGACAGATTTGGCGGGAGATTCGTGTAAGTCTAGTGAAGTGTAAATCATGGACACGGACGAGTATTAAAATAACATCTTACCTCGGTACCGATTCCGGAAGTAGCCGGGCAAAACGGATGAGGTAAAGATGGTATTATATAGCAGAGGAGTGTGGAATGCCCTGTTTTCATTGGCTGTTTACTAAAAGACAGATGTCTATAAGAACGGCCGAAGTCTGGCTTTTTATTTATTTTTTCTTTGCTTTGGTAGAGGCACGAGCGTAGCACGTCGCGATCACGGAGGCGGCTTGGCTCTTTCAGAGTCAAGCCGGGGTTACTGTCGGAGCTGATATGATGCAGAAATAACCCGAAATCGGCAATGAAGACAGCGCATCACTGAAGACCTTCCTGATGCATCTAGGATGTATGATTGAAACTGAAGCTATATAATTGCTTGTAAAATAAGACCAACTTCGGCATTAAGTGACCCAAATAAGGGTTGAAATGCCGTTAAACCAACGAACGACGGACCAACCAACCAACCAAAAAATGAATCATACAATAAACCAATAATTAACCAACCAACCAACCAACCAACGACTCAATGAATCAACCAACCACTCAACCAATCAAGAAACGAACCAAGTAATCAACCAACAACCAACCAATGACTCACCCAATCAACGAACCAACCAACCCACCAAGGAATCAACGAAGCAAGCAAGCAACGAACCACAGACAACTAACGAACCAACCAACCACTGAAAGATCCAACCAAACAATGAACTAATCACCCAACCAATTAACAAAACAAGAAAGTAACGAACGAAACAATGAACCAACCAAGCAAGCTAGCAAACAACAAACCAAGCAAGCAACTGACCAAAGCAATCAGATTTTAAAAAATCAACACACACACAAAAAAAAAAAAGAACTAGAATACATAATCTGAGAATTAATTTTTTATTTATTGCGGACTTTTTATCCTCATCTTGGTTGTTTTTTGTGTTGTTTCTTTTACTACATTTCGGCCAAATTTCACCTCTGGCCTTCTTCAGGTGATTTTTATCGTGACCTCGGATAGGAATGATGAGTCTTGTAACCGTATCCCCAGTAATTACTGCCTTCCATAGTTGTTGTCTATCGCACCACGTTTTTGACCAAGTAAACCTCTGGCCGGCTTGGGTAGGATTTGAAACCGCTATCTTCTGACAATGCTCACCTGGAACCGTAGAGACTCAACGCCACTATCCGCTGCGCAACGGTCCCCGAAGGGCGATCAAGAATGGATTTTTTGGTCTTATAAATCCTTATCTGGTCTTCCATAGTCGGAAGCCTCATCTCAAAATGATTCCAATTAAATGCATTTAGAATATATAAACCCTTTACTTATGGACCAATCTCAAAATACAGAAGACTCATCGATAAATAGTAAGTCAGACTATGCTCTTTGACCTCTCTGTTCAAAAACATTTGTATTGCACCTTGTGTCACATCAGGCTCGGAGGAGTTGAGTGACTACATACAGTTGGTTTGAATTTCTCGTGCACTCACGGCAGAATCCGATGAGTGACTGGAGTCTGGTATGATGGTGCTACCTATGACGTTGCTGGTCGTATCGGCAGTTCTGTTCGACTAGAGGCCAAATGAAAGTCAGGGTAGTGCTGTAATGGACAGCGCAACTCAAAATGAGAAGAGAAACCATGCAACTATTTCTCCAAAGGACAGTCATTATATACTTAGTTTACTAAAAACGGAAGCTGTGAAGAGCTGTGATTTTCGCTCCTCATCTTCAGTCAAAGGAATTGTTAGTTGGCATAAAAGTCTTTACTGAAAAATTAATTCCAATTCATTTACACCGATCATCTCATTGTTCGAATGAATAGGATAGGATTTAGTGGGTTGTCAGTCGCCTCAACACCGGATACTGGCTGTGAATGAGACAGGGGCATACAAGTAAGAAAAAGAAGAAGATGTAGGAGAAGAAAAAGAAGAAAATGTAGGATAAGGGAAATGAGGTGTAGAATAAGAATCGGAAAGAGAGGAGAGAGAGAGAGAGGAAGAGAAAAAGAAAAAGAAGAGAAAAAAGAACAGATGACGATAAACAAGAGGAGGGTGAAAACATTGCAGAAGCGAAAGCGTGTAGAAGAAGGAAAAGACGAAAGAGTGGATAAGAAGGAGAATGGGGTAGGAGGAATCAGAAGTGGAAGAGAAAAACAAAAAAGACAAATAAGCAAAAAAAAAAAAAAAAAAAAAAAGAAAGAAAGGACGACGAAAAAGAAGAATGAGAAAAGAACGTTCTAGAACAATAAGTGAAAAAAAACAAAAAAAAAAACAAAAGCAAAGCAAAAATCAAAACAAAAACAGAAATAAAAAAGGAAGAAAAAAAGCAAAGAAGAAGAAGAATGAGAAAAGAACTTCTAGAACAATAAGTGAAAAAAAAAAAAAGAAAACAAAAAAAAAAGCTGAAAGAGAAAAAAAGTAGAAAGAAAGCAAAGAAGAAAAAGAATAAGAATAAGAAAAGAACGTTGTAGAACAATAAGTAAAAAAAAAAGAAAAAAAAAAAAAGAAAACAAAAACAAAAAACTGAAATAGAAAAAAAGTAGAAAGAAAACAAAGAAGAAAAAGAATAAGAAAAGAACGTTCTAGAACAATAAGTGAAAAAAAAAAAAGAAAAAAAAAAGAAAACAAAAAACAGTATTACACTGAAAAGAACAAAGAAAGCCAAATTACAGCAAATTGTAACAGTGCTCACAACACAAAAACAAACAGGACAACAAAAACTAGGAAACTAAAAGGGAAAGAAAAACGACTGTACGGATATTTCAAGTGACAAATTGGCGAAATTACAAACGAGAAGACTTGGACATGGCTAAGAATGGGAAACTTTAAGAAAGAAACAACCGCTTCGAATAGCAGCTCAAGACAGCGGTCGTATCGATACTGCTATATGGATGCACTACTTGGACGCTAACTAAACGGCTGAAGAAGAAACTAGACGGCAATTACACAAGAATGTTGTGAGCAATATTGAACAAGTCCTGGCGGCAACACCCCTTAAGGCACCAACTATACGGCCACCTGCCTCCCATCACGAAAACTATACAAGTTAGACTAGCCAGACATGCAGGACACTGCTGGAGAAGCAAGGACGAACTCATCAGTGATGTATTCCTATGCACCCCCCGCATATGGCCAAGCAAAAGCAGGACGACCAGCTCGAACATACATACAGCAGCTACGTGAGGATACGGGATGTAGCCCTAAAGACCTGCCAGAGGCGATGAATAATAGGGAGAAGTGGCTAGAGAGGGTCAGGGATATCCGTGCTAGCGGCACGACATGATGATGATGATTTGAAAGTGAAAATCAATAATACGCAAGAAAATAGCAAGTTTAGGTTATGTGGTAACAAAGACGAAACAGTTAATTACATTATAAGCGAATGTAGCAAACTATCGCAATAAGGAGTATAATACTAGATTCGACTGAGCGGAGAAGATTATCCACTGGGAATTTTGCAAGGAATTGATTTTTGAACATACTATTGAATAAAACACATAAAATTCTCTGTGATTTCGAACTACAAATGGATCACGTAATCTCAGCTAGAGAACCAGACTTAGTGATTATAACAAAAAAAAAAAAAAGAAAAATAAAAAGAAAAAAAAAACTTGTCTAATGGATTTTGACGTCCTAGTAGACTACTGAGTCGAAACTAAAGAACTCGGTTAAAGAGATAAGTACTAAGAACTTACAAAAGAACTAAGAAAGCTGTGGAACATGTGGGTGACTAATTATTTTTGGCGCGCTTGTGAAGACTTGAAAAGAGGACAGGCAAGGTTAGAAATGGGAGGACGAATCGAGACCATGCAGACTACTGCATTTTTGAGATCGACCAGAATACCGAGAAGCGTCTTGGAGACCAAAAGAGACTTGCTGTCTCTCAGACTCCAGTGAAAGGCCATCCGCTGACGCCGGTGTGAAAAACTCGAAAGTATCATAACAATAATAATAATAAATTAACACGTGTGTTATATAATTACGGAATGATTTTTTTTTCAATCGCTTTCGTTGGTTATATCTTATCATTCGGTTTGGTTAGGTTTAGAACTATTCAGCTTAGTGCACGTACAGGTGCACACATTGAGTACAGTCCACGCTCGTGCGCGGAGGATGTGACAATCACAAATGTCATAATAAAAACCCCAGATAAGAAATGAAACTGGGGTGTGAATGACGTCATGCCCGGTAGCGATGGGCTGGGAATTTTGGTGATGTTTGAAAAAAGCAGTTTGTTGAGATTTGAACATGGACGAAGCGAGTGGAAATTTGAAGCTGGGCGAGGCGAATCCAGTTTGTGGGCTACGGGATGCGCGTGCGTTTGTTGGGTCAGTGAGTTGAGATTTTGACTTTGGGCCGAGAGTTCAGTTGGGGTTGACTGAAGAACGACGTTGAAACAGTCAGCATAGTAAAAATTGTGTGTCTCTCTCTCCTCGTGTCGAAAAACCTAAAAGTCAAGAAGGTAAAAAAAAGTTTCGTACCTGAACAAAGAGAGTCGTCAGTGTTTCGTGTATTTCCATGCATGTGAACATTTTACGTATTCATATCTGGCTATGCTACACGTGTATAAGACTAGTCACGACTTGTTGGATAAGGTGATCAACTGAAAATTGTGTAAAAAATTGAAATTTTACCATACAAACAAATGGTATCTGCACAACCCAGCATCTTTAAAGGAAAATGAGACGCACAAACTCTTCTGAGATTTTGTGATACAATCAGATCACCTAATCTCGGTCAGACGATCAGACAAAAAGAGAAAAAAAAAAAAGGAAAAAAAGAAAAGAAAAAAAGAAAAGAAAAAAAAAAGAGAAATTGAAGAATTGTTGACTTTGCTGTCCTGGCTGACCACAGAGTAAAATTAAAGAAATTTGAAAAAAAGGAGATAAGTACCGGGACCTTGCTTCAGAATTGAAAAAAAAAGTGATATTTATACAAATTGTAATCGGTGCTCTTAGTACAGTCACTAAAGAGTTGATACAGGGACTTGAGGACTTGGAAATAACGGGACCAGTGGAGACAATCAAAACTACTGTATTATTGATATCGGCTAGAATATTCAGAAGATTCGAGGAGAGTTGCGGAGACTTGCTGTCACTTAAACTCCATTGAAAGACCATCAGCTAAAGCTGATGTGAAAAACTCTCAAGGAGTAACTATAATAATAATAATAATAATTCAAACAAGATAATTCAATCTTTGTTCTTTGATCAGGAATGCCTAGCATTACATAACATGATTTAAAACTTAAACTTAATTAAAAGTCAGGCTTTAATTATAAAATCATGAATAATATTTTTTTCTAAAACATAAACTGAACGCCTTCACTACTAGAGAAGAAAATAATATAAAATAAATTTCATTAAAAAACAAATGATGATAATTGATTCAGCATGGAATTCAAAGATGTCCCTCTGCCATCTTCTTTTTTTCTTCTTAAATCGGCCGTACATTTTGGATCTGTCACGTACAACGTAAAGACAAAGTGACAGAACCGGACTTTGGTAATTAAGTTCCGTTTGGTAATTAAGTTCGTTCTTTTGATTGGAATTAATATTACATACTCAAGATCATTGGAAAGAAGAAAGTGAATTCAAAAGTTCAAGATCCACAGTCGGTCGCTAATCTAAAGAATATTTTCTTTTAAAAATCTTCATAGTGAACAATACTTGCCAAAAAAAAAAAAAAAGGAAAAACTATACTACTGCTAACTGATTACTCACTTTTACTTGCAATATTAAGGTAAAGGCAAGCATATTTCGGCAGTAGTCGATGCTTTCGTCAAGGTCGTGAAAGTGACGAACCTTACTGAAATCTGCGATGCTGGGATCGACTCAAATTCTCCGCCCGAGTACGACTCACTGGATTTGTTTCAAATTGTTTGGAGCAAGGCCTCTGAATACACGGTTTTAAGCCTACCTGGCTTTGCCTCACCGTTCTTTCAACCCGAGCGAAATTTTCTTAACCATCTGCATTCTGTACTGTGCTCAAAAGCGGCTTCCCCTTTCACACAAAAATATTTTGGTCGCTTCCGCAACGTTAAAGTCCAGTTTGAACTTGTAACGTATAAGTTCACGAATTAGACTATGTTTTTCGGTGCGACTTTGAACTACACACGAAGTGAAGCAATGCACTGTTTATCAGCGTACCAACAAACACAATACTACCTACCAAAGCAAATATCTTTACACGGTTAGAAATGCTTCGGTGACATGATATACGCACCATAAATTGGAACGTAGTAAAAAATCACAAAACATTTGACTCACCTATGTACTCAGACAAAAGAAACGACCAGCATGTCAAACACTGTTAAAAATTTTTTTTCCAGAGAATGCGTAGATTTAGTTCTCATTATAAAAAAAAATTCAACGCAAAAGAATGTGAATAAAGATATCGACATGAATGACATTTTGTCTTTGTTAAAAGAAATAAAGTGATTATAAAACATATGAATATAAACATATAAAGTAATTATCAGAAAATTATCCCAGAGGATTTTGACATATCGTTAAAACCAAATATTGAGAAAATAAACAAACAAGTTACAATAAACTGTGACACAGCTAATATAAACATACAATGTACGCGATTCCTTAACCTGAAGGCATAAAATAACCTCAGACGTGTTGACATATCGTTAAAACCAAATATTGAGAAAATAAACAAGTTACAATAAACTGTGACACAGCTAATATAAACATACAATGTACGCGATTCCCTAACCTGAAGGCATAAAATAACCTCAGACGTGTTGACATATAGTTAAAACCAAATATTGAGAAAATAAACAAGTTACAATAAACTGTGACACAGCTAATATAAACATACAATGTACGCGATTCCTTAACCTGAAGGCATAAAATAACATCATACGGGTTGACATATCGTTAAAACCAAATATTGAGAAAATAAACAAGTTACAATAAACTATGACACAGCTAATATAAACATACAATGTATGTGATTCCTTAACCTGAAGGCATAAAATAACCTCAGACGGGATGACATATCGTTAAAACCAAATATTGAGAAAATAAACAAGTTACAATAAACTGTGACACAGGTAATATAAACATACAATGTACGCGATTCCTTAACCTGAAGGCATAAAATAACGTCAGACGGGTTGACATATCGTTAAAACCAAATATTGAGAAAATAAACAAGTTACAATAAACTGTGACACAGGTAATATAAACATACAATGTACGCGATTCCTTAACCTGAAGGCATAAAATAACCTCGGACGGGTTGACATATCGTTAAAACCAAATAGTGAGAAAATAAACAAACAAGTTACAATAAACTGTGACACAGCTAATATAAACATACAATGTACGCGATTCCTTAACCTGAAGGCATAAAATAACATCATACGGGTTGACATATCGTTAAAACCAAATAGTGAGAAAATAAACAAACAAGTTACAATAAACTGTGACACAGCTAATATAAACATACAATGTACGCGATTCCTTAACCTGAAGGCATAAAATAACCTCAGACGGATTAACATATCGTTAAAATCAAATATTGAGAAAATAAACAAACAAGTTACAATAAACTGTGACACAGGTAATATAAACATACAATGTACGCGATTCCATAACTTTTAGGCATAAAATATCTTCAGACGGGTTGACATGCCCTTAAGATCAATTATTAAATCTGAATTCCAACCGGTCAGTATATTTGTGATTTAAGGAAGTTCTTTTTTGTTTTTTCTTTATTTTTATATAAGCTGAAGGGCCTGGCTACACCAGGTAAGCGGTTAAAATTTCGGTTACAGGTGACGTGATGACCTGGAAACGACCTCGATGTCTTCTGCTGCAGAGTAAAGAAGTAAATAAGTAAAAGTAAAGTTGTCTCCCTTTAGTCGAGGGTGACCAGACGGCTCCCTTTTCAATAGCTACTACACTGAGGTGTAGGGGAAGCCGATGCTCCTTTCCTTGGATTGCTCCACTTTACCCTCGATAAGTACCTTATATTGCTGAGTTTTAAGCAAGGAGGTATCAATAAATAAGTACCTAATGGGTCAGACGAAATCTACCTGGGTTTCACCTTTCCCAAACCTAAAATAAAAATACATTATATATATATATATATATATACATGATGAATTCAATAAGTCTCCAGACTTTTTTGTACAGACATCTACAATTGTCGTAGACTCTTGAGAATTCAGTATGTTATTGCTATACATCTTATGAGATTACTGACCAAGTTTTAGGATTTCTGGTTCAAATGAACAGCTATAGCAGCTATTGGAATACACACTACTAAAACCTGATTGTCACAGCTGGTGAATTTCAAAAATGCAATTTGGATGTGAGGACACTTTATAAGAACGATATGCAATAAAATTCTGTTTTAAACTTGGAAAAATGCCACAGAAACTTATGGAATGCTTTCGACTGCTTTTGGAGCATCTTGCATGAATCGAGCATCAGTCTTTGAGGGGCATAAGAGATTCAAGGAAGGCAGGGAATCTGTGAGGGATGCTGAGAGGCGTGCGAGGAGTAAGGAAGTCAATACACCAGAGTTGGTTGGTTAAAGAGTTAGGGTTAGGGTTAGGGTTACTATGTTGAGGTTTTAAGGAAGATATTTCTAGGAAAGAGGCCAGAACTCTTCAAATCGGGTCAGTGGCATTCCCAGCAGAACAATGCACCAGTCCACAACTCCATCCTTGTCACAGACTATTTGACCAAGATGGGCATCAAGACAGTTCCTCACCCTCCCAATAGTCCAGACCCTGTTCTCTGTGACTTTTGGTTATTCCCTAAGCTCAGAGGCTGTCGTTATGAGACAATTAAGGAGATGAAAGAGACTTTGACGAAGGTCATTGACACGCTCACACAAGAGGACTTCCATGGGGCCTTCCAGAAGTTATTGGAACGGTACAAGTAGATTGCAGCCGGAGGAGATTACTTCGAAGGGGGATTAGAGTTTCATGTGTGTACTATCAGTAAAGGTGTCCATACGAAAAAAGTCATATATATGAAAACCGTGTGCAAATAAATAATAAATATCAAATAGAATTATTAGTAATTGATAGCAATACTTGAAACCAATGAACTGTATCCAAACACATGATTAGTATTAAATAGAATGATTAGAACTCAAATGGTAGTAATTTAAACCTATGCGAGCAAACATATTCAATCAAATTATTAGTATTAAATAGAAATACTTGAAATCATTTAATTGTGTGCAAACAAATTATTGATATTAAATAAAAGAATTAATGTTAAATTGGAATACTTCAAACTTTTTAATTGTGGGCAAATGAATAATTAATACTAAATAGAATTATTACTTTTCGCAATATTAAAAAGCATTTAGCTAGGTGTAAACAAATGAGCTCTATTAAATTTTAAATTGTTAGCAAACTGTTCCTTTGCTTATCTCTCTCTCTCTCTCTCTCTCTCTTTCTGTCTGTCTGTCTCTCTCACAAACACACGCATACGCACATACATAGACACACACACATATGTATCCAGTTTACACACACACACACACACACACACACATATATATATATATATATATTTCATTAAGAAAAAACAATGTTTTTTTTCTTAATGAAATCATTGCTCTATAATGTCTGTTACATTGAGGTCTTTACCAGGAAAATTTAAAAATTCACTTTGAAATAGTTTTCTTGTCCTGTTGGAATTACTCCCATCTCCGGTTTAACTGGACCAAATAATACATACATACATATATATATATATATATATATATATATATATATATATATATATATTGGGGGCGTTTTAAGTGTGTGTGACATAGTTTTTCATAATTTTTTCCCCGTCACACAGTTGTCTCATACTTTGAAATGAATTACCCGTTTTTATTGTACTTCCGGCTCTTTGTATGAATAGAGCCGGACGAAAGGGCCCTCGCAATCTTTTATTTTTTAAAATAGTTTTGTTTCACTTTTACTCATGATTCCCTTAATCGTTTGTCTCTATAGATTTTTCGGGTACCACCAGTTTAATATATATATATATGTATCAGTGGCGACTCTAGCCTATTTTTGCTACTCGTGCCCTCCCCGCACTCTGTCAACTTCAGTTTCCAACCCGTGGTCCGTGGACCCAAAGTAAGTCATCATAGTTGCTATTGCGTGATTCTCCATTGTATAGCACAGATTGACAAACGTACCTTGCATGGTGTTTTTTTTGTAAACAATCAAGATACTATATAATTTGTAGTCTTGTTAATACAGTAGATAAGATAATTTTTTTCCTTTCAAAAGTATAGAAGAAAAGAGAAGATGTTCATTACTATGACGAGAAAAATATGTTTATTAGAATAAAGAAATTGACGACAATATACACAGACACAGCTAGTAGTTTCAATTTCGCTTAAAATAAAGATTATTTGTTGAAAATGTATTCAAATAAACAAATTTTAGTTACAGAATGTAATATATGCAACATTCATTAAAGAAATAGAGATCTGTTAGTGAAAAAACGAATTAAAACACACCGTTTAACAAACATTTACCATAGCGATGATGATGACGTCGGCTATAATCTGCTATCCCCCACTCTCTCTCTTTCTCTCTCTCGGTCCCTCTGCCTCTTCCCAAGACAGTTGTCAGTTGTCAGTTGTGCTAATTTTTTTGAGCACAGTATCTGGCTTGCTTTTTCTATTGTCTACAGCCAAAAGCGCGATTTCGCTAACATTACTGTTATTATAAGGGTCTAGTGCTGGGCACGGATAACGGGTGTTCAACATTATAGCCGATTTTATGGGATGTTCAATGAATCTGACGGTGGCCGGACAAAGACCATCCGTTCAAAACAACATCGTTGTATTATTCCCAGATATATTTATGAACTTTTGGCTACTTAGTTATCGAAACTTGAATAGATGCGTAATTTAATTGAGATCAGACTAAGTATGTTTGCTTGAAATTAATGGATGATTTTTAATCCATTTTGAATAACATTGCCCGAGTTATTGGTCGTGCCGGGCACGAGTAGCACTAGTCCCATCTCCGCCCCTGATATATATATATATATATATATATATATATATATATATATATATATATATTCTGTTTATAAATACACATATGCAAACACAAACATATACATATAAACAGTATTTTTAACCCTCTAGGGTTGATACGCCATAAACAGCTCCAAAGGAAATCAAATTCTTTCGTCGTCTGATATCAAATATAAAGATTTTGAATTCACTAAATACACATCCAATGTTTTCATTTTCAAGGTTTTTGCTTTTCTTTTTAAAAATTTTCTTTTGGTTGTTTGGTTTGG
This sequence comes from Sepioteuthis lessoniana, assembly GCA_963585895.1. Classification (NCBI taxonomy): domain Eukaryota; kingdom Metazoa; phylum Mollusca; class Cephalopoda; order Myopsida; family Loliginidae; genus Sepioteuthis; species Sepioteuthis lessoniana. The sequence continues at coordinate 23,595,351 of OY757938.1, forward strand.
TTTGTTGGGTTTTATGGCATATCAACCTTTGTAGGTTATTTAACGCCAAATCCATTTTTATGTAAATAATCTGTTCTATTTAAAACAATTCAGTTTAGTATGAGTACACAGTTTAATTGTCAAAAAAATTTCTATTTCAAACTATTCAAGCAGTTATATATAACAATTCAGTATAGTGTAAGTACAGTTTCAATGTCAAAAACAGTTCCATTTCAAATAATTCAGTTTAGCATCAGTTTTTCCTCAAGCAGTTCTAATTCAGCTAATTCAGTTTAGTATAAGTACAGATTTTGTTTACACACAGTTAAATGTCAAAACAGTTCTATCTTAAACAATTCAGTTTATTGTAAATACAGTTTCAATGTCAAAAAACAGTTCCATTTCAAATAATTCAGTTTAGCATAATCACGCAGTTTAAAAGTAAGTACGGTTTAATTTCCAAAAACATTTCTATTTCAAGCTATTCAGTTTAATCAAACAATTGAGTTTAGCATAAGTATGCCGTTAATTCTATTTAACCCATTGATAGAGCCCTATCAGGTGTGCCACGCCGGGCCAGAGGGGACCTGGAAGCAATGGCAATGAAGGGGTACTCCGTGTTCCCCAAGGGGCCAGCATTACTGGGACCTCACCATTAGACTGTTTAGAGTCATAAACAGGACAATCATTGGCGTGGGGTCTTACCCCTCTGCAGAGGTGCAGTCGGTGTATTCTACAGCCCCAGATGATTGGGCAATTATTTTGGTTGTGTTTTCCGTTTTGCTTTTATTGTTTTCACTCTTTTTTTTTTAACCCCCACTTACGTCAGCTGCTTCCGACCCCCCCCCCCCCGCAAAGAAGATCGTTGTAAAAAATATAAAAATAATAAAAAAAAAAATAAAAAACAAAAAAAGTCATTATTAAGAAATTAAAACTCAAATAATATCATTATGTTTAAAACCCTTCCTTTCTCTACCACCACTTTCTCAATTTAACGTCTCCTCCTTTATTATTTCTTTGTTTTTTATTCGCCACGAAGGCCACAAAAAACAAAAAAACAACAAAAAACAAAAGAATAAAAACAAAACAAAATAAAAATTAAAATTAGCCTAATCATATGCTGAGTTGAAAAAATGTTTTCTGTTTTTTTTCCTTAAAATCAATGTATGTCTTTTTTTTTTACAATCTGTAGAAAAAATATAAATATTTAGAGACAATATTCAATAAACATAAAATCTTTACTTTGTTTTTATTTTCGACAAAAGTATGAAAAAGAAAAATACGTAATTGAAAGAGAAGACAATCTAAAGGGAGATGACAATTTTCGAAGATCAAAATGAAATCAACCTTTTTCGTTTTTTATTCTTCATTATTTTTTCTTGGTCAATATTCACTTTTTTCTTTCACTTTCCGTTTCTTTCCTTCTTTCTTTTATTGTTCACTTTCTTCCTTTTCTTGGTCAATATTCACTTAGTTTTTTCACTTTCCGTTTCTTTCCTTCTTTCTTTTATTCTTCACTTTCTTTTTTTCTCTTGGTCAATATTCACTTTTTCTTTCACTTTCCGTTTCTTTCCTTCTTTCTTTTATTGTTCACTTTCTTCCTTTTCTTGGTCAATATTCACTTAGTTTTTTCACTTTCCGTTTCTTTCCTTCTTTCTTTTATTCTTCGTTTTCTTTTTTTTTCTTGGTCAATATTCACTTCTTCTTTCACTTTCCGTTTCTTTCCTTCTTTCTTTTATTGTTCACTTTCTTCCTTTTCTTGGTCAATATTCACTTAGTTTTTTCACTTTCCGTTTCTTTCCTTCTTTCTTTTATTCTTCACTTTCTTTTTTTCTCTTGGTCAATATTCATTTTTTTCTTTCACTTTCCGTTTCTTTCCTTCTTTCTTTTATTGTTCACTTTCTTCCTTTTCTTGGTCAATATTCACTTAGTTTCTTTTTTCTTTTACTTTTCGTTTTTTCTTCTTTTTTTAATCCTTCACTTTCTTTTTTTTATGGTTAATATTCACTTAGTTTTATCACTTTCCGTTTCTTTCCTTCTTTTTTTTATTCTTCACTTTCTTTTCGTGGTCAATATTCATTAATTTTCTTTTTTCTTTTATTTTTCGTTTTTTTCTTCTATTTTTTATCCTTCACTTTCTTCCTTATCTTGGCCAATATTCACCTAGTTTTTTCACTTTCCGTTTCTTTCCTTCTTTCTTTAACCCTTCATTTTCTTTTTTCCTCTTGGTCAATATTCACTTTTTTCTTTCATTTTCCATTTCTTTTCTTCATTCTTTTATTTTTCACTTTCTTTCTTTTCTTGGTTAATATTCACTTATTTTTTTTTATCTTTCACATTCCGGTTCTTTCCTTCTTTCTTTTATTCTGAACTTTCCAATTACTTTCTTCGTTCTTTCGCACTTCGTTCTTCTTCTTCTTCTTCTTCTTCTTCTTCTTCTTCTTCTTCTTCTTCTTCTTCTTCTTCTTCTTCTTCTTTTTTGTCTTTTCATTCTTCACTTGTTTTTTTCTTTCTTATTTTATTCACTTTGTTTTTTTTTTCGTATTTTCTTTTACTTCTTTTTTTCCTTTTCTCCTTATTACTTTCTTTTTAAAAAAAATTCATATGTTTCTTTTATTGAGTAAGGATGGTTTTTCACGTTATCTCATTTTTTTCTGACTGCCATTGACTCTCATTGAACTCAAATCTTGGCTTTTGATTTCTTTGGTATATACTCTGTTGTATCTTCTATGAGGGCGGTAACAAAGTTTTAATCTTTGTCATTCGGTGTATGTTTTTCAAGATGTCTCCTGAAGATCATCAAACTTGTTTCTTACAGTTTTCGTATATCGATTGCTAATTCCCTATTAGTAAGTGAGGACCAGTTGTTGTATATTCATACGCAGATTCCTGTAGAACACAACGACACAATGAAGACGACGAGCGACACTTCTTTAGAAAAATATACCTCTCACTTTATTTGAAAGGGTTGTGTGTGAGAGGGAGTTGGAGACCGAACAGAACTATAATATATTGACCCCCACTCTTATGGCCATCAGTGTTTCTTTCCCGTTCTCCTAACGCTGCTCAACCGGAGGCCCGGGGGCCCACTCTGCTGGGTGCTGGCTTCCTCTACCGCATCTTGTCACCAATCGGTTTGGTCTCCAAAACTCTGATTTCTAAACTAACTGACTTCCTGTCTTCACCGAGTTATATAATAGTTCAATCGCCCACTCAATATCTCCCCATAACTGGCCATCGGAATATGTCACTTCCGCTGTCTTTGGAATGGCATGTTTGATTGTCATCGAGCGGAAATAACTGTCATGCAGTTCACAGGTCACTCTCTTCCGGTGCATCAGTCTGTGACTGTACCGCGGGATTTTACCTTGTCCCATATTGTCAGCCAAGCCTGCCCACGTGATTTCCACCCATAACTGGCCATCGGAATGAGTCACTTCCGCCGTCTTTGGAATGACATGTTTGGTCGAGTCGAAGGTAAATATACAACACCGTCATAACATAAGACTTTAACTCTTTGTTTCTTATTCTTGCAAAGACTCGGCGTGTCTTTCTTGAGACGATTCTGTGATTGGGAGATACTCCTTTAAAAGAGGAGTATGCCTCTCAGTTCAAAGCGCTATTTATCCACTTCTTGTTTACGCCCATATGGCCAAGCAGTCAATAGCACTATTTGGGTAGGTGTATGTCCATAGTTTTCCCTGCCTTTTTTGGAACTTGCCGTTTAGGCATGCAAGTCAGTTCTGGAGTGAAAGATCTGCAATATATTCACCATTTCTGTTTGGCTAGTTGCATTAGCAAAATTAATTATTTCTGTTTTTGCCAATACGCCTATATGGCCAAGCAGTCAATAGCACTATTTGGGTAGGTGTATGTCCATAGTTTTCCCTGCCTTTTTTGGAACTTGCCGTTTAGGCATGCAAATCAGCTCTGGAGGGAAAGATCTGCAATATATTCACCATTTCTGTTTGACTAGTTGTATTAGCAAAATTAATTATTTCTGTTTTTGCCAACACGCCTATATGGCCAAGCAGTCAATAGCACTATTTGGGTAGGTGTATGTCCATAGTTTTCCCTGCCTTTTTTGGAACTTGCCGTTTAGGCATGCAAGTCAGTTCTGGAATGAAAGATCTGCAATATATTCACCATTTCTGTTTGACTAGTTGCATTAGCAAAATTAATTATTTCTGTTTTTGCCAATTCGAGCATTCATATCTCCACTGATGATAAGAACATTGTGTTTGAGAATATGTTGGGAATTGTTGGGACTGTAGCAAATGACGATTTCTGTACAGGGGTTGTCATTAAATGAAGTTCTCGATTGGATTCTCTCGATGGTATGATGTGATTTTAAGGTAGAAAATCTGAGAAGCATTCCTACATCCTCAATGGTGACATTGACGGAATTTTTCTAATTATGTATGTATGTATGCATGTATAGCGTAAATAAATATGATATGAATAAATGTCTATGCACCTCTTGTCGTTCTTTAACCATTAAAAATATAATCAGAATAAATATTCAATGTCAGTGGCACAGAACTGACTATATGTTGAAGGAATAGAAGCAGGAGGGTGAAGGCGGGAGAAAAATCTACCTTACAATGTTACGAAGCGTATAAAAAAATAGGTAATAAATGCTTCCAATGTTAATTAGTGGAACCTATCAACCGTACTAAATTGTTGCGTTAAATAGCAAAATTGATGGAAATTTCTAAAATTTTGTTTCCACTTGAAGGCAAGTCATTCCATAATACTGAAGCAGAAATAGTGCTACAAAAAAAGAAAGCCCCCCCCACCATCTCCTCCGCTAAATATGCAATCAAAACAGGTGGTTACTCGTTCTCAAAATATGGGATAAAATCTGTTAAATGTACTAAATGAGATCTTTGTGCCAAAAAAGATAAATTGTGGCAGAGATGGTATTTTTATGAAATTAGATAAGTCCCCCATTGTATATTTTGTAAAACTAAATGAAAATTATTGCAATGGGACTCTCATGAGCAGATGAGTGGACATTTATCTTGCTCAAGAGGCCAGTTTTAAGCACTTTTCTGATCCACGAAAAAAACGATTTTAGAAAGATTTGTTTATTTTGTTTTATATATATATATATATATTGGTAGCATTTCTTCATTAATACAAATTTTGTTGAACATAATAGACATTTTCTGTCGACATATTTTCTTGTTGATCCTTTCATATTGCCGTATTGATCTTATAGTATTCGGCGGGAATTGATTGATATATTTTCCAGAATGGTTTATTTCCCAAGTACTTTCTGTAAACATGCAACCCAAAATTAACAGAATTAATTTTCAAACCAGCGCTTATGTTCTTAAATGTCTTTAGGTTTGGTTTGGTTTCTTTGTTTAATGGCATATCAACCTTTGTAGGTTATTTAATGCTAAAGCCATTCTCTTAGAAGAACAGTAGTGGTACTATTTAACCCATAGCTGGGAGGATAAGGGGTTCATACCTTTCCCAAGGGTATTTGCCCGAAAGTGAACGTAATAGCGCGACTGGAGTACGAACTCACTTATTACGATTCCGCAGTCCATCGCTTTAACCATTACACCACGAGGACACCCCCACTTAAATGTCTTTAGCAACTGACACTAATTATAGAACAATTTCAAAAGTAAAACACGATACACTGCAACGGCCCAGATGCTCTTCTTCTTACAAAGTAGTAATGTACATACAAAAGTTACATCACTTTTGTAATAGATCCTCCCCTGATGATGGCCCAAAGTCGGGCAGAAAGTACATGGGAAAAAAAAACAATTATGGAAAATATATCAATCAATTCCCGCCGAATACGGCAATATGAAAGGATCAACAAGAAATTATGTTGACAGAAAATGTCAATTATTTTCAACGAAATTTATATATATATATATATATATATATATATATATATATATATATACCAACCCCTCTGCAGGAGCGGAATGTGACGCAAGGCGAATCTTAAAAGATTTGAAGTTACAGTTTTCCTTCTCCTAGACTAGTTGCGCACCATGGTTAAAGGATTCAGTCTGCCCTACTAACGATCTATTACTGTAGGGAGAATTGTTGAATTCATTCCTCTCTCAAGGATATTAGCGAGATGTGAAATGCAAACAGCCTCATTTAGGTTCGAACTCGGGTCGCCTTGTCCATTACTAACGTCGATAATCTTTATACCACGAGCACTTTATTTCAGAACACGCACACACACACACACACACACACACATATATATATATATATATATATATATATTGAAGTGAAATAGAAAAGTACATTCAAGAAAAATACATTACTTTTAATGCATTTTTCATTATATATATATGGTATTTAAAACAAAAGTGGAGTTGTTTTTTGATAGTGCGCAATATCCAAGACAGGACCAATTCATGATCAAATATTGGACAATAATTAAAAACTATTAGAAAAAGTAAAAGGCGTGGAAATCATAGCCATCACAAGTCTCCAATATTACTGCTAGTTTCACTACGAAGTCGTGCATCATGTACCTGAAGGTACCCAAATCAATCATGAGGTACCTGATGATTGATTTGAGTCGTGAAATTGGATGCTTGTAATGACTGCCATTTTAACGGTTTGGAGTATATATATATATATATATATATATATATATATATCAATGTGAGTATATATATATATATATATTACAAACAACAATCATCAGTTAGATTTGCCTGATGATTGTTGCTTGTAAGACTTCTTGAAACCTGAGATCGCAGACAAACTTCCATGGTATTAGATATATAAAATCTAATATATATTTATTAATTATTATTATTATTATATAATGGCTCTATCACAGATATTGAGCATTCTGCAAATTATATCGCACTTGGCTCGCCACAAACCTACAAAGTGAATTTGTAACAACCAACACTGTAACAATATATATATATATATATATATATAGTAACTTTGAGGTTTTTTCTAAAACAAACAAACAAACAAACAAACTATACTGTTATATTTTATGTTATTGCTGAATAAACTGGAACAAACTCAAACTGGCATTATTTTCTACCAAAACATAAATAAAACAGAATCCATATGTTACACGTTGACACTTGGCTGAATTATTAATCATATACTCTCTACACAGGACGCACATGTGAAAATAAGCGGAAGCGGTCACGTGTTGAACAGAAACCGTGGGTGTTATAAAATGATATATGCAGACCCAACGTGAGAGTTTCAGTCGGAGTTGCAGTTTGTCAGTGCTAGCTTACAGCGGTCAGTCGATTCGGCAGATAGAGAAACGTAGCCGCAGAAGGGCCAAGCAGCCTCCTGGCAAGGACTGGTGGAGTATGTGTCGTCGGAAGAGAAGATAACACAGAGAGGCTCACAGCGGACCTCCAGTTTAGTACCACTCCCCCCACTGACCGAGAAGCAGCGTGGTATGGTCAAGAGAAGTTATGGGTCAGTATAGCAGTCTGTCTTCGTCTCCCTGTCTCAGCCTGTCTCTCACACATCACAGAAGCTTCAACCCCTTTCCAGAATAAAGTGAGAGATTTATATCTTAATATAACTAAGTCCTATGGTCATTCTTCTTCCATGTATATTTTCTAATTATGACTATATAACACATGTTTTGTAATTAAAGCATCTCCTCGTTAAATGGCAAACCTCTAAAATCAGTAAAGTAGTTCATATACCTCAGTAGCAATATCTCATCTTTAGAAATCGTTGTCAATATACAAATTAGTGAAGCATGAACTGCTATTGACCGGTCATCGACCGTATGGAAATCTGATCTCTCTGATTAGATAAAATGGGAAATCTTTGAAACTGTAGGCGTGTGAGTACTACTGCATGGCTGCACTACTTGGACTGTAACCAAACACTTTAACAAAGTGCTCGGAGATTAAACTAGATAAGAAACAACACAAGGATAAAGCGAGATGTTTTGAATAAACGCTGGGAGCAGGACTTACAAAACTGATGCTCTACGACCACCTACCTCCCATCTCTCAAACAACTCAAGAAAAGCGTGAGAGATACGCTGGGCATTCCTGAACAGCAAAAGGTTACATACCTTAGTTTTGTGCTAACGGCGGATGACGTCTCGAGAACTTTGAAAGAGTTATGGACGATAACGAGAGAGAGAGAGAGAGAGATGATGATGATGATGATAAGCAAACGATGATGAGGAACATTAGATATCGTACAAATTTTATTGGTTTGTATACATAAAGACGAATATTACGGAGTTTGCATTTGGATGTCTGGCTTATTGAGCACCTTAGATGTCGACGAACATATCTGGTATCTTAACTGTAATCAAGCTGAAGCTGACTGCGCATGAGTGAAGACAGAGATAGAAGTCTGGGCACTTTTGACATAAAACTTGTTCTATTTAATGTACCATTCCGCTTTTCACGGAGCGCAAAGGTTTATAGAAATTTTATTTGTCTTTTAATCTTTGTTAACCCTTTATATGTTTCTTATATCAATTCGAAATACTTATTCTTTGTGAGAACGTGTGAGGCCCTAATGGTTATTTGGGGGGAAATTTTCCACTGAGGCTACTTGCATCAAAGTTGTACTAAGGCTTTACCATGTAAAGACCAAACAGATATGCGAATGGGCTCTTTTACTGGAGGCAAGAATGTGTTGACGGAGATAACCACAAACCAGTACTTACTGAGAAAGATTCTAACGTATCAGATGTACATGTGTAATATAATGGCCGAGGAATTTCGTTTTATATATCTTGCCTTTCGGTTTAGTTAGGGTGAGAACTTTTCGTTTAGCGCATGGGTTAGTTAGATGCAACATGAGCACAGGTGTTCCCGCGCGCGCGGAGAGGATGTGTCATTCAGAGATGTCAAAATAGAAATCCCAGATAGAAAATATGACCAAGGATGTGAGTACGTCACGCACAAGAAGTGTAGGCTGAGATTTGAGATAAGTCAGTTAGTTGAGTTCCTGCTTCCGAACGGAAGAGTCGAGTTTTTGCCTCCGAAGAAGGTTGACTTTCGGAGCTTGCCGAGGCCTTGCGGCGGGTGCCACACGTGGTTTGGGGCGGATTAAAAAGACGTCATAGAAGGACTGGGCCTCTCTCTTCCTCGCGTCGAAAAACCTTTTAACTCAAAGGTAATAAAAAGTTTCGTACCTGAACTTAGAAGTCGTAAGTGTTTTTGGTGTTTCGGGCTTCCTATGTTATATATGTGCGTTATGAACATTATGAACGTTGTACGTACCGGTATGAATATGTCTTTTTCACGTATTCATATCTGGCTATGTAATACATGGCCTAATGGTTATCAGCTGGGAAAATTCCGACCAAGGCTATTTGCGTCCAGTTTGAACTAACGCCAATGCTATACTATGTAAAGACCAAACAGATATGCAACTGGGGTCTTTGACTGGGGGTAGAAATGTGTTGACTAAAATTTTTACAAATTCACAGTTAGCAATATCGAGTAATACGTATTTGCCAACCCTTCAGCATGAGCACATGCTCCGTTGGGTGGGGCTGTTAAATAAATCAACTGCATCTCTGCAGTTTTTTTTTTTTGGGGGGTAAGACCCACCCAACGAATCTCCTGAGATGGCATTAAGCAATCTGATTGTAAAGCTCCAGTAATGCTGGAGCTAAGAGGAATGCGGAGTGTCCCTTCATTGCCATCGTTTCCTGGTCCACTCTAGACCGCAGAGGTAGCTCCTGAAAGATTCTTATTTATGAGTTAAATAGAACTGTTTGATATATAAACTGAGTGCAAACAAATGACTAATGCTAAATTGAATTGCTTGAAATAGAACTGTTCGGTCATTTTAACTGTGTTTAAACAAAATGACTGATGTGTAATTGAATTGTTAGTGATACATACCAATACTTGGAACCATTTAATTTTGTTGACTTATTTTTACAAATCGGATACATTTAATATATGTGTATAAACGGGATTTGTCATTAAAAAACCTACAAGATTGATATACATGAAACCAAACTAAACCAATCCCTGCGCAGGATCAGGATGGGACTTAAGTTCAATCTTTAAGCGGAGTTTAACAGTTTTAAATTCAGTTTCCTTTCTCCTATGGTAACCACCATACGAAGGTTAAAGATCCAAGTTTTCACTGCTATTTATCAATAAATGGCGAGGGAAATGGACACGGCGATACGAGTTCAAATCCTGGACGAGACTGATTGCGTTTCACGCAGCACTAATACCCTTGGGAAAGGTATGAATCCAATTATTCTCCCTCCAGCTATGGGTAAATAGTAGGACAGACTGAGTTTTTCAGCCTTGGTGAGGCAACTAGTCTAGGAGAAGGAAAACTCAGAATTCAAAACCTGTTAAACACCGCTTAAAAAATTGACCTTGTGTCATATCCTGCCCGAGCGGAGGATTTGGTAAAAAAGTGAAGTGCCCGTGGTATAATGGTTATCGTCATAGGAAATGGACACGGCGACACGAGTTCAAATCCTGGACCAAGGTAACTGCATTTCACATAGCACTAACACCCTCGGGAAAGGTATGAATCCAATTATTCTCCCTCCAGCTATGGGTAAATAGTTGGACAGACTGGTTCTTCAGCCTTGGTGAGGCAACGAGTCTCGGAGAAGGAAAACTCTGAATTCAAAAATTGTTAAACTCCGCTTAAAAAATTGACCTTGTGTCATATCCTGCCCGAGCGGAGGGGTTGGGTAAATATGAATGGAGAGAGAATAGTGGGATACATACTCCTCCCAATTATGATCGAGCAATGTAAAATGCAAACAACCTCGTCCAAGATTTGAACTCGGGTCGCCGTGTTCATTTCCTTCAGTTAATATTAAAAAATTTAATTTTTATAGAGGATATAATTGTTTAAAATATGAACATTTATTGGAAGAAATGGCATCTCAGACATTTGATGATTTTCCAAACCAAGAAACTAGTGTCCTCAAAGATATTAAAATGTCACCTTTTTATGTGGAAGCCTAGAATACTGTTTTACATAAATAGATTTTTCCAGAAAAGAGGAAATACTTAATGATACGGGGGGTTTTGTTGTTGTTGTTGTTATTGAGTATGGAGAGATTTCAAAATAAATAAACTAAAGATTTCAAAATCTCCCTGGAAACATTAGACTAGTTGATCTTTCTTGTTTTTTCTTTTATGACAATTAATGTCAAATTAAATGCTTGCAGAAGTTTAACAAACATATTTATGTCAGTTTTCAGAATGCGTCGTTTCTGTATAAAAAAAGAGCATGGAATTATATTGTCGAATATATATTTTTAATGGTTAGTTTGAATTTCTTTAGACTGCCAAAGAACTTCTACAAAAGGTTATGAAGTTATTTCAAAATTTGTGCATGGTAAGTATTTTCTTCACATTCTGTGAAATAAAGGAATGTTTAAAATTCTAGATTCTGAAATCTTCTGAGTCTACAAAATTAGGTGCAATAAGAGGTGTGAGCAGCTTTATAAGGGTATGTATATCAATAGGTTCGATTTGACTTTTTTTCTTTAAAGGCATATCTACCTTCATGGGTTATTCAATGCCAAAGCCATCTTCCTACGAGAATAGTAGTAGTCCTATTTAACCCATAGCTGGGTAGATAAAACGGTTCATACGTATTCAAGGGGAATTTGTTTGAAAGACTGTTGTGCGAACTTCCTCACTATGATTTCTGATTGCCCAGTCAGCTGGGGCTGTAGAATACACTGACTGCACCTCTGCAGAGGGGTAAGACCCCCCCAAACGAGTGTCCTGGATATGACACTAAAGAATCTGATGGTGAGGTTCCAGCAGTGCTGGAGCTTTGGAGATTGCGGAGTACCCCTTCATTGCCATTGCTCCCAGGTCCACTCTGACCCGGAGTGGTAGCACCTGACAGGGCCCTATCTATGGGTTAAATAGAACTAACAGTATACTTATGCTAAACTGAATTGTTCGAGTAAACTGATTAGCTTGAAATAGAAATGTTTTCGACAATTAAACCGTACTTACATTTAAACTATGTGACTATGCTTAACTGAATTATTTGAAATAGAACTGTTTTTTGACATTAAAACTGTACTTACAATTAACTGAATTGTAACATATAACTGCTTGAATGGTTTGAAATAGAAATGTTTTTGAAAAACTGTGTACTTATGCTTAACTGAATTGTTTTAAATAGAACAGATTATTCACATAAAAATGGATTTGGAGTTAAATAACCTACAAAGGTTGATATGCCATAAAAACCCAACAAACCAAACCAAATCATGATTTCTGAGTTAATCATGTTAGCCATTACGCCAAAAGAACTCGCCCCATGTGTATAAGCATTATATATATATATATATATATATATATATATATATATATATATATATATATGAATATGTGTGTGAGGGGTGTGATAAAATGCTTTGTGAAATATTTTACAATTAAGTTCATAGCATATCATATTACTATACAATGCAGTGGAAATTATTTTACGATAAGAATGCTTGGCAGATCGCTTGAGTATTGAAATTTATGAAAATAATTTTACTATTAAATACATTGCAAATGATTTTATAATGAAATGCATTGCGAATGATTTTATTACGAAATGGATAGCGAATATTTGTACTATGAAATGCATTGCGAATGATTTTACAATGGAATTCAAAACGAATAATTTTACTATGAAATCCATTGCGAATGATTTTACTATGAAATTCATTACGAATAATTGTATTATGAATGCATTGTGAAGGATTTTACTATGAAATTCATTGTGAACGATTTTATTATGAAAAGCATAGCGAATAATTGTACTATGAAATTCATTGCGAATGATTTTACCATGAAATTCATTGCAAATGATTTTACTATGACATTCATTGCAAATGATTTTACTATGACATTCATTGCAAATGATTTTACCATGAAATTCATTGCGAATGATTTTATTATGAAAAGCATAGCGAATAATTGTACTATGAAATTCATTGCGAATGATTTTACCATGAAATTCATTGCAAATGATTTTACTATGACATTCATTGCAAATGATTTTACTATGACATTCATTGCAAATGATTTTACCATGAAATTCATTGCGAATGATTTTATTATGAAAAGCATAGCGAATAATTGTACTATGAAATTCATTGCGAATGATTTTACCATGAAATTCATTGCAAATGATTTTACTATGACATTCATTGCAAATGATTTTACTATGACATTCATTGCAAATGATTTTACCATGAAATTCATTGTGAACGATTTTATTATGAAAAGCATAGCGAATAATTGTACTATGAAATTCATTGCGAATGATTTTACCATGAAATTCATTGCAAATGATTTTACTATGACATTCATTGCAAATGATTTTACCATGAAATTCATTGCGAATGATTTTACTATGACATTCATTGCAAATGATTTTACCATGAAATTCTTTGCGAATGATTTTACCATGAAATTCATTGCGAATGATTTTACCATGAAATTCATTGCGAATGATTTTATCATGAAATTCATTGCAAATGATTTTACTATGGAATTCATCGCAAGTAATTGCTAATTATTGCTCTTAAAAACATCCAGATTCTTTACACGAAAAAAATTGACAATATTCAATAAAATTCATCGTGAATATTTTACTACAAAAGAAATGAAGAATATTTTACTATAGAATACATTTTGAATATTCTAAAACACAATAAATGGCGATATATTTTTTAATAAAATGTATTGCGAATTATTAAACGAAGCTGAGTCAAGAGTTTTGCAATATTTTGGTAATGTGGGGTATAATTCCACAGCTCTGGAAGCTTTTGTCAATGTCGTTAAGGTGACATGCCATTTCTAGACGGTGAGATGCAGAGTTCGCCTGATACTCTCCGACTGCTAGTCACCGGATTTGATTCTATGGATTAAAGGACGACGTGGTGGAATCCACGTTTTTCGGTTTATGGCCCAGTTCAAACACGTGAAGTAAAATAACCAGAATTAGACTATGTTGCACGTTCACCTGTGCGGCTTTCAAACCACACACGAAGTGAAGCAATGCACAACTTGTCTGCACACCAACTACCACAATACTACTAACCAAACTTTCACGTACCAACATATTACAAAACTTTTGACTCACCTATGTACTCAAACAAAAGAAACCAGCACGGTGTAGGAATGGCAAACACCGTTAAACATTTTCCCATTGAATATGCAGATTTAGTTCTCAGAAAAAAGTTTCTTTAAAGCACACAATGGCCCAGTTCAAACTCGTGAGGAAAAAGTTCCTGTATTAGACTACGTTGCACATTCATCTATGCGGCTTTCAAACAACAAACAAAGTGAAGCGATGCACAACGTGTCAGTTCACTAACTATTATTACACTACCAACAAAAGTGGGTACCTAATACAGATTTGGGGTGTGTGGAGTACTCCTTCATTTCCATTGTTCCCAGGTTCACTCTGTCCTGGAGTGGTAGCACCTGATAGGGTTCTATTTATGGGACAAATAGAACAAACTTTGTGAGCAAACAAAAGACTGATATTAAATTGCGACTGTTATATAGCAATACTTGAAACCATTTAACTGTGTGCAAAAAAAGAGCTCAGGCTCATTTAAGAATGTTATCAACAAAATGTGTTTACAAATTATACATATATTTAATATATATGTATAAAGAAGATTTGGCATTAAATAACCTACAGTGGTTCTTATGGCATAAAACCGAACCAACCCAAATCATATATATATATATATATATATATCATCATCATCATGTCGTGCTGGTATCATAGATATCCCTGACTCTCTCTCGCCACTTTTCCCTATCGTTCATCGCTCCGTCAGGTCTTCTGGACTACATCCCGTATCCTCACATAGTTGCTGAATGTATATTCGTGCTAGTCGTCCTATATATATATATATATATATAAAGAGGATTTGGCATTAAATAACCTACCATAGTTGATATGGTATAGAAGCCAATCAAACCAAATCATATATATCTAATATATATGTATAAAGAGGATTTGGCATAAAATAACCTACAATGGTTATTATGGCATAAAACCCAACCCAACCAAATCACACACACACACACACACACACACACACATATATATGTATATATATATATGTATATAAAGAGGATTTCGAATTAGATAACATACAATGGTTGATATTGCGTAAAACTCAATCAATCAAAACCCTTTACGGCTTGAACTGCTTAGGTCAAGCGATACACACAACACCAAGAGATACACACGTGCTAAAATATTGTTAAGTTTCTTACTCACCCTATAACTATAAATATGTTTTACAAATGATTTCTGCTATTTAAAACCTTGTTGATAATTTGTAGATGTATGTTAGAAATAGGCAGAGGATAGATGGTTAATTCAAAGAATTTGCTGTCGTAGGAGTGTTACTCTTTAAGAAAAAGGAAGAATTTCCAATCGTTCAGTTGCTCTACCGTCTGGAACCTTTCACTAACGCGTGGTTATAGCTTAAAACGCACGCTTCATTGCTCTTTATTACCCACAATTCCGTAGCTGGCAGGTTGATTTCGTTCCGAGAAACCATCTTTATGATTTCTGGGAATAGGAATTGGCACAAGCTCAATTTGTCTGGGAGAGAATACAAGGAACTCAAGAGCTTTTACGATTATTTCTTTCTTTTATCTTTTTTTTTCAATTTTCTTCTTTCATTAGTCTTCCTTCCTTCCTTCCTTCCTTTATTTATTCAGTCTTTCGGTTTCCTTCCACATTTCTTTTCCTCTACACTCTTATTTCCCTTCCTCTTTTATTAGTCTTCCTTTCTTCCTTTCTTTCTTTCTTTCTTTCTTTCTTTCTTTTCTCCTTCCTTGCTTGCTTCTTTCCTTCTTTTATTTATTCATTCTCTCGTGTTCTTTCTTCCTTTTTTTCCCTCTACACTCTTATTTCCCTTCCTCTTTTATTAGTCTTCCTTCCTTCCTTTCTTTCTTCCTTTTCTCCTTCCTTACATTCTTCCTTCCTTCCTTCATTTATTCATTCTCTCGTGTTCGTTCTTTCTTCATTTCCCCCAACACTCTCATTTCCCTTCCTCTTTTATTAGTCTTCCTTCCTTCCTTCCTTCCTTCCTTCCTTCCTTCCTTCCTTCCTTCCTTTCTCCTTCCTTACATTCTTCCTTCCTTCCTTCATTTATTCATTCTCTCGTGTTCGTTCTTTCTTCATTTCCCTCAACACTCTCATTCCCCTTCCTCTTTTATTAGTCTTCCTTCCTTCCTTCCTTCCTTCCTTCCTTCCTTCCTTTCTCCTTCCTTACATTCTTCCTTCCTTCCTTCATTTATTCATTCTCTCGTGTTCGTTCTTTCTTCATTTCCCTCAACACTCTCATTTCCCTTCCTCTTTTATTAGTCTTCCTTCCTTCCTTCCTTCCTTCCTTCCTTCCTTCCTTCCTTCCTTCCTTTCTCCTTCCTTACATTCTTCCTTCCTTCCTTCATTTATTCATTCTCTCGTGTTCGTTCTTACTTCATTTCCCTCAACACTCTCATTTCCCTTCCTCTTTCTTTCCTTCTTTCCTTACTAACTTTCTTTACTTTTCTGTCCTTCTTTTATTTACTCATTCAATCATTCATTCTTTCGTTTGTCCTCTTTCTTTGAATTCCTTTACATTTTCATTTCCTTTCCTCTTTTATTAGTCGTTTTTCTGTCTTTATTCATTTCTTCCAATGTTCTTTAGTTTTTTCTTTCTTTCTTTTTCCTCGTTTGTCCTAGATATGACACTAAACAATCTGATGGTGAGGTTCCAGTAATGCTGGACCTTTGAGGAATGCAGAGCACTGCTTCATTGCTATCGCTCCCAGGTCTAATCAGGCCCGGAGTGGTAGCACTATTATCTATGGGTTAAACAGAACTAAATTGCGTACTTATGCTAAACTGAATGACTTGAAATATAACTGTTTTGATATTTAAACTGCGTACTTATGCAAAACTGAGTTGTTGGAAATAGAACTGTTTTTGACATCGAAACTCAACTTATGCTAAACTTAATTGTTTGATAGAGAACTGTTTTGACATTTAACTGTGTGTAAACTCAAACCATACTTATACTAAACTGAATTAATCGAATTCGAATCGTTTGAATAGCTTGAAATAGAAATGTTTTTGACAATTAAACTCTGTACTCATGCTAAACTGAATTGTTTGAAATAGAATTGATTTTTTGTATAAAAATTGATTTTGCATTTCCTTTATGATATGCCATAAAACCAACCAACCAACCAACCAACATTTCATTTCCTTTAACATTTCATTAATGTCTCCATTCCTTCCTTCATTTTTTCGAATTCCTTTATCCTTTGAAAATTATTAGTTTGCCTTTTGGATGATCAGATATAGTGAAATGGTTAGCAATCTAGATTAGCAAACCGTTCTTAGTAAGTTTGATTCTCACTGAGTGCAACATAGTTCTGGCCTTGTTTGATTTCTTTCTTTTGCTATTTCTTTACACATTTTCTGTATTCATTTACCTAACCTCTCCGTTCATGCTGTCAATGGAGCTAGGAATACTTTGACTTTATCCCCTGCAGCGGAGTAAGACCCTCCCCTTACCTGAAAAAGAGGTGTCCAGAGTTTGACATCTGTTACATACCCATAATATACGAATATGTGAAATGGAAATAGGGAATCTAAAAACACGAAATTCACGAAATTGGTTCAGGTACGAAACTTTTGTTCACCTTTTTGAGTTTGAAGGTTTTTCGACGTGAGGAGAGAGAGACACAATCTTTCTATGGTGACTGCTTTTACATCGTCAGCTCTCAACCCAACCAACGCGCGGCGCCCGAAGCGGACAAAGTCGTCTGGCCTCGCCCAGCTCTGAAAGTCAACCTTCTTCAAGAACTCAACTCACTGCTTTTTTCTCAAATCTCAGCCCACGCTTCTGGTGCGTGACGTCACCCAAATACCCTGGTCACAATTCCTATCTGGGATTTTTATTCTGACATCTCTGAATGACACATCCTCTCCGCGCGCGCGTGAACACTTGCGTTAATGTTGCACCTAACTAACCCATGCGCTAAGCGAAAGGTTCTCAACCTTACTAAACCGAAAGGCAAGATATATAAAACGAAATCCCTTTGCAATTATATTACACATCGAACTAATTGTGAGAATCGAGTTCTTAAGATCTTGAAAGTTGGAGGTACATCTTCATTACTAATACATTCTTGGTCTGCTCTGACTCGGCATGGTAGAACCTATTACAGCCCCCCCCTCTCTAGATCAATTAGATCTGTTCCAAGATTATCCATCTTCTATTGAAATATTTGATGCCATAGAACTGTATCAATAATAGTTACTTGAAGCTAAGTTGCTTACTAATTCTAATTATTAGGCACTTGAAATCATATAACTAAATACAAACAAATAACTCTTAATAAACAAAAATAGTACGAACCCCCTTTATGATTTAAACTATGATCCAAACAGTACCACAACTGTTCTTCTACAACAGGGGTAGGCAAACGTTTTTGTAGAGGGGCGCATCACTGGCTTATGAATTATCAAAAGGCCACATCTTTTAAAATCCAAAGAATTTAGTCTCGATTCAAGCTCAAGTGTTTATTTTTTTATTTATTTTTAGAGGCTTCCTCGGGCCTCAGTTTGCCCACCCCTGTTCTACACGGTTGCAAATAATCAACGGATGTTGATATGCCATTAAACGAAGAGACTAAACCAAATAGAAATGATTCGTTGAAAGTATGTAATTATTTGTATAAGATAGGAATACTTGAAACCATACAACTGTCTATTTATTATAATTATTAAGAATACTTGATGTATGATTGAGTGTGGTATCATATAATGTAGTCGGATATCATAAGATATAAGATGCAAAAATCTTCGAAGAAATAACAACACAAAAATATCAATATAAGTAGGCATGAAATTATCCGAGACGGGTTAATATGCCATAAAAATTAATCTCAATCAAAATGAATCCTCCATCGCAGGCAGTAGGGTTCAGCTAGTTTAAATTCAGATTTTTCCTTCTCTTAGATTGGTTGCCGTATTAAGAATAAAGCGAGAAAGCTAATGATTAGGTGCTAATTATAGAAAGCGATGTAAGAAAGACAAACTGAGGAAGTATGTTGGAGAGAGAGAGAGAGAGAGAAAGAGAGAGAGAGATTGAGAGAGAGAGATAGAGAGAGAGAGAGAGAGAGAGGAGAATAAATAAAGGAAAAAAAGGGAAGAAAGAAAGAAACGAAGAAAGACAAGAAGAAAAAGAGAAAGAAAGAAATGAAGAAAGAAAGGAAGGAAAAGAAAAAGAAAGAAAAAATAAGAAGAAAGAAAGGAAGAAAGAAAGGGAAAAAACTGAAAGGAAGGAAAAAGGAAGAAAAAGGAAAGAAAGGCAGAAAAATGAAAGAAACAAATAAAGGAAAAAGAAAAAAATCAAAGAAAGAAAGAAAGAAATAAAGGAAAGAAGAAAAAAGAAAAAAGGATAGTAAAAAAAAAAGAAAGGGAAAAAAGAAAGGAGGAATAAATAAGAAAGAAAGAAAGACAGAAAGAAAAAATAATTTTACTTCTTGATATTTTCTTATAAGCATCTTCTTGTATGGTTTTCTTTCTTTCTTTCTTTCTTTCTTTCTTTCTAAATGGTTCCTCTTTCTTTTTACTTTCTCCATTTTTCTTTTAGTTTACTCTTCTTTTCCTCCTCTATATCCTCTAATCACAATCTTTTTGTGTCTTGTCATTCTTTTTTACAGACATCCTTCTTTATCCTCCAAAATATTACATATTCTTTCTTTCTTTCTTTCTTTCTTTCTTTCTTTCTTTCTTTGTTTCTTTCTTTTCTTTCTTTCCCTTCATCTGTCCTTATCTTTCTTTTATTCACCTCTTTTTTCCTCTCTTTATTTTACGAGTTTCACGTCTGAATTTCTTTCTATTTCTCTTTTCTTTGTAATTTCTTTTTATCCATTTTCGTTCTTTTTTCTTTTTTCTTTTTTTGAGTCCATTTTTCTTTCTTTCTTTCTTTCTTTCTTTCTTTCTTTCTTCATCTGTCTTTTTTCTTAGGAAATTTCTTTTTAATTTTTTCCGTTTGTTTGTTTGCTTGTTTCTTTCTTTCTTTATCTATTTTTATTTGCTTATGAATTTCACCTTTTTTTCTTTCTTTCTATCTTTCTTTCTTTCTTTCTTTCTTTCTTTCTTTCTTTTCGGATCGGTATTTTCTTTATATTCAACCTTCTTCTTCTTCTTCTTCTTCTTCTTCTTCTTCTTCTTCTTCTTCTTCTTCTTCTTTAATTCATCCTCATAAATCACGACATAAAAACAAAATCGCAGTCTTTATTTTTCCTCCCAAATTTTTGTCTTTTCTTACACTTAATCTTTCTTCCTTTTTTTTCCTGCCTTTTTTTTTTAATAGAATGTTTATCTCTCCCATAGAATTTAGAAAGAAGTTTAGGCTCCTTCAGTAAATAAAGAGAAGCGACTCTGACAAGAGAGAAAGACTACAACGCCTACTGACAATCTTCACCCACCAGTAGACATACGCTTTTGGTAGGAAGGAGGTTTTATATTGCCATCAAATATGGCATGTTTTATGAATACAGAATTGCAGTCCTTGTATTCAAAGGTTTGTCCGCAAATCCTATCCTTGAAATAGATTTTTAGTTTCGGAAAAAAATTGCATGAACAAGTTGTAGTGAGTATGGAGGGTGCTGAACATCCACATACCAGTCTTTCAGCATTTCATTCAAACAGAAATGAAACTGGCGTTATAATTTTCTTTTCAAAATGTGACGTCACAGTAGTAGTTAGAGTAATGTATATATCAAAACATAAAGCATTAAGAGACATACGCATGCGCACACACTGATTTCTTTGTTGTCTGTATCCTTGGTTCTCTGAAATTTATTTTTAGATGAGTGGCTCCTTGACTGGACAAAATCTTCGTTACTCATGGTTGATTTCTTCTAAGTTATTTAATGTTAAAATTCGATTTATTTCTAAATGTTGATCATAATTATTACTATTTATATTTACGTTTGGATTGGTTTATTCAACGGCATATCAACATCTAATGGGTTATTCAATGCTGAAATTTTGAAATATACTAGCTTAGCTGGCGAAGATCAACTTAGCAGATTCAAAGCGGTCGCAAGATAACACCAACAAAATGTTTTCTCAAAAAAGAGAAATATAAAATATGATGGCGAGAATATAATTTATTGCCTATGAATAGAGTGACAGATATTTCCGTTCTCAGATAAAATCAGTAAATTCCCGGAAAAAAACGGAAGTATGTAAGTTCCGATAACTAGCCATAAACAGAAAAATACGTGAGGCGAAGAGGATGTTCATAATTCTGCATGACTTAAAAAGACAATATAAGGTCTATGTATTTGGACTGAAGGTAGAGATCCGCTGGTCGCTCAAGCGGAGGGAAGAGATCCGCTCGTCTCTCAAGCGAAGGGAGGAACCTGCAGGTCACTCAAGCAAACATGTCCTGTGTTTTTCTCCGGCCGTCGCTCTAATACACACAAAGGGTTCCCACCACAGAAAAATGTCTTGTGCGAACTCTCTCTGACTGTATTCCTACGACATACAATCGTCGCCGTCGAAGAATAAGAATATAAATTATATGGTTATATATCTACGAGTCCTTCGTTGTTTGTCTAGCCGTTCAGTATTCAATAATTTGATTCATTTGTAAATGTTCATTATAATCATTACTATTTATATTTAGGTATGGATTGGTTTATTAAACGGCATATCAATACCTTATGGGTTATGGATTCATTTTTAATATTTGATTGGAATCATTATATATTATCGAATATTCTTTCGCATTTGTTAATTATACCCTTACTTATCTTTAATCATTTCTTTACACACTGCTCCATAGTCTTGGAGGTAATTTACTGGTCCACGACATAATAGTCAGCGAGATCGAACTCGATTCACGTTAATAGGTTTACTTTTGGATTAATACCCACAAGTGCCCGTGGTGTAGTCGTTATCGTCATAGGAAATGGACACGGCGACACGAGTTTAAATCCTGGACGAGACTGGTATGAATCCAATTATTCTCCCTCCAGCTATGGGTAAATAGTAGGACATACTAGGTTCTTCAGCCTTGGTTAGGCAACTAGTCTAGGAGAAGGAAAACTCTGAATTCAAACCTGTTAAACTCCGCTTAAAAAATTGACCTTGTGTCATATCCTGCCCGAGCGGAGGGGTTGGTAAATAGTACCCACAGGAAAATGTAAACTGTGCTATAAATTAAATTATAACAGTACTTTTCTTCCGCCTAGTCGGCTAGAGCTGTAGAATACTGTTGTGTTCTGATTAGTGAACACAAGTAGTAGTAATAATAAGACAAACCATGATATGTGAGGAAATAGTTATATTTACAGGAAGAGAATTTACAAGAGAGAGACTGTTAGTCGTAAGAACATAGTATTAGTGATAGGAACGGTTCGTCTGGTCTGACTCGTAGACTGATCTCAGACTGATCTGGACTGGAGTATTTGTGGCACGCCCCAAGTGTGGCACAAGGCAAGTGTGGCACAAGGCAAGTGTGGCACGGGCAAGTGTGGCACAATGCCTTTTCTAGGTGGATCCGAGCGCAGGGCCGTAGCCCACACGCGCCCAGCATTTCCCCAAAATGTCTACGGGCCCGTCGGCATTCCCCTCAGGCCCCGGGCGATAAACTCAACCTCCCCGAAGGGAGTAAAAGCCTGGGGTAAGGCCCCCTGAGGCCGAAGGAAATCTCCAGCTGCCGAGACACACTCAGCCAGATCAGTGCCAGGCTGATCTGGACTGGAGAATTTATTGACCGCCACACCTTACGGGCAAGTATGGCACAAGGCCTTTTTTAGGTGGGACCGGACGCAGGGCCGTAGCCCACACGCGCCTGGAGTTCCCAAAAATGCCTACGGCCCCGTCGGCATTCCCCTTATTAGGAGCGCCTCAGGCGCCGGGCGATAAACCAAACCTCACCGAAGGGAGTAAAAGCCTGGAGGGAAGGCCCCCTGAGGCCGTAAGAAAATCCCCAGGCACCGAGACACACTCTGCCCGAACCACGTCCCGACAACTCGGCCGGCCAAAGTGCTACCCAGCACCTGGAGATGTCCAGTCTGAAATCAATTTGTCACCAAAATGATCTGGACTGGAGTATTTATTGACCGCCCCACCTTACGGGCAAGTATGGCACAAGGCCATTTTTTAGGTGGGACCGGACACGCGCCCGGAGTTCCCAAAACTGCCTACGGCCCCGTCGGCATTCCCCTTATTAGGGGCGCCTCAGGCGCCGGGCGATAAACCAAACCACCCCGAAGGGAGTAAAAGCCTGGGGGGAAGGCCCCCTGAGGCCGTAGGAAAATCCCCAGGCACCGAGACACACTCTGCCCGAACCTCGTCCCGACAACTCGGCCGGCCAAAGTGCTACCCAGCACCTGGAGAGGTCCAGCTCGAAATCAATTTGTCACCAAAATGATCGGGACTGGAGTATTTGTTGACCGCCACACCTTACGGGCAAGTATGGCACAAGGCCTTTTTTTAGGTGGGACCGGGCGCAGGGCCGTAGCCCACACGCGCCCGGAGTTCCCAAAAATGCCTACGGCCCCGTCGGCATTCCCCTTATTAAGGGCGCCTCAGGCGCCGGGCGATAAACCAAACCTCACCGAAGGGAGTAAAAGCCTGGGGGGAAGGCCCCCTGAGGCCGTAGGAAATCCCCAGGCACCGGGACACACTCTGCCCGAACCGCGTCCCGATAACACGGCCGGCCAAAGCGCTACCCAGCACCTGGAGAGGTCCAGTCTGAAATCAATTTGTCACCAAAATATCGCGACCGGAACCTCTTGGTATTAGAGCTACTGCCATATATGGTAGATGGCCTAGCTCATTATGCAGAAAAGGTAGGTGATTCTCAACAAATACACTGACTGCGTTCCGGTAGAAAGGTAAAATCGCTAATCCGACAACTGTCCTGGATATGACACTAAACTATCTGATAGCGAAGCTCTAGCCTTCGAGATTTGGGGAATGTGGAGTACCCCTTCATTGCCATTCCTCCAATATTTACTCTGACCCGGAGTGGTAGCACTTGAGGGGATCATTTCTTTGGGTCAAAAAGAACAAACTTTGTGAGCAAACAAATGACTGGTATTGAATTGCGAATGTTTTGTAGCAATACTTGAAACCATTTAATTGAGTACAAAAAAGAGCTCTGGCTCGTTTAAGAATGATATCTACAAAATATGTTTACAAATCATATATATTTAATATATGTATAAAGAGGATTTAGCATTAAATAACCAAAAATGGTTGATATTCCATAAAACCCAACCAAACCAAATCATATATATTTAGTATATATGTATAAAGAGGATTTGGCATTAAATGTCTTACAATGGTTGATATGCCATAAAATTCATCCAAACCAAATCATATATATTTAATATAAATGTATAAAGAGGATTTGGCATTAAATAACCTACAATGGTTGATATGCCATAAAATTTATCCAAACCAAATCATATATATTTAATATAAATGTATAAAGAGGATTTGGCATTAAATATCTTACAATGGTTGATATGCCATAAAATTCATCCAAACCAAATCATATATACTTAATATAAATGTATAAAGAGGATTTGGCATTAAATAACCAACAATAGTTGATATGCCATAAAATTTATCCAAACCAAATCATATATATTTAATATAAATGTATAAAGAGGATTTGGCATTAAATAACCTACAATGGTTGATATGCCATAAAACACAACCAAACTAAATCATATATATTTAATATATATGTATAAAGAGGATTTGGTATTGTCACGTGATAGCTCACGAAGACGAAGAGGTAAGAATGATACTCTCCCCCCGTTGAACTAACATTATCGAGCAGTCAAAAAGTGACCGTTAGGAGAGAATATGGGTCACATCGGAAGGGGAAAGAGAAAATGAAGCCAAATGATTGGCGGGGACCCCAAACGGAAGTGGGGTTCCCGTCCCCTCAGCGGAAGTAAATACAAAAAAGGAAGTTTTTGAGCAAGTCTCGCGGCAGACGGAGGATAGCCATTTTACTCCGGGCTAAAGACAAAAGACTAACTGAGACACGAAGGACTCCAAAATCCTTCAAGCCAGTATTAAAAACAGTACAAAGTCTATTAGCCCGTGAAAGAAGAAAAATTCTCCAGTGGAACCTCGTCAAAAAAATAAGATAAGTAACTTTGGGACATTTTTCCTTTACACCCAAATTTTGTTTACCACTCTCTCTCTCTATTTGAAGAAGGATAAAAGCCAAGAAAAGACATTTATATTCATGGACTATCCTATTATATATTTTTGACACTTTGAACGTATATATATATATAACCGTTGTAAAGAACCTATGTATTTTCATTTTTACCATGTGGTCTATGTTATTATTTCATGCTTTCCTTTCAGCTTCTATTCGCCTTACATTATCTTGCTTAGAACTGTCCTATTAATTCCTAAAGTATCACACGGGAAACCGGAGTTGCCGACTACTACAACAACATTAATATTATTACAACTAAGACCTATAGGCCCGTATTCTTCTATTATCTAAGGGAAAGAAGTTTAGCGGCCTGGTGGGTGTGTGATAGTGTGAAATTTTGGACCCCTTTGCCAGCGGTGGCCAGTCTGGCCCTAAATTATTCCCTCACGTAATATGCCAGTTCTTATCTGCCTGAGAAAAGAACTCTGAACAGGACTTATTTCTGTAGGGGATCAAGTGCCAACCTGCCCCGTCTTCACACGTGCGAAAATAAAGTCCCGTTTAGGGTTTTTAGTCAATTTCGCGTCACAGTATTAAATAACCTACAATGGTTGATATGCCATAAAACACAACCACACCAAATGTTGTATACTCATAATACAACTGCACATATACATATACAATAACATAACACATGCGTGACATAATCAAACACAACGACAACTTCAATGAACGAACGAACATACTTCTTTTAAAAAATATATCTCTCACACTTTATTGATGTTGGTTGTGTGAGAGACGGGAGTTGGAGATGGGGACAGACTGCTACATATTAACCCCAAGTTCTTCTGACCATTGCAGTACTTCTTTCGCATTCTGGTTGGGCTGCCCAACCGTGGATCACTGAGGGCCGCAAGCCCTCAGTCTGCAAGCTGATTCTCATGCTGGCATCTTGTCCCCCTACTGACTCCAACTCCAACTGGAACTGACCCAAGCCGTCTGTAGCACCTGGTTACACAATTGTCTCCGCGCACCTGCTTCCGCTGTTCCTCCGCTTATTTACACAGATACATCTCTTAATTGACGGCTCGTTCGAGGGTCAATTTATAACACAAATCAAACTACTGTTGTAATACAAGGGTAGCTTTGCCATTAAATGACTCATGAGAGTTTATATGCCATTAAACAAAGAAACCAAATCAAACCGTTTTAAAATATGAAGTATTCCAATAAAACAAACAACATGAACACATTTTTATGATATTCGTGTCTAATACAAATAAGTAAAGTAAATTGGCAACTGTAGTCGAGGGCGACCAGAACTCTCCCTTTTTGATAGCTACTACATCGAGATGTAGGAGAAGGCACAACTCCTTTCCCTGATTGCTCCACTTTACCCTTGATACGTACTTTAAATTACTGAGTGTTAAGCAAGGTGTTATCAAGTACCATTTTTAAAGTCTTTGGTTTGACGCAACCTGGGATTGAACCCAGGTCTCCCGGACCATTGGCGAACACTCTACCCACTTGATCAATGAGCCGGTATCTAATACAAATAATTTATACCTATTAATATGGTTTAAAGTAACTATTTCAATTTAACAATAAGCATTTGTTTGTATACAGTTGTATAGTTTCCAAAAGTCCTATCTAATACAAATAATTTATACTTATTAATATGGTTTAAAGTAGCTATTTCAATTTAACAATAAGCATTTGTTTGCATTCAGTTGTAGAGTTTCCAAAAATCCTATCAAATACAAATAATTAACTCATAGTTATACGATGTCAAATATCCAATCAAATTCTAATATTTCTACACAAAATCATATGGTTTTAGTAACTTTTCATAGTCAATGATAATCATTTGTTTTCACAAAGTTATATGATTTCAAGTATTGCTATCTAACATCAATAGTTTACCAGCAATTATATGGTTTCAAGAAGTAATAATAATAATAATCTTTAGGAAACCATTAGAGCTTCAAGTGACTAGTCTTAATACAGCCGTGTATACATGTAAATGTCAATTAATTAATTCGTCCTTTTTTCCTTTTTTTTTCTTTCTATCCATTTTCTTTCTTCCTTTCGTTTATTTCCATATCTCTCTTTTCTTATATCCATTTTTCTTTCTTTCTTTCTTTCTTTCTTTCTTTCTTTCTTTCTTACTTTCTTTCTTTCTTCCTTTCTTTCTTTCTTTCTCGTCAAATTAATTTTCTTTGTTTCTTTCTCATCTAATATTCTTTATTTATTTTTTCTTTTTGCTTTAGTTTATTTTCATCCATTCTTTCTTTCTTTCTTTCTTTCTTTCTTTCTTTCTTTCTTGTTCGTTAAATTCCATTTATTTGTTTGTTTGTTTCTTTCTTTTTCATCCATTTCTCTTTATTCATTCTTTCTTTTTTTCTTTATTTTCTTTTCATTTATTTATTTTCTTTCTTTCTTTCTTTGACGTAATGCCATCATTTTCTACTATCCAGACATCCTCATGTTATCGAATAAGCTTCTCAGCTGTACATACATCTTCATTAATATTTCAAAAAGTATAAAACTGAAGTCTTGACATTTATTTCAACAAACAGATTTTTTTCTCAAAATCATATTTTAATCTTTGATGTATGAAGGGCTTAAAATGTATCAACTATATGCCAGAAATGCCAGAAATGACCAATGAATGAATTGTTGATTCTCATTAAAACAGTCTCCCACCTTATTATCCAGCACCCTTATTCCCGTGAGTCTCCATCGGTTGAAGCACTTCTGAAACTTTTTTTGAAATCATGTGAAACTCTGCCATTGTTTTCAGGTGGGTTGAAAAGATCATAGTTTAAAATGCTCATTTAGTGACGTCATATCAGCTGATGGCTTTTTTATTAATGGGATCCAAGTATTGTAACTCTGATGAAAGAAGTCTGTGGATAACGATTGTATTAGGTATACCTCAGAACATCTGTGTGCAAAACCTTAAGGAATTATAGAAAAATGTCAATATAAATGTACATTATTTTGAAAAATAAACCTCATTTGATTACATTTCGTGAGAGTATCTTGGGCAGCCTATAAACTTTTCGCCTGAAACTTTGATATCTTCCACTTCCCAAAATCTTATCCATTCGATAGAAGTTTTGTAAAGGAAAAAACAAGAAAAAATTGCATCAAAAAAGTTTGAAAATTAAGTTTGGATAAAAAAAAACCCCAACAGCTTTTGATGATAAAATTACGTTTTGATAAAAACAAGCTCACGATATAGCAGGTTCTTCTTGATTATTATTTACTCCTTTGAGGGTTTTTCCTACTAGCATTAGCTAATGGTTTCTCACAGGAGTTTGAGTGTCAGTAAGTCTTATCAAGTCTCCAGGACTCTTCTCAGTATTCTGGCGGATCTTAATAATGCTGTTGTCTGGATGTTATCTAAGAGTCCTCTTATTTCCAAGTCTTCCTTTCCATTTACCAATCCTTTGGGGATTGTCCCAAGTGCACCAACCACAACTGATATCATCATCACTTTCATGTTCCATTGTTTTTTTGGTTGTCTAGCAAGATCAAGGTACATATATATCTCTCTTTTCACTTTCTTTTATTTTCCCTCTGTGGTCTGCTGGGATGGCAAAGTCTACTGTTCGACAGGTTCTCTTTTTTTGTTTACTATCACTAAGTCTGACCGACTCTCACCTGGTCCTTTTTGTCATCTGTCCAGACTCCGACTCCGATTTCCGTTGTGAGTGCCGTCGTCGAATATTCCTCATATATTTTCCTCAAATCATTCTTTTACAAATGCTCTAATCACACGTAATCACTAAAGCATTTTAGTAACATGTCATTGCTAAATATCAGTTGATATCTATCTCCTGGTTCATCATAATATTTCGCTTACAGCTCATTCTAAAACAAATCTGTCGATCTTATTTTGACATGCGTTGACATGTGTACGCAAAACAAGTTCTATACAAATCCTGACCTTTCCAAATCGAAAACCTGCAACCACTAACTCAAAGTTTACCGAGAAAACTAAAATCGTTTGTACCTTAAAATCCCTGAGGAGTTTCTACGCCTCATTCAGGACAGATTCTGTGTTGTAGATATACCACTTGTTCGTATGGTCAAATGGAGATTTTTATACAAATCCCACGTGATAACCTTCCCCACTCTGTCGTGTCTAGTCTTATATTCTTATCGTGCTAATTTACTGCATTCGTTTATTATATGATTGATCATTTCGTCTCTATCACCACTTAAACTACTCTTGCTATTTTGTTTCTTCTTCTTCTTCTTCTTCTTCTTCTTCTTCTTCTTCTTCTTCTTCTTCTTCTTCTTCTTCTTCTATTATTATTATTATTATTTACTCATTAGAGTTTTTGACATCAGCATTAGCTAATGATTTTTCACTGGAGCCTGAGTGACAGCAAGTCTCCTCAAGTCTCCAGGACTCTTCTCAGTATTCTGGCTGTTCTCAATAATGTAGTAGTTTGGATGGTCTTCACTCGTCCGCTAACTTCAAAGTCCTCCAGTCACTTTAGTAATCCTCTAGTTACTGTTCCAAACGCACCAATTACAATTGGTATAATTGTCACCTGCATATTCCATAGTTTTTCAATTCCCTAGCAAGGTCGAGGTACTTATCCTTCTTTTCACATTCTTTCAGTTTTATTCTGTGGTCAGCCGGGACAGCAAAGTCAACAATTTTGCTTGTTCTCTTCTTTTTGTTGATTATCATCATTATTATTATTATTATTATTATTTACTCCTTTAGAGTTTTTAACATCAGTGTTAGCTGATGGTTTTTCACTGGAGTCTGAGTGACAACAAGTTTACTCAGGACTCCAACACTCGTCTCAGGATTCTGGCCGTTCTCAGCAATGCTGTCATTTAGATAGTCTCTACCCGTCCGCCAACTTCCAAGTCCTCCAGGCTTTTTAATAATCCTTTTGTTATTGTTCCTAACGCACCAATCACAATTGGCACAATCGTTACTTTCATGTTCCACAGCTTATTATTATTATAATTATTATTATTAACGGTATGAGTTCCTGTGGCGTAATGGCTGGATAAGTTGCTTCGAAGTAAGCGAGTTCGAACTTCAGGCACGTGATCATGTTCAGTTTCAGACAAAATTCTTGACACAGGCATGATCCCCCTTATTCCCTTAGCTATGGGTTTGATAGTGTGACTGTTGTGTATTTAATAATATCATTTCAGTTTTCTGTAAGGATGGATTTGACATTAAATATCCCGTTAAGTTTGTTATGCCATTAAACAAAGAAACGAAAACCTATTTCATCGAAATTCATTTAAGCAGAACACATTTAAAGTTGAGAAGGATTGTGAATCTTTGGTATAAAGTTCGACTCCAGTTAGTTGCACCGTGAATATATTTTAGTGCTAAACGTATCCCATTAATTATTCAGAAGAAACCTTGAAGTCCGATACGCAATATTTATCTGCTATTCGGATTTTGGAGAAGTGTATAAGCTCTTCTCTAAACCCGCCAGCCAGTTTGAAGGCCTAAGCCAAATCGTACTTGCCAGCGATTCTTAAACCTCCCAATGGCCCTTTTGACTGGGATTAGAATACGGCAAGTGCATTACCTGCAAATAGGTACGAGCCCTCTCTGAAAAGGGGGTGTCTAGAATGTAACACTAAACTGCATCTGATTAGGCTTTAATAATTCAATAATCTGGGGAATAAGGAAGACACATTACTTCCAGGTCCACTCTGACTTTGAGTGGTAATTCCTGTTTATATCCTATCTATACATCTAATAGATCTGTACAAACTTAATTGTATTTTAAAGGAATACTTGATATGTAACCGTGAACAAAACTTAAACTACACAAAAATGTAAATATGAATTTACAATGAACCTAATTCTCTAATCTCTAGGCATAAAATAACCCCTGATGGATTGACATGCCATTAAAATCAATCAATCGGATCCGATGTTCTGTGGGAGTTTTCAATGCTTTCCTTTAACAAAAATACTATAAAAATGCTTAAAATTGTTTATGCTATCCTATCAGTGAACTTTAGAAGACGCTGACAGTATATCTTACAAGGGTGGGGTTCGACCAATCCCTAGAGGTTGTCCTAGGCATGATACTAAACTGGATGTGATGGTGAGTTCTGGAGATTGGATAGTGCAGTGTTCTCATTCATTGCCATTAGTCCCAGGTCCACTCTGACTCGGAATGGTTTTACTTAATATTTTGTTACGTAATCTTCTTCTTCTTCTTCTTCTTCTTCTTCTTCTTCTTATTATTATTATTATTATTATTATTATTATTATTATTATTATTATTATTATTATTATTTACTCCTTTAGAATTTTTCACATCAGCGTTAGCTGATGGTCTTTCACTGTAGTTTGAGTGACAGCAAGTCTTCTCAAGTTTCCAGGACTCTTCTCAGTATTCTGGCTGTTTTCAATAATGCTGTCGTTTGGATGGTCTTCACTTGTCTGCCAACTTCCAAGTCATTCAGTCCTTTTAATAATCCTTTAGTTACTGTGCCAAAAGCACCAATCACAATCGGTATAACTGTCACCTTCATGTTTCATGTTTTTTTCAATTCTCTAGCAAGGTCAAGGTATTTATCCTTCTTTTCACATTCTTTCAGTTTTATTCTGTAGTCAGCCGGGACAGCAAAGTCCACATATTATTATTATTATTAACAGTGTGAGTCCCTGTGGCATAATGGATGGACTACGGCTTCGAAGTAAGTCCGAGCAATATGTCTCATAGATCTGTTTAAATATTATTCGTATTAGGATCAAGCGAAAAAACAATCACACAAGAAAGAACGGCACAAAAAAGTGAATATGAACGCGTTTGCCTTATAAATAAATACGAATAAACTTGAAATAATAATGTCGAGTTGATGAGTCGGTAAAATCACTCCTAGCAATTTGAAGCACCTTAATGGAAACTTTTTACCCATTTATTTATTTGATCGATTTTTACGGCGTGTCATTGCTCAATCGGCTAAGGCAGTGCAATTCACTGACAGCATCTCTGCAGAGGGTAAGACTCCCTCAACGAGTGTTCTGGATATGACACTAAATAATCTGATGGTGAATTTCAAGTAATGCTGGAACTTTGGGTCACACGGAGTACCCCTTCATTATCATCACTCCCAGGTCCACTCTGACCCAGAGTGGTAGCACCTGGTAGGGATCTATCTATGGGTCAAATAAAACTGAAAATGTGTTCTAATGCTGAATTGATTCGCTTGAAATAGGACTGTTTTCACATTTAATTGCCTACTTATGCCAAACTGAATTGTTTGAAATAGAACTGATTAATTATTCTCCCTCCAGCTATGGGTAAATAGTAGGGCAGACGGGGTTCTTCAGCCTTGGTGCGGCAACTAGTCTAGGAGAAAGAAAACTCTGAATTCAAACCAGTTAAACTCCGCTTAAAAATTGACCTTGTGTCATATCCTGCCCGAGCGGAGGGGTTGGGTAAATATGGATGCTAAATTGAATTGTTAGCGTTACATAGCGATACTTGGAACTATTTAACTGTGTGCAAACGAATGTGTAATGTTGGATTGAATTATTAATGTTGAATAGCGATATTTGAAACCCTTTAACTGGGTGCAAATATGAACTATTAGTATTATATAGTAATACTAAGAAGCTTTTAACTGTGAACATGAATGATCAGTTGTAGTATGCCCACATACAAATACAAGCGGAAACATAATCAAACATAATTTACGAACTTCAATGAACGAACGAACACACTTCTTTATAAAAATATATTCCTCTCACACTTTATTCTCGAAAGGGTTGATATTTCTGTGGTGTGTGAGAGATGGGTGGAGACAAGGACAGACTGCTATATTGACTCAACTTCTTCTCTTGACCATAGCACGCTGTGTTATCTTTAAGAACCCACTTAGTGCTTCTTCTGCATTTTGGCCGGGGTTGCTCAACCGTGGGTCGCTGGCCCTCACTTTGGCCTTCCTGTCCCCAACTAACTCAACTGCCGCCGGCACTTGCCCATATTCTTTCATAACGCCTATTTGCTTTCGCTTTTTCCGTTAATTTACACAGGTGCAATTCTGATTGACGGCTCGGTCGAGGGTCAATATATAACACTGTGTTAAATAGAATTGTGTTAAAAAGGAATATTTGTAACCATCCCATTGTGCGTAAACAAATGAGTAATGTTGAATAGAATTGTTAGTGTTTGATTGCAATACATGAAATTATCTGTGTGCAAATAATAGACATACTTTTGAGCAAATAAAATAATCTTTTTTTTAAATGAAATTACCTATAAACTATTCACTGATAAATCATGTATTTATATCCATTTAATCCTGTACAAACAATAATTGCTTTTAAATAAAACCATTTAAACATTTAAATGTGGGCAAACAAATGAGTGATGTTAAATTGAATTAACAATATCAAATAGCAATACGTGAAACTATTTAACTGAACAAAAAATGGGCTCTGACTCGTTTAAAAATGTTACCTAAAACTATCTGTTTAGGAATCATATTTAATATATGTACAAAGAGGATTGTTCATTGAATAACCAAAAACAACCAACCAACCAACCAACCGACCTTATTCCTCGGCGTATTCTAAGCTCCGACAAGAAGGTGAGTCTTCACATTTAAACGACATTCATTTTATTACGTTCAATTTCAGATTAATACTGTTGGGAAAGGCATGAACCCATTATCCCTTAGCAAAGGGTTAAAAAGTACCAGTACTGTTCTTCTCCAAGGATATCTTCGGCGTTAAATAAACTCCGAAGGCTATGATATGCCGTTAAACAAAAGAATCCAAGCCAAACCAGGTAAGCGCTGAAAATACCTCTTATGGGACGTCACGTCTGGTTTCATTCGTTCCGTTGCATCTTCGACTCCATGCTCTGCTACCAATGGAACCGAGGCGGCCAAGTGTATGAAATACACAGTTCACAGATCGTTAGATTTTCAGAGCGATAGGCTCCGAGGTCATTGGCGCCCATGGTGACGTGGCCAGCTAACTTAGTCGTGAAATTTGACCTCGAATCATTCATGTCTCTTTCGGCTCTCCAGAGGCAGTTTTCCTAAGCCAGCAACTGTCACTTAATATCGTCCAAGATAATGCTACTATGTTTACTAAATCTAAAGAAATTGAGAAGATAAGAACTGAGGCACGCTCAGCGTAACGGTTATCATCGTATATAATGGAATCAACGACCCGAGTTCAAATCTTGGACGAGGTTGTTGTCACTAGTGGATAGAATGGATATATATATATATATATATATATATATATATATATATATATACTGTGGATGTATATGTAGCGTAAGGGTTAGGGAATAAAATCGCTGATTCGAGTTCAAATCCTAGCCGAGGTTGTTTGCATTGAATGAATATATGTATATATATATA
Source organism: Sepioteuthis lessoniana (assembly GCA_963585895.1). Classification (NCBI taxonomy): domain Eukaryota; kingdom Metazoa; phylum Mollusca; class Cephalopoda; order Myopsida; family Loliginidae; genus Sepioteuthis; species Sepioteuthis lessoniana. Next base: position 23,629,924 of record OY757938.1, read on the forward strand.
GATATATATATGCTCCTCTACCCCTGTTGGTTTGAGCTCTCTAGCGAAGGAAGTAATGGTTGCCACTAGCCTAAAGCAAGGCTCTTCAAATAAATTGAGCTCTCGGTAGCCGTTGAGCGGATATATGTAAACAAAACAAATGTGATAAATAAGCGTTAAAATTTCATTCGCTTGCGCCGGTTTTCCTCGTGGCTGAGTGGTAGAATCTTAGATTAGCGTTTGAGTCAATCGGGTTTCGATCTCAGCTTCGGGAATCTAGTGTATCTAGCCACACTGCAAGAGTTGTGATACAACGAAACAGTCTGTCTGTGGATGACTATATATATATATATACTCTCATGCACATGTGCCGTAAGGATTAAGAAATGGGATCTGCGAACCGAATTCAAATCCTGAGCAAAGTCGTTTGCATTTTCCTTCGCGGTAATGCCCTTGAGAAAGGCATGAATCCTTTGCTTTCTCAAGTAAATAGGAAGGTCTTTATCTTGGATAAGATAAACGTTCTTGGAGAAGGAAAAAACTTTGTATTTACCCCTTTACCCCTGTTAACAGATAACCAACGAATGCATATTGTACGGATATTGCAGCTTTTTAAAGGAATTTTCTGTATAAACGACTTCTTCATTTTAAAACTCAGGGCTACGAATTCTATGATTTCTTACATAAAGTATTCTAAAATCACAAGTGAAAAATTATGAAAACCACATTTAGTAACGAAACTAAAAATTTCTAATAAAAATCTTTATATATATATATATAACCGGACATTGGCCAAGCGGTTAGAGTGTTCGCCAATGGCCCGGGAGACCTGGGTTCAATCCCAGGTCGAGTCATACCAAAGACTCAAAAAATGGTACTTAATGCCTCCTTGCTTAACACTCAGCATTATAAGGTGCGGATCAAGGGTAAAGTAGAGCCATCCAGGGAAGGAGTAGCGCCCTCCCCTACATCTTGGTGTAGTAGCTATCGAAAAGGGAGCCTTCGGGTTACCCTCGACTATGGTCGCCAACTTTACTTTACTTATATATATATATATATATATATAATTTTACCAACTAATTCAACCGCACACATAATCGAAAAAAAAAAAAATTAAACAATTTCTTAAGCAAAACTGTTACGAACTCTTCTAGAACAATTAGAAACATGGGCAGTAAATGGTAATTAATAGTGGGCGGGGGGTGACTTTAGAATCGAATATTCTCGAATGTCTCGTGACCCTTTCTTCATATAAAAAAGTAGGAACTGCATAGACTTGAACACCCGACAAGCAGAAATAAGGAACCAATCTTCGCTGTGTTATTCGAAAAGGAAAAAATCCGGTTAATAAAAATTGTCTTTAATTTAAAATGGATAATAGATTTTGTTGCTTGTGAAATCTTTTGGTAAATATTGGTGATTTAAATAAGCGCAGTTTTCTAGAATTATTTTCAGTTAAACTATTTCAAAAGCACAAATTAAATTTGTTTAAATTTTCCGCGATAATTTCTATATAGTTTACGTGTGCTTTTTCTCGATAGACAAAAATGCAATGTATCTGATATAGTTTGGAAGCGCTAATGAAGAACAATTACCGTCCAAGTTGTCTGAATTTTTTTGATACGCCATGTGTCTAGCAGGACACATAGCGTAACGGTTATAGGCGTTGGTTCCCTAAGCTTCTAAGGAGACAATCATCAGAGCTTGCAGGTTCAATCCTGACTACAGGCGAGTAGCAATGCAGGAATACTTAACACTTGTACCCGATTATGGCTAACGGAATCAGAACAGGTTACCCCCCCCCCGCTGATTCAATAAAGGACGTAGTTTGAAGTTCCGTGTAGGTTCCCGATTTCGACAAACACCTGAAGAAGGCTGGAAGACATATCGGTCGAAACGTTGTGGAAATAACAATAAAGATGAAGACAATTGTCCGAAAAACCTTAATCATAAAAACTACCGTCCTCAGCGAAACAGAAGAGATATGTAAGGAGCCTACTCTTTACTATGAAAGTACCAGTCTTAGTGGAAACGAAGTCTCAAAATACAGCAGTAAATATAAAAACAAAAAGGTTATACACAAACAACTGAAACTATCTCAGGTACTTGTTGTGAGAAGTATAGGATAAAGTATGAGGTTAGCTTGGTTTCTTTGTTTAATGGTATATCAACCTTTGTAGGTTACTCCTAGAAGAACAGTAGTGGTGCTATTTAACCCATTTCTGGGAGGATAAGGGGTTTCAAACCTTTCCCGAAGTTATTTGTTCGAAAGTGAATGTAATAGCGTGACTGGAGTTCGAACTCCCTTATAACGATTCCACAATCCATCGCTTTAACCATTACACCACGAGGATACTCCCTAAGAGGTTAATGGACTTTAAGTTAAACCTTTAATTTGGAGTGTGTGCGTGTGACCCGCCGTTCATAAACATTTACCTTAACTGTTCTCGGCGCGCAGATAATAAACAACTCCTGGGCCGGTATAGCCACAATATACTACCTATGAAAAATAAAAATCGAAACATAAATCAATACGGGGCCCTGACGACAGATTTGGGTGTCATGATCGGCAGGTTCTCCCTTGATAGCCAACATAGCATCCAACGAATGTTGGCTGTTCTTCAAAGTACACAAATGGTTCTTCTTTCAGGTACACAAACGATGACCAAATCGATCTCTCACACCACAGAATACAGCGTAGAAAATGGACTAGGGAAGATAACAAACTAGCATTATACTGTTATATTTGGAACAACCTTGCAAAAAGATACCGAGACAAGATACCGAGACAAAACCCAATCTAGACAGAATTCGGGAGATTTAAGGCAACAAACCAAAGGTTCATTGACCAGGTTACGACAATAAGAAAGAATAGCCGGGTTTTCTGACCTTGAAATACTGGAAATCCACAAACAAATATATAGGCAAACACATCAACAAACCTCTAATACAGTAACCGATACACTAACTACAGAAAAGCCAAGACAATGAGCCATTAACCGTAAACACACAAACGCAATTACTGACCCAAGAGGAAAAAATGAATGTAGATACCATTAAAATAATCGTATCTGAAAAGAAAACCATATTGCTTTCTCTCAGGAACCAAGACTGGAAGACAATCAAGTCCGAAACCCAGAAAGCGAACGACTTATTGACAAATATCCCGTCAAACGACATCACCGAGTTAAGCGATTTAATATACGCAGTAGCAAAATTAGTCTGTGAAAAGAATCGGGGTCCCCTTGAAGACCACAGACAGAAAGTCAAAACCTGGAGACGAACTCAGACTAGAATCACAGATAAAAGGAGACTAAGTCTTGGTAAAGGGACTGGAATATTTAGATTTCAGAGGTCAGCAGAGACCATCCAGACTACAACGTTAATAAGATTAGTCAGAATACGGAGAGGAGTCCTGGAGACTTGAGAAGATTTGCCGTCATTCAGACTCCAGTGAAAGACCATCAACAAGCGCTGGCGGGAATAATCTCTAATAATAATAATAATAATAATAATGCGGTGACAGAGACGAAACGATCAATCATATAATAAGCAAATGCTACAAATTAGCGCTGAAGGAGTATAAAGCGGGACACGATTGGGTCGGCGAGGTGATCTACTGGGAAATGTGCACAACCTGGCACCTGTCCTAGAAAATGACTCGCATAAACTCCTATGGGGCTTTAACATACAAACGGATCACCTAATCCCGGTCAGAAGACCAGACCTCATAAAAATCAAAAAAAAAAAAAAAAAAAAAGAATCTGCAAAATTGTAGACTTTGCTGTCCCGACGGACCACATAATAAATCTGAAGGAAAGTGAAAAGAAGGATAAGTACCTCGACCTTGCTAGAGAATTGAAAAAGCTGTGGAACATGAAAGTAACGATTGTGCCAGTTATGATTTGTGCGTTAGGCACAATAACTAAAGGATTATTAAAAGGCCTAGAGGACTTGGAAGTTGGCTGACGAGTAGAGACCATCTAAACGATAGCATTATTGAGAACGGCCCGAATACCGAGAAGAGTCCTGGAGACTTGAGGAGACTTGCTGTCACTCAAACTCCAGTGAAAAACCATCTGCTAAAACTGATGTGAAAATCTCTTAAGGAGTAAATAATATATCGCATCTGATTCCGCTGACTATTCTATTCCTTACAGGATGGATAAAAAGATTTACGTCGGTGAAATCTCTGGAACGATTTGAAAACGTGTTTATGAATATATCCGAGATGTTAAATTTGGAGATTTTAGTAAATTTTAAAGTAAATCATGATTTAAAAAAAAAACATAGTTTTAATTCTAGAGATTCGAAAAAGTTCGTTGAAATACACAATAATCAACACGGTAAAATAGTTGAATCTTGCATTATTTCTGATTGTAATTCCATCAAAGAACGGCTACTTTTAGCTAGTCTCCTTCTTTAGTTGAATTAGTTCTAAGTAGATACAATATCCCTTTTCAAATTTAGTTTTTATTAATTAATGACGAATCATTTTAAATCATACTTACATTCAAAACAACAAACAAAAACTTTTCGAAAAAAAAAAAAATAACGCAGTATAATTTAAAATGGAACACTATTCATGTTAAAAAGCTTAAAAAATCATTTGTCGTTTCTTTTTTCCGTACGAAAATATTTTTTCCGATGAATTAAACGTCAATTACATAATCATGAAGATGAACGAATGGAGCAAAACGTTGTCAAATAATACTCTGTTTAAATATTTTGTATTTCATATTTTGTATTTATATACTGTTGGGTTTATTTCCGTAGTATTGTTTACAGTTGCAGTTTGCTCTAGGGAATCAATAATGATAAACCATTTCATGTCCCAGAAGACTTGTCAAAATTACATTTTCTGACTCCATTTATTGGCTTTGCGGCTCAGGTTCGTGTTGACAAAGACATGTTTAACCTATTCTTTAAGATTATTTTGACTCAAACATGATTCTCCGTTCACATCACATATTCTTCTGTATATTTCGCATAGTTTGCACTTCTTATGGTCTGATGACCATATTTACCCAACCCCTCTGCTCGGGCAGGATATGACACAAGGTCAATTTTTAAGCGGAGTTTAACAGCTTTGAATTCAGAGTTTTCCTTCCCTATACTAGTTGCTGCACCAAGGCTGAAGAACCTAGTCTGCCCTACTATTTACCCATAGCTGGAGGGAGAATTATTGGATTCATACCTTTCCCAAGGGTATTAGTGCTATAAATCCAATCAGTCTCGTCCAGGATTTGAACTCGTGTTCATTTCCTACGACGATAACCATTACACCAGGGGCACCTCAAGTATCCGATGACAGACCTCTTTTCAAGCCAGGAGTACTCTGTTTGATTTGCTGCCATTTTGGTTGGTGGATTGTTTGGGTTTTATGGCATATCAATCTTTGTAGGTTATTTAATGCAAAATTCCTTTTTACGCAAATGATCAGTTCTATTTCAAACAATTCAATTTCGCATGAGTACGCATTTTAATCGTCAAAAACATCTTTATTTTTAGCAATTCAGTTTAGTTGATTATTTCAAATAATTCAGTTTAGTGTAAGTACAGTTTCAATATCAAAACAGCTCTATTTCAAGCAATTCAGTTTAGCATAAATACACGGATTAGTTCTTTTTAACCCATGGATAGCGACCTATCAGGTGCTACCACCCCGGGCCAGAGTAGACCAGAGAGCGATGGCAAAAAAGGGGTACTCTGCATTCCCCAAAGCTCCAGCATTACTGGAACGCCATCATCAGATTGTTTTGTGTCATATTCAGGACACTCATTGGGGGGGATTTTTACTCCTCTGCAGAGAAACAGTCGGTGTATTCTACAGCCCCAGCCGACTGAGCAAGTCACCATTTTGAATAGCCTCAAAAGTATATTTTTTGGAGATTAAAAGAATTTTTCTTTAAACCAATTTTAAACAAATCAGAGTTTTACATTCATGGAAAAAATTCTCAAAAAGATTTTTTAAAAATTCATTTACAGGTTTGGATATTTATTTAATTTAATGGCACATCAACTCTTGATGGTTATTTAATGACGAATCCCCTTTATAAATATATAGTTTGTGGATAACATTTTTACTGAGCCTGAGTCATTTGTTTGCACACAGTTAAATGGTTTCAAATATTGCTGTCAGACACTAAGTGTTTTATTTGCACACAGTTAAATGGTTTCAAGTATTGCTATCTAGAACGAGTAATTCTATTCAGCATAAATTGTTTCAAGTCCTGTAAATGTTTAAAGAGTTTTGTTTGACCAGTCGAAGGGACCCTAAGAGATTCTAGTAGATCAGATCAGAGAAGACCTGAGAGAAATGGAAGTGAAGGGATACTCCATATTCCCCGAAGATCCCAGACTAGAGTCTCACCATTAGATGGATTTTAGTGCCATATCCAGGACACTCGTTTACAGGGAGAGATCTTAATCCTCTTCAGAGACGCAGTCGGCGTATTCCACAGTCACACCTCATTTGGCTATTTTTTTAAAAATTTATTTTTGGATTAAACTAACATATCATTTGGTTGTAGAATAAGCACCGACTGCTTATCTGCAGAGGGGTAAGACCCCCATCCAAAAGAGTGTACAGGATATGACACTAAACAATCTGATGGTGAGGTTCCAGCAATACTGGAGCTTCATTGCCATCGCTCCCAGGTCGACTCTGGCCCGGAGTGGTAGCACTTGATAAGGGTCCTATCTATGGGTTAAAAAGAACTAAATCGCGCTTCTTTCACTATACTAAGTTTTGCATTTAAACTGAATTGTTTAAAATAGAACTGTTTTGACATTGGATCTGCGTACTAGTGCTGAATTGAATTGCTCAAAATAGAATTGTTTTTGACGTCTAAACTGTGTACTTACGCTGAACTGAATTATCTGAAATAAAACTGTTTGACATTTAACTCTATGTATTGCCCAGTCGGCTGGGGTTGTAGAATACACTGACTGCACCTAACGAAGGTACTGATATGACACTAAACAATCTGATGGTGAGGTTCCAGCAGTGCTGGAGCTTTGGGGAATGCGGAGTACACCTTTATTGCCATCACTCCCAGGTCCACTCTAGCCCGGAGTGGCAGCACCTGATAGCGCCCTATCTATGGGTTAAATAGAACTAATAGCATATTTATACTCAAATGAATTGTTTGAATAAACTGAATAGCTTGAAATAGAAATGGTTTTGACAATTAAACCGTACTTGCATTTAAACTGTGAGCTTATGCTTAACTGAATTATTTGAAATAGAACTGTTTTTCGACATTAAAACTGTATTTACACTTAACTGAATTGTTGCATGTAACTGCTTGAATAGTTTTAAATAGAAATGTTTTTGACAATTAAACTGTACTTATGCTAAACTGAATTGTTTTAAATAGAACAGATTATTTAAATAGAAATTGATTTGGCGTTAAATAACCTACAAAGGTTGATATGCTATAAAACCCAACAAAACAACCAACAACAGTTGGAATTCTTGTGATAAAACATTTTAGGTATATTATATTGATTCATTTGAGACCACTTCAAAAAAAAAAAAAAAGTAAAAAGAAAAGAAAAAGATCTCTGTTTGTACCTTTTGGTATTTTAGGGCCTCAGACACTTTCCGATTTCTCGACAGCTCAGCAGTCGGCGTATTCCACAGTCCCTCATCATTGGGCTGGGGTTTTTTTTTTCGGACTAAACTAACACAACAGTTGGGTTTCTTGTAGTGTTAAAACATTTTAGCTATATCATATTGATTCATTTTTGACCACTTAAAAAAAAAAAAGAAAAAAAAAAAAGAAAGATCGCTGTTTGTACCTTTTGGTATTTTAAGACCTCAGACACTTTCCGATTTCTCAACAACTAAGTCTGCCCCTATTCTATTTTATGTTTATAAACGTCATTTTATCTCCACCTCCTCATCGTCTCTTCGCAACACATCTTTTATCTTGGCACTAGTCTAACCGCAGCGAAGTTATTAACGTAATGACACAGCCGTAAATTTTATGATATATCGAGACGCTGTAACAGTAATCGTGCTTTTAAATTCTACTCTGTATTGAAACTTCTCGACAGAGCTTAGATCACGCTTACTGTATCCCCTGTAGTTAGTTTTTCCGTGTTGTAAAAAAATAATTTCGTTTTTTATCAGCGCTGCCAGAAATACTTAGCGGAGTCAAAACTTTTGCCAAATTTTGTTAATTTGTGGGAGAATTTGACAACTTCCGGTGCTTTTGCCAAGGTCGTGAAGGCGACAAATCTTACTGGACCGTGAGAAGCTGATCTCGCCTGATACTCTTCGAGTGCTATTTACCGGATTTGCCTCTATGGCTTGGAGCACAAGTTCGGAATGTACGGGCTCTGGTCGCCTTGATCTTTCCTGATCGTCGAGATTTTTGCAACCTGAGCAAACAATTTGGTTACTACACTGTAAATAACTGCTTCTTCACTTTTCATACAATGAACATTTTTGATTGCCCTCGCAATGTGATCAAAGGGGTTGCAATCTGGGGAGTTAAGCGGCCAAATGTAAGAAGTAATGTGGTCTCTTGCCAAGTGTCCTGTTGCCAGTCATAGGGTCTTCCAGCAGCCACCCTCTCAATCGAGAATAGCACCAACAAAAATACTTGATATTGGCTTCCAGGTTGAATGTGAGGTCATCAAGGGAGATGAATCGGAACATAACATCAGCATAGCTTGTGGCTGTGTCCTGTTCGAACTCGTAACGCATAAGTTCCTGAATTAGACCTCGCTGCACGTTTATCTACGCAGCTTTTAAATCACACACGGAATGAAGAAATGCAGAACGTATCAGCGCACCAACTACCACGATGATAGCAACCACAGTCGGTACCTACGACGGCATGGACTTCTTTGGACAAGTGATAAACACGCCGCAAACTAGCACCGAAATATTGCAAAACCTTTGTTTATGTTTTATTTAATGCCATATTAACCTTCGTAGGTTATTTAATGCCAACGGCATCCTTGTAGAAGGAAAAGGCTTGGTACGGACAATCCAACAGTATTGCATTGGCCGGCGTGGTTCGACTCGTGTGTGTTGTATAGCCATAAAGATATCAATTACAACAGTAATACAGATACATATACAAATACAAGCGAACTCTTTCGTTTCAGATATGAATGGGTTTATTTAATTTCTTATCTTTGGTCCATGGTAACACGAGGAGAAAAAGGCAATTCTTAAAAGCCTATGCTAACCATACTATGCTGACCCAACCCCAACGCGCGGCGCATCTTGTGATGTTTAAGATCTCAATTCATCTTTCCCGTCGAGAACCGAAAAACTCAAGCGCACGCTTCAACGGTCGAATCCTCAACTAAGCTTCAACAGTCGAATACCCAACTACTCTCGTTTCAAAATCCTCAAATTTTCAGGACCATCTCTTCTGGGCATGACGTCATCCACACTCTAGCCCCATTTACTGTCTGGGGGTTTATTATGACAAATGGTGATTGTCATATCCTTTGCGCACGGGAGTAACACTGCCCCATCTGACTATACACCTGGACCAAGAGACTCGAGTGATTAAAAGCCTTACCAAATTGAATGATGAAATATACTTAACGAAAAATGATTTATATAAAAAAATCATTCCTTAATTACATAACTGTGTGTCTTTAGTTTGTTGGTCTAGGCCGCCAGACGAAGGTGCCGGGAAGCTCAGCATTCGCGTCACGCAGCCCAGACTGACACACGCCTTGTACCGTACTATTTAATCCATATCTACCTGGAGAGAAAAGACAGTGTATACCTTTCCCGAGGGGGTCATTTGTTCGAAAGTAAACGTATTAGCACAACTGGAGTTCGAACTCGCAGTCCAGCACTTTAGGTATTACGCTACGGAGATCCCGATCCCCTAAAAATGTTTTGATTCACTCTTGTAAATTAACAAGGATCTTACCAATAATATTCATCATCATCTTGTCGTGCCATCAGCTCCGATATCCCTGACCCTCTCTCGCCACCCCTCCCTATTGTTCATCGCTTCCGGCAGGTCCTCAGGGCTACACCTCGCATCCTCACAAAGCTGCTGTATGTAGGTTCGAGCTAGTCACCCTGCTTTTGCTCGGCCATGTGAACGAGTACATCACTTATGAGTTTGTCCCTACTTCTCCAGTAAAGTCCTGCATGTCTGGTTCGTCTAACTTGGATAGTTTTCGTGATGGGTGGTAGGTGGCCGTACAGCTGCTGCTTTATGGGGTGTTAATCCCAGGACTTGTACAATATTGCTCGCAGCATTCTTGTGAAGTTGACGTCAAGCTTTTTCTCTAGTTAGCGTCCATGTAGTGCATCCATATAGTAGTATCGACACGATCACTACTGGGAAGAAACTGTTCTGAGATTAGGGAATTCTTCTGAAGTCTTGTTGAATCTGTAAGATCATTTTGAAAATTCGCAAGAAAGTAGCATGATAAAAATCTTTTCATGAATCTTATATTTTTTGACTTGAATTTTTTTTTTATTGCAGTCAAATTTAGAATTCTTAGTAAAATGAAGCCATCTAAAACTAAGTGATACTACTTATTAAACTTTTAATTTTCGTAGAGTGGTCGAATTATTCGGTGGGGCTGTAGAATACACTGACTGTACCTCTGCAAAGGAGTAAGACCCCCCCTAACGAGTGTCCTGGATATGACACTAAACAATCTGATGGTGAGGTTCCTGCAGTGCTGGAGTTTTGGGAAATGCGGAGTACCCCTTCATTGCCATCGCTCCCAGGTCCACTCTGGCCCGAAGTGGTAGCACCTGATAGGGCCCTATCTATGGGTTAAATAGAACAGCATACTTATGCTAAAAGGAATAGTTTGAGTAAACTGAATAACTTGAAATAGAAATGGTTTTTGACAATTAAATCGTACTTACATTTAAACTGCGAGCTTATGCTTAACTGAATTATTTCAAATAGAACTGTTTTTCGACATTAAAACTGTATTTACACTTAACTGAATTGTTTCATATAACTGCTTGAATTGAATGAAATGGAAATGTTTTTGACAATTAAACTGTGTACTTATGCTAAACTGAACTGTTTTAAATAGAACAGATTATTTACATAAAAATGTATTTGGCGTTAAATAACCTACAAAGGTTGATATGCTATAAAACCCTACAAACCAAACCAAACCAAACCCAATTATTTGGAGACAATTTTCAGACAAAAGGTTTATGTTTAAAAGTCAGTTAAAAACAAACACAACCTGATAATTTGGTCAGCAATTATGCGTCATAGCACAATAACATTGGAACAATATACACTCAATTTCAATGATCACATTAAGAAAAATACTCCTTTCTCGATCCACTACGTCGGTGGGACAATATTTCTATATAATAACATTGAATTGGTCAAAGAGTGGACAAACAGAAAAAAGATGCGTTAGATTAAGCAATGAAAAAAAGCGGCAAAAATATAATTCTGGCTGTGCACCATTATAGATAAAAACTTCACTCTGTCTGTAAAAAGCTTAAATCTACTCTAATCAGATGACTGTGGTGATATGAGTCTGTGAAACTAAATGTGTGTAAATGTGAGAGCAAGTGTGTGTTTGAACACACACACACACACACACACACACACACACACACACACACATATATATATATTGAGAGAGAGAGAGAGAGAGAGAGAGGTGCAATGGATAGACGTTGTCTAAATTATTCAAGATAAAAATAATACTGGCATCTCACTTTATTAGATGTATTGCGAAAATTACATGAAAATATATTAAATTTATCAAAATTAATTTTATTCAAAGAAATACTCATTGGCTTAAAACACGGCCTCCAAATGACTTCGGAATCTCCTGGAAGCCTTCCCGAAAGCCCCATTGTTTAAATTGCTAAACGTTGCCGTTATCCTTGCCTTCAGTTCATCTTTGGTGTTGCACAGAGTGTTGTTGGTCCCGCGCTCAACCGTGACCCACAAATAATAAACCAGGTGATTGCAATCAGGGGAGTTAAGTGGCGTAATGTGGTCGGAGAAATTTTCTCACGGATAAGACTGGGTTCTCTTGCTTATATGACATGGTAAAGAATTCTGCTGCCAGATGTAGAGTATTTCGGCAGCCATCCACTCGATCTTGGATAGCACTACCAAAGGTACTTGATGTTGCCTTCCATGTAGAGGGTGATACCATTTGGGAAGATGAATGGAGATATAAAATAACCATTGCTTGTAACCACCCCAAACACCATGAAGAGGACTGGATGCTTAGTTTTTATCAATATGAATATGAATCAGTTCTTATTCTGTCTAAACACTCTGAAATCTTCGTCTTTCAACACCAAGTAGAACAGCGTGCCGTTCTCAAATTCCAGGAGGTGTGAATTGCATCATGGTGCTGCTTTCCTAACTGACAGTGCGCAAATGACTTGGTCGCTGCACAGTTGACAACACTTGAAATCAATAAAGTGTATGCTCGAAGTTAATAATTTAAAACGGTGGCATCGCATCCTGTTGGTGTATTCATGCTCGCAGGAACGTAAGTGCATATTAATCTTTCGTTGATGTATAGGAAGGATTTCAATGATGATCTGTGTCTTACGTAAACGAGCGAAATCGCAAGGCTTGCCGCTAGTTTAATCTCTTCACGACAGGCTCACTTCATTCACACCCTTAACCACTTTGTAAATGACCTACTGGGCTTGCAACCTCACTATACTGTATTTGAAATATTGTCATATAATCTCCTAGACATTGTCTCCAAACAACTTGAAAGAAATCCCGTTTTATTTTATTGGATAGATCGGATTTCCATATGATCAATCACCGGTCAGAAGCAGTTCATGCCTTCCCTATGCATATGTTGACATCGCTTTCAGTAGATGAGTTGAAATATTGTCGTATAATCTCAAAGACATTGTCTCCTCACAAAATTTGGAAAGGATGGCACACTTAACTTTAGCTTAGATGGTTTGTTTTCTATTTTTTCTATATTCTGTTTTTAATTGTTCATGTTTTCTAGCGTTTTCGTTACAATGTAGACTCTTTTTTGCAAAATAATGCAATTTTTGATTTCCACTGAGAGGCTTTCTGCCTGCAGGTCACCTCGTTCTAATTTGGCCTCATTTCACATTCTTGGCTAGATAAAGCACGTGTTTTCGTGACATCTTTGTTACTAGGTAAGTGAAATAATAATAAAATAATAGTCATAGAAAATAACACACATAAACTCCTATGGGACTTTGACATACAAACGGATCACCAAATCTCGGCCAGAAGACCAGACCTTATAATAATCAACTACAAAAAAAGAATTTGCAAAATTGTCGCCTTTTCTGTCCCGGCTAATCACAGAATAAAACTGAAAGAATGTGAAAGAAGGATAAGTACCTCGACCTTGCTAGGGAATTGAAAAACCTGTGGAACATGAAGGTGACAATTATACCAATTGTGATTGGTGCTTTTGGTACAGTAACTAAAGGTTTACTAAAGGGCCTCGAGGACTTGGAAGTTGGCGGACAAGTGGAGAGCATCCAAACGACAGCATTATTGAGAACGGCCAGAATACTAAGATGAGTCCTGGAGATTTGAGGAGACTTGCAGTCACTCAAACTCCAGTGGAAGACCATCAGCGTTAGCTGATATGAAAAAACTATAATAATAATAATAATAATAATCAAGGTGTGCTGATGACACAGATTCCTTTGACTCTGGCTCGCCAGTGTCCACACAGAGCTGATTGGCCAACACTGTTGTGACTATGTATAGTTTTATATAATTAAGGAATGATTTTTTTCGGAGTTCAGCTGTGTAGTCAATTGGTGCAGTTTACGCTCGTGCGCAAAGGATATGACAATCATCATTGTCATTATAAACCCCAGACAGGAAATGGCTGGAGTGTGGATGTTGTCATGCCGATTAGAGATGGGCTGAGAATTTGGAAGATTTTGAAAAAGATTCAGTTGAGTTCCGACCATGGTGTGGAGAAGTTGAGTTCCGACCATGATGTTGAGAAGTTGGGTCCGAGTTGAGAAATTGAGATTGGACCACGAGATGTACCGAACGTTGGGGTGCTGTTAACATTGTATGATTACGAAATACTTTTAAGAATTGAGTCTCTGTCCACGTGTCGAAGAACCGAAGTTAGACGTTAATAACAAAACGTTCGTACCTGAACAACGGAGTTAGCCTGTGTTTTGTATTTGAATGTATTTGTAGTACCGTTGGATTGATATCATTACGATTACCATAATGGTTGTGAGTATACAACAATAGGTGCTCATTGAAGAAGGTCACTTACGAGTTCGTCCTTACTTTCCCAGCAGTGCTCAGCATATCTTGTTCCTCTTAGATGGATGGTTTGTAAAATGGTCATACAGCTGCTTTTGTTGTATAGCCGTAATACAAATATAAGCGGAAACATAAACATAATTTACGGACTTTAATGAACGAAAGAACACACTTCTTTATTAAAATATATCTCTCACACTTTATTCTCGAAAGGGTTGATGTTTCTGTGGTGTGTGAGAGATGGGTGGAGAGATATATATACTCCGAGAGAGGACTTCTTTTTCCCATATCTTCTTCCAGGAGCCAGGGGGGAAAAACGTTTGCATCCTCTTGTAAGCCGTCGTCAGAGACCGTCTAACGCATCTGATCGGCTGCGTATCCTTCGCTCGACTGCGTTTCTCTGCATTTTGTCTAAATCTGACCGCGTGGTTCTCATTATGGGATCTCCTTCCGGTTACACACCTGTTGTACTCGACTGCCCTGATCAAGTTATCATATCCCTGTTTACTCATTACAGCGTGACAGCTTTCCAAAGCACGCGGGGTCACTAGGAATGAACCGAAAATCCATGTCAAATGTTATATAATAGCTTTTTATTTACAAAGATTTGTTAAAAATACCGCACAGTATCTTTTTTGTTCCGATCAAGCTTTTGAATTAAGAGTTTCATGAGAAGCCAGGTGATGCTGTCGTATATTGCACCGCTGGACAAACAACGAAAAACTCGTAGATATATAAAAATATGATTTACATTTTTATTCTTCGTCAGTGACGTTAGTGTGAAGTAGGAATACAGTCAGAGAGAGAGAGAGAGAGTTCGCACTTATCTTTCTTCTGTGGCGTGAACCGTTTTTGTGAAGTAGTGCGACGGCCAGAGAACAAACATGGGAGAGCTAACAGGTTTGCTTGAGTGACCAGCAAGTCTCTGCCGCCACTCAAAAATTACAGACCTTATATTGTCTTCTCAAGTCCCATGTGGAAATATGAAGCCGTCTATTCACCCACGTATTTTCTGTTTATGGCCGGTTATCGGAACTTAAATACTTCCGTTTTTCCGGTAATTTTTGATCTTTTCTGCAAACAGAAATATCTGTCACTCTATTCATAGGCAATAAATTATATTCTCGTCATCATTTTTTATTTTTATTTTTCTATTTCTTGTGAAACCACTTTGTTGATGTTATCTTGCGACTGCATTGAATCTGCTTAGTTCATCCATGGCACTTTGTCGCTAGCAAAGCTAGTATATTACAATGCAACCATACAGTAGTACAGAAACTAGTTATTAAATTTTAAATTCACAGTCAATATTTTATTTTTTCTTTCGTCGAAATTCTTCAAAATGAACCGATTCTATCGAATTGAATCCGCCGACAGGAGTGAACTCGTCTGAATAACGACTCTGAGATCATGTTTTGAGCCAGTCAAGATGATACACTTATATATAGATGAGTTGACCAATACAGATTCGTGACAGCTTCAGAACTAGTAACTGGTTTGTATAAAAACATTCAACATTATCATCTGGCTCAATACTTGCAGAGGATTGTGTCCAGCATCTATATACGTGGGAAGTAACCCTAGACCGCAGCGACTTATTATCTCTCTACTGTGGGATAAGTCTCTATCCTTTCCCCTGGCATCCTATTCCGAATGGGATCTTGATGGATGATCTTGTGTGAGCATGCGTTCCAGTTATAAGTGAGTCACCGAGAATTAATAGAAGAAATGGAAGACATCTTGATGGGCTCATCATTTTTCCGTTTAGTCAAATATTCATATTTACCAACCCCTCCGCTCGGGCAGGATATGACACAAGGTCAATTTTTTAAGCGAAGTTTAACAGGTTTGAATTCAGAGTTTTCCTTCTCCTAGACTAGTTGCCTCGCTAAAGCTGAAGAACCTAGTCTGCCCAACTATTTACCCATAGCTGGAGGGAGAATAATTGGATTCATACCTTTCCCAAGGGTATTAGCGCTATGTGAAATGCAATCAGTCTCGTCCAGGATTTGAACTCGTGTCGCCGTGTCCATTTCCTACGACGATAACCATTACATCACGGGAACCTCCACGTTTAGTCAAATATTGGTTCATCACTTGTATCGATACTTTTGCTGTTAGTCATCTCTCATAAACAACTAAAGCTTGGTTTAACTAAGCACAGTTCTATAAACAAAAGTCTTTACAGATATAGATATTTATCTAATCTTTCATATTTTAAGAACCTTGATTTGACTACTGTCTTGACTTACCAAGGCTAGTTCGTTTGGTTTGCGTTGGTCAGATTTTACCTGTAACCCCTTTTATTTTACCGTAGAGTCGGCTGGTTCTGTCGAATACACCGACTGCAACTCTGCAGAGTGGTAAGACCCCACCCAAAGAATGGCCTGTTGATAAAGTAAGGAAATTTGATGGTGAGGCTCCAGAAATACTGGAGATTTGGAGAATGTGAAGTACCTCTTCATTGGCATTGCTCCCTGGTCCAAAATTGTAGTACATGATAGGGTCTTATCTATGAGTCAAATAAAACTGTTTGACATTTAAACTGACTGCAAACAAATGACTTATGCAAAATTGAATGGTTCGAAATATAATTGTTAACTCATTTAGCCATGTGTAAACAAATCACTTATGTTTAATTGAATTGTTGTGATACACAGCAATACATGGAGCTATTTAATTTTTCGCAAAAATGAGGTCAGGCTCGTTAAAAAATATTATCGACAAAATGTGCTAACAGATCATATATATTTAATTTATAGAGATAAACAGGATTTGGCATTAAATAATCTACAATGGTTGATATGCCCTTAAACCAAACCAAACAGAGCACGTAAATCTTCCATGTATATTACTTCATACTAAATATGTTCAAAGCCTCACAAAGGAAGAACAACAGATGAAGAATTTAGTTGTGGCAGTACATTACCGCTTTTTATAAAACTATGAAAACCAGTTCAGATTTCTTTCTTAAAGTCTGTGCAGGTTAAAGTGTGGGACATATCTAAGGTCTAGACGAAGCAGATCTTTTTGAACAACCCAAGTATATATTACGATTAGGTTATTATAGATTCACATCATACATTGATTGCCCAGTCGGCTATGGTAGTTGAATACACCGATTGCATCTCTGCAGTGTGCTAACTCCCCCAATATGTGTCCTGGATATGACACTTAACAATCTAAGGGTGAAGTTCAAGTAATGCTGGAGCTTTGGAGTAAGCTGATCACCCTTTCATTGCCATCGCTCTCATGTCTACTGGTAGCACCTGATTGGCTCCTGTCCATGGGTCAAATAGAAATAAAATGCGTACTTATGCTAAACTGAATTTCTTGAAATAGGACTGTTTTGATATTTAAACTGCGTCCTTATGGTAAACTGAATAGTTTGAAATAGAACTGTTTTTGATAATTAAACTGTGTACTTATGTTAAACTGAATAGTTTGAAATAGAACTGTTTTTGATAATTAAACTGTGTACTTATGTTAAACTGAATAGTTTGAAATAGAACTGTTTTTGATAATTAAACTGTGTACTTATGTTAAACTGAATAGTTTGAAATAGAACTGTTTTTGATAATTAAACTGCGTACTTATGTTAAACTGAATTGTTTGATGGAGATCTGTTCATTTGTATAAAAATGGACTTGTTAATACATAACCTAAAAAAGTTGATATGCCATGAATCCCAAACAATCATATATTAAGTAATATATATTACCTATTGCAACCCTTACCTATTATCGTTTAATTTCTACCTGGTATTTTAAAAAAATTAACCTGTTATCTGGTACATTTTACCACTTATCAGGTACCTGTTATCTGGTACCTTTTACCAGGTATGTTGTACCTTTTTCCATGCGTCTGGTACCTTTTGAAACTTGATGGGAATTAAACAAATATGCTGCAGGCTATTTGGAACAAATCCTGGAAGTAGCACCCCACAAAACAGCTGCTGAATGGCCACTTACTTCCCTTCTCGTAAAACCATGTAAAACGAAGAAGAAATACTGAGTAATTCGGGAGAAGTAAGGACAAACTCAAAACAAACGTTCTCCCATGGTCAATTACAAATGGACACACCAATGTTAGCCGACTAGCAAAAATTTATATCTATCTGGATTGCGTTGACGAGTTCAGTGTGCTGTCTAGAGGGTTTGGTGGAGGTGCCCGTGGTGTAATGGTTATTGTCGTTGGAAATGGACACGGCGAAACGAGTTCAAATCCTGGAGGAGACTGATTGCATTTCACATGGCACTAATATCCTCGGGAAAGGTATGAATCCGATCATTCTCCTTCCAGCTATGGGTAAAATTGTAGGGCAGACTTGGTTCTTCAGCCTTGGTGAGGCAACTTGTCTAGGAGAAGGAAAACTCTGAAACCAAACCTGTTAAACTCCGCTCAAGAAATTGACCTTGTCTCTTACCCTGCCCGAGCGGAGGGGTCGGTAAATATGGTCTAGAGGGTTTGGTAGGAAAGATAGGGACGACGAGTGGAGAAAGATTCAAGGGAATTCTTGCTGTCGGCAAACCTTGATCTTGATGATAATCTATCTATCTGTTTATCTATCTATCTCATCGATTCGTCTGTCTGTCTGTCTGTCTATTTATCTCAATCTCTTTCTTTCTTTCTTTCTTTCTTTCTTTCTTTCTTTCTTTCTTTCTTTCTTTCTTAGCCTTATATAACAACACAGTGATCAGTTTAATGTTATATTGTGACGCAGTGTCATTAACAGTGCTTTTCAACTCTGGTCTCTTGTGAGCCTTGTCAGCAAGGCCTAGAATCCCACGCAAAAAGCAAGACTATTCCCCACCCAGAAATGGGTTACCTAGATATGATACTAAACTGCATCTCCAATTTTGGAGTTTTGGGAAGCGTAGAGTACTGCTTAGTTGCCATTGCTCTCAGGTCTACCGGGGCTTGTAGTGGAAATACTTGTTAGAGTCTCATCTATAGGTCTTGTAGATTTGTAGTATTCTATAGGATCTTATGCAAAGACTAAAAGCAACAAAAAATCTCTAGAGAAAGAACTTTGTAAAAATATAAATATGAATTTAATTTATGCGATTTCCAAACCTACAGATATAAAATAACCCGAAACAAGTTGATGTGCCGTGAAAATGTATCAATCTAGAGTCTGGTAATCAAGAGAGGGGCAAAGAGAATCGAATCAGATTTCTGTATGACCCATGGGTCAGTGAGTCATCTCGGTTCGTTGATCGAATTTTATAGTTATTACTTTTAAGTAAACGATAATTGTTTGTACTGACAGTATTTTATGATTTTAGACGTTAATGCCGCTGGTTCTGGTCTCTGGTCCTATTTTAACAGGTTCTTGACGTTTCATTGGGAATTAGGCTTGTAATGTACCGTTTATTTAGCGTTTCATTTGAAAAAGTTGACACAAATGTCTCATTGAGGCGCAATCAAGAAAATTAAGGCTTGGTCAATCATTCGATAATTGTTAAACATTATGACACTAAACTGTACATGGTAGTGATAGACCAGGGTCATTACTCTCACGTCCGCTCTGAGCTGGAATTGTGTTACCTGTTAGGGTTTCATGTATGCGTTTGATAGATCTGTTTAAAAAATTACATGTATTCGATAGGAATCGGCTCACAACAGATTTTGACTCTGCCCAATCATCGAAGGAGCACGTGCAAAAAATCTGGTGGCCAAACTATAATCTAAAGCATTTAATTCCACACACAGATGACAGATGTGCCGTGGTGTGATAGTTACTGTCATAGAAAATCGACACGGTGACACAAGTTCAAATCCAGAACAAGGCTATTTTCATTTCACTGTCTGCTAATACCAATAGAAAGGCATGAATCCAACTAC
Source organism: Sepioteuthis lessoniana (assembly GCA_963585895.1). NCBI lineage: Eukaryota > Metazoa > Mollusca > Cephalopoda > Myopsida > Loliginidae > Sepioteuthis > Sepioteuthis lessoniana. The sequence continues at coordinate 23,649,996 of OY757938.1, forward strand.
TCTCCCTCAAGTTATGTGTAAATAGTTAGGCAGACTGGGTTCTTTAGCCTTGGATATGTGACCTGTCTAGGAGAAGGAAAGCTCTGAATTTAAACCTGTTAAACTCCGTTTTAAATTGACCTTGTGTCATATCCTACCATACAGAAGAGTTGATAAATACATTCATCGAGGCAATATAGACCAAAAATTACTAGCATATAGGCTTTCTAAAGAAACGGTTACCACTACAATGATTCTTTAATGACCCTATGATGACACTTTACAAAAAACGAAATCAATGGTTCACTCACACGATGATAGCGATTTCTTCGGCATTGTCGCTGGAGTCTTGCAAAGAGATGAATTAACACCATATCAATCGCTTAGATTACATACTACGAACATCAGGAGCTCTAAGGCAAGAAAATGGTTTTATATTTAAAAAAGAGGAGAAGTTGACGGTATCTTGCTGAAACAATAGCGGATTCAGACAACACAGATAATCAAGCGCTTTTCACAAGTCCGTCCGCCCAAGTTGAATCTCTGCTTCATAGCTTAGAGCAGGCAGTAATAGGCATTGTACTCTATGTGAACGTCGATATAGCAGAGTCAATGTGTTTTAAACAAAATACTTTAAGTGGGAAGCCTCAGAAATTAGTAACCAGCTAATACTAATATGAAAAATGTAAGATCTAAGTGTGTAACATACCCATGATGCGGATATGCGAAACGTACATAGAATGTTCATAACATATATACATAGAACATAGGAATCCCGAAACACAAAAACACTTACGACTTCTTAGTTCAGGTACGAAACTTTTTATTACCTTTGAGTTTAAAAGTTCTTCGACATAAGGAGAGAGATACACATTCTTTCTATTCTGGCTTTTCCATCAGCTCCCCCCACTATCTCATGCAGCACCCGTAGCGCGCAAATTCGTCTGGCCTCTGTGAGCCCCGAAAGTCGACCCTTCTCGTTCGGTGTCCAGTTCTCAACTCAACTAACTGACTTTTTTCAAAATCTCAAAAATCCTCCGCGCGCTTCCGGTGCGTGATGTCACCCGCATTCTCTAGCCCTGTTTCCCATCTGGGCTATTGTGACATTTCTGAGTGACACGTCCGCTCCGCCCGCGCGCGTGAACACCTGCGTTAATGTTGCACCTTAGTAACTCATGCACTGAATCGAAAGGTTCTCAGCCTAACTAAACCCAAAGGCATAAAACGATATCCCTCGGCCATTATATTACAAGTGCTCTAAAGGGAATTATGAATTTTGATAAAATCTAGCCTACGCGAATCAACCAAAAAGTTTTGATAAGCCAAACCTTAGTAAATCAAGACTGTAATCAAATCCAATTTCTTAATAAAAGCAATATTGGAGAAACATCTAAAGCAGTAAAAGATGCTTTATATAGAGTTGAGTTAAGAGTGGTAACACGTGTTAGGGTTTGTGTTCGATTTATAAGTCGAACATTGATTTTGCAGCTTAGCATGAAGACCTTATTTCTTTAGTTTGGTTTGGTTTGGTTTTATGGCATATCAACCATTATAGGTTATTTAATGTAAAAACAGCCGGAGAAGAAGCTAGACGGCAATTACACAAGAATGCTGCGAGCAATCTTGAACAAGTCCATGCGACAACACCCCACAAGACACCAACTGTAAGGCCACCTACCTCCTATCACGAAAACTATTCAAGTTAGACGAGCCAGACATGCAGGACACTGCTGGAGAAGCAGGGACGAACTCATAAGTGATGTACTCTTATGGATCCCCACACATGGCCGTGAAAAAGCAGGACGACCGGCACGAACATACGTTCAGCAACTATGTGAGGATACAGGATGTTGTCCAGAAGACCTGCCAGAGGCGATGAACGATAGGGAAAAGTGACGAGAGAGGGTCAGGGATAGCCGTGCTTCCAGCACGACATGATGATGATGTTGATGATATCAAACAATTCTGTTTAGCATAAGTACGTAGTTTAAATGTAAAAACAGTTCTAGTTCAAAAAATTCAGTTTAACATAAGTACACAGTTTAGTTCTATTTGACCAATAGATAGGATCCTATCAGGTGTTAACACTCCGGGTTAGAGTGGACCTGGAAGTAATGGCCACAAAAGGGTACTCCGCATTCCCCAAAGCCTCAGCATTACTACAGCCTCACTAGTAGATTGTTTAGTGTCATATCCAGGATACTCTTTAGGGGGGGTCGTCCCATTCTGTAGAGATGCAGTTGGTGTATTCTACCGACCCAGACGACTGTGCCATTTGTTTCTTTAAAATGAGTTTGAACATTATTGATATATCATGGTTTTTCAAATGACAATCCCTTAAATCCTTGCACTCTAGGGAGTTGGCTGTAGAATACGTTGAATGCAACTCTGGCAAGGGGTAAGATCCCCTCCCCAACGAGAGTTCTGGGTATGACACAAAACAATCTCCTTATGAGCCTCCTGTCCTGGAGCATTCGGGAATGTGGAGTACACTTTCCTTGCTATTACTCCTCGGTCCACTCTGACTCGGAGTGGTAGCACCTAGTAGGGTCCCATTAATGGATCAAAAAGAACTGTTTAATCATTTACTATACTTGAAATCATTTAACTGTGTGTGAACAAAAGATTAAAATTGAATAAAGTTATCTAAAATTATTAGTGTAAAATAGCAATACTTGAAAGCATTCAACTGTGGGAAAAGAAACGATTAATTTAAAAAAAAAATATTCGTGTTGTAAAACAATACCCGAAACCATATAATTGTGTACGAAATAAATGAACTGTGGCTTGTGGAGAAATAATCTTTTCTACAAACTATTCGCTTGTCTGACGTAAAGTTGGTCAGGTTTCGATCCCAGCTTGAAACGTCCCGAGTGAATAGCCACATTGAAGAGTTGTGATATAACGAAACAGACTGTCTACGCATGACAAATATATATATATATATATATATATATATATATATAGAGAGAGAGAGAGAGAAAGACTATGATTATATTTATATATATATATTGGCCTAATGAGTAGAGTGTTCGGCATTGGTTCGGGAGACAGAGGTTCAATCCCAGGTCGAGTCATACCAAAGACTCAAAATATGTATATATATATTTATATATATCAGCTCATTGCTTAATAGGTAGAATGTTCGTCAATGGTCTGTGAGACCTGGGTTCAATCCCAGGCCGCGTCATACCAAAGACTTTGAAAATGGTACTTGATATATCCTTGCTTAACACTCAGCAATATAAGGTACGTATCAAGGGTAAAGTGGAGCAATCCAGGGAAAGGAGTAGCGCCCTCCCTTAAACCTTGGTGTTATAGCTATCGAAAGGGGAACCTTCGGGTCACCCTCGTGTAAGTTCGCCAACTTTACAACTTGTATATAAAACCAGAGTAGCGCCCTACCTTGTTGTAGTAGCTATTGAAAAGGGAGACTTCTGGTCGCCCTTGACTACGATCACCAACTTATATATATATATATATAAAGGAGCTTATGTAATACAATGGCCGAGGGATTTCGTTTTATATATCTGGCCTTTCGGTTTAGTTAGGCTGAGAACCTTTCGCTTAGCGCATGGGTTAGTTAGGTGAAACATGAGCGCAGGTGTTCACGCGCGCGCTCGCGGAGGATGTGTCATTAAGAGATGTCAAAATAAAAATCCCAGATAGGACTTGACGTCCTGCACTGGAAGTGTGTGCGAAGGATTTTGGGGGATTTGAAAATGGTCAGTTAGTTGAGTTTTTGCAGCCGAACGGGGGATTTGAGTTCTGCCTCGGGAGAAGACGGTTGACTTTCGCTTACTCGTCCTGGCCTTGTGGCGGGTGCCACACGTGTTGGTGGGGGTGGGGGCTGCGCAGATGGAAAAGCCAGCATAGAAAGATTGTGCCTCTCTCCTTATGTCGAAAAGCCTTTTAACTCAAATGTAGTAAAAATAAGTTTCGTACCTGTACTAAGCAGTCGTAAGTGTTTTTCGTGTTTCGGGATTCCTATGTTCTATGTATATATGTTATGAACATATGTTATGAACATCCTATGTACATTTCCCATATTCATGTAGAGCTATGTTACACTTATATTATCTTTCCTTCCGTTTAATGATGCATTGATGTAGCAACAAAATATGAAACGTTTATCTGCAGTGAAGATGTAGTTTTGAAAACATTTTTAATGTACCAGTTATTTTCGTTGAAAATGGAACCGAAGCTGCTTGGGTTTGACTTCAAGCTAATGCCCTTGTGTTGCATACAGCAAAGAAAAGCATTAACGCTGATGTATAAAAATATAATCAGCTTCTTTTCTTTTCATTCTATTACACGAAATGTATGTATGGATAGGATAAGAGACAGATAACCGACATACACAGACACAGTGGCGACAATGCGGTTTTTCTGTAAAATTTCTCTGCTTTTCTGCTTAGTTTCCATTTCGGCAAACTGCTATTGGGCCATCTCAGGACACTGAATCATTCTAGTTTCTCCTTGCTTCTTTAATTTCACGAGTCTCGTACTAGTCAGACTTTTCTCGACTTCTCAACCCTGGGCAGTATGGCGTAAAGCCAGCGACCATAGCAGCGTAACGTCCATTAGTTTCGAGGTGCATACGATAAGTTTCCAGACTTTTTTCGTATGGGCACTTTTATTGATAGTACACACATGAAAATCTAGTCCCCTTCGAAGTAATATCCTTCGGCTGCAATGCATTTGTACCATTCCAACAACTTCTGGAAGGCCCCATGGAAGTCCTCTTGTGTGAGCGTGTCAATGACCTTCGGCACAGCTTATTTCATCTCCTCAATTGTCTCATAGATATAGCCTCTGAGCTTAGAGAATAACCAAAAGTCACAGGGAGCAAGGTATGTACTATAGGGACGATGAGGAACTGTCTTGTTGCCCATCTTGGTCAAATAGTCTGCGACAAAGATGGAGTTGTGGACGGGTGTATTGTCCGTGTTGAAATGCCACTGACCCGATTTGAAGAGTGCTGACCTCTTCCCTAGGAATCTCTTCCTGAACTCCCTTAAAACCTCAACATAGTAACTCTAACCCTAACCCTTTGGCCAATCAACTCAAAGGCATAAAACTTACTCCTCCCACACTTCTCATCATCCCTCACAGATTCCCTGCCTTCCTTGAATCTCTTATGCCACTCAAAAACCGACGCTCAATTCATGCAACATGGTCGAAAAGCAGTCTGAAGCATTCCATACATTTCTGTGGCATTTTTCCAAGTTTAAAACAGAGTTTTATTGCATATCGCTCTTGTAAAGTGTCAGATTGCATTTTTGAAATTCACGAACAGTGACAATAAGGCTTTAGTAGGGTGTATTCCAATTGCTGCTGTAGCTGTTCATTTGAAACTGAAATCATAAAAATTGGTCAGTCATCTCATAAGATGTATAGCAATAAGATACTGAATTTTCAAGAGTCTACTACAATTTTTAATGCCTGAAACAAAAATGTCTGGAAACTTATTGAAGGCACCTCATAGTCTGCCGATTTTCATTCTCCGTTTGTCTCTCGTCGTGTCGAAATCTTCCTTGGTTTATATAATTTTACGGACGTCCACGTAGTGGAATTTTGGTAGCCATTTTGTTTTTAGTTTAGCGATACAAAAGATACTCCTTGTAAGTAACAAGACTGCATTAAGTCTACATTTTCTAATTTGTCATTGTTCATATATACCTTAGTCTCTTTTGATTGGCTCATCTGCTGTTTCTATTGATGGAAAAGTCTATAAATATTTGCCATCAATTTGTAGACAGCCGATACCCAATGAGTTCCCCCACAAACAATCCAACACCGCCCTTTTTGTGGGTATAAGATAGAATTTTCAACCGTTAAAAGAAATACATACTAAAAAAAAAATGTGAATGATTTCTTAAAATTATTAATATTGATATAATTTTCGTTTAATTGACACAAAAACACGAATAGTGATTTATTTATTTATTTTACCCCAGTCGACTGGGCAAATAATGCCTAATTTACTAAGTTAAGAATCAATTTCCGACTATAAAGTTGTTGGCGGCCGAAGCCAAGGGCTATCCGAAGGCTCCCTTTTCAATAGCTACTACACCGAGCTGTAGGGGAGGGTGCTACTCCTTTCCCTGTCCTACTATAATCTTTTTGTTTAATTTTATTCCTGACATTGGCTTTGCGAATACATCGACAACACTTTTCTCTGTTTCAATATATTCTAAAAGAATCGACCCTTTATTCATATCATCTCGTATAAACTAAAATTTTATATCAATACGTTTCGATCTTTGATGAATGACTGGGTTTTTTGCTAAATCAGTACGGAACTGATTATCACAATGAATATTTGTTAGGTTAGGCGACTAAAGTTCAGTCATAGTTCTCAATAGTGCTCTGAGATACAGGGCTTCTTGGTTTGCTTAAGATATAACGATGAATTCCGCTTCGCATGTTGACAGAGCGATTGAATTCTGCTTTTTAGATTTCCATGAAATCATTGGGTAGTTTTTTTTTTTCCAATCTAAAGCAAAATACACTCACGCTTTTTTTGTCATTTAAATTACCACTATCAGAGTAAAAAAAAATCCTTCCAATTTCAAGGGTTTATGCGATTTCTTAAATATTAGTGACTGATTGATTTTAAATAACGAAAAACTTGTTTTGCTTTCGTTAAATGGAAAGAATTTGGTTTTGCTAGTTCTTGATACAACCTAGTAACTATATAACACATGTCTGCTCTTGTTGCAACGATTATATATATTAGTCTGCCAATAATTTCACGATAAAATTTGCTTTCTATTAAATCGACTTTGTCACTTGTTTTAGTTATATCCATTTCACTTGGAGTTGAGCGTTGTTTGCAATCTTCCATGCCAAACTTTGATAATATCTTCTAGATATATCTAGATTAATTCATTTTGATAATATTGTTTTTGCATTAAAATTGCATGCCTGAAAACCAGGATAATTGCCCAAAATCAGACATTTTGAATCTTGAGTTCAGTTTTGTCTTAATTTGCATAAGGTATTCATCAGTTTTTGAAACTATTAATATGTAGTCAACCCACAATAAAATGATGGATATTTGATTGTAGACAATTTGAACGTACATCCAGGGGTCCACAGGTGATTGCACGATATTTTGTGTAGTTAAATAAGCATGGAATGTTTTTTCCAAGTTCGACTGTTTGTTCTGAAAATATATTTTGTTTAAAAGTTGGTATATAAAAAAACATTTTAAAGATACATCTACACACGTGTCTTTGCTATTGCGTAGATAGCTGCAGGCATCATCTCTTTTCAATACAATGTCATCCAACTCAACAAAATTGTTCCCTGGTTCAAAATTTTGGTCAAAATTAATAAATTTTGACTTATCAGTTATTACATGATTGGTAGCCCGGCTGTCGACTAATAAATTAGTCTTGTCTGAATTAATATCATACCCTAAAGCAAAAAAAAAAAAAAAAATAGGTATTGCCTTTAGAATAGGCTCTTATATAATGACAAACATCACCTTGCCTTTACATTCAAATGCTTTGTAGCCCCTCTTCCCAAAAACGTAACGAATAATATTTTTCCTGGGGAGGGAGGAAATTTTATATTCCTTTTGACTATGCTGAGGTTTCTGGTAATTATTGTAATTATAATTTTTTGATGTATAATCATGGCGAGAATAGGTAATTACCCTGAGTTTATTAATTGGGTTAATCTTTAAATTTGTAATGTATTGTTAGGTGGGGTAACATATAGGCTCTGTTCCTTCATAATTGCTTAAACATACTTTAAATTCAGAAAAAGTTACGGTTTTCTTCTTCTGGGTTATAACTGTTTTAAAAGGTTTAAAGTTCGGAGGCAATCCCTTGAGCACCATTGCAATCATAAGTCCGTCGCTTATAACTTCCCCAGCTTCCTTCAGAGCATTAGAAATATTCTCTGTCCTTATTATATAGTCTGTAATAGACTCTGATTCCAATCTTCTAAAAGATATTAGTTCTGTATTGAGGGAAATGACTTTCACCTTTCCTTTTGACAAATAATGTTCCCTTAATATTGTTAAGGTTTTTTCCATTGTCTCGTGCATCTCTATTTACAAATGACAGACTTTTATTGTCCAAATACTGAATAAGTTCAGCGAATACAGTTTCGCTCTTTTCTACGAAGTGAACATCATCACTCTGGTCCATTGGTGACAGTAAAATTTGATGTAAATGTTGAATTCTAAGATATCCAAGGAACTTCACTTCCCACAACTCCTACTTGGATTCATCGCCATCAAAAAAGTTTTGCTGCTCTGGGCCCATAACCTATTGGATTTCGGGTAGCCATCTTGTTTTAAGTTGAGCGATACAAAATATATTCCTTCTAAGTACCAAAACTGCAGTAAGTTTTGACTTTGCAATATGCCATTGTTCATATATGCTTTAGTTTCCTCTGATTGGCTAATCGGCTGATTCTACTGATGGGAATGTCTATTGATATTTGCTAGCCATTTGTAGACGGCCGATACCCAATGAATCCCCCAAAACGATCCAACAACACCTCTCACCAACAAGTCGCGCGTGGAAAGGCCTCCTGTCAAGAATGCCACCCACGCAATTTATGCAGCTCTTCCGCCGAAGTCATACACCAGCATTAGGTTATCTTTAGGAAAAAAAGACTTATTTCCTATTATGCAATCTACGCAATTTATGCTGGATATCAAATGAGATCATCCAGTCAATATTCAGCACTTGAATTGGAGAAAAGCATGAATCTGTGGAGGTTTGAAGTTTGAAGGTAAGGGGCTAAGGGCAAGGCTATGTTGCCGTAAGATATCTGACTCCATATTTTGATTATATTATTTTACCCCACGTTGACTGGCCGGTGCAATGCCTTGCCCAAAGAAAGTCCCAAAAGAAATATACAAAAAGAAAAGATTGAAATAGATAAGAGACGAAGAAGTTTCTTTTATACTTTCCTTTATTTACTGGGTTCAACAACCATTCCGTGGATGAGGGAGTTTTTCCTGAATACATTGAAATGGTTGAATCCCCCAGTTAAGGTGTCAAAATACGTTAATGCATGTAGGTGTCCGCATTTGGTATTTCGGGCTTCCATAAGGGTTAGTTTTCCTTTGGAAGTTTGTCAAAGTTCGGTAAAGAATTAGCTTATAGTTCAGTTGTTGGGTCTGGTATATTTCAGCATAGTGCTGACCGATAGAGAGAGGTCTGCTACTGGGTGAAGGGACTAACTGACGCTACGTCTAAAGACGTATGCATGGTGTCCAAAACACCAGCACAAGGTTATCAATCCGCTGGTCAATGCCTGAAAGAGAGAGAATGACTAGTCCCCTTTGTCAAGAGGAAATGCCTTTTTTTCTTTTTACGCATGCGTCATCCACTTTTCCTGTTATGGACCTCTGGGAGTTTTCTGCAAATTTAATAGTTTTTTTTTTATTTATTTATTTATTTTTTTTTTATAATTTTAATTTCAAATATTTTTTTTTATTTATTCGTTCCCAAAAAATCCATCGCTTTTCTTTCCAGCTATGGGTAAATAGTTTGGCTTGGTTTCATTGTCTAATGACATATAGGCCTTCATCGGTTATTTAATGACGAAGCTATCCTGGCAGAAGAACAGTAGTGATTCTATTTAACTCATAGTTAAACCACAGTTAAACCAGAGTTGGGAGTAATTCCTTCAGGACAAGAAAATCATTCAGGAGCTGAACATTTAAATTTTCCTGTTAGAGAGCTCAATGTAATTTTTTACAGAGCAATATTTCTTTAAAGAAAAAAACTAAAAACCGGTTATTTTAGGATTATAAATTTATTTCCATCCTGTTTTTCAGTTTCTGGTGTGAACCAAAAACACGAAGAAAAATATAACAGGACTTCTTCAGATCCAATGGATAAATAAAACAGAATAGACACGTGGAGGGGGGAAGGGAGAAGAGATTAAAAGAGTTACCTCCTTTCGGTTTTTTTATTTACCTATTTATTTTATTTTCAAAATTCTTCCGTCTGTTAAATTAAATAAATAAATAAAAAAGTTAAATTACCGTAATTATAACTAGAAATTATATATATATAATTATAACTAATATATATATAATTATAACTAAAAATTATATATATATATATATATACTTAATACATGGATTGACACTACTTTATAATGACGATTGTTTGGCTAGTTTTCATATTTCATAACTGTGTTATCACCCTGGTTGGTGGCTGATGAGGTTAGGGTATCGGACTTGCTTTCACACGTTGTATGATGAATATATATATATATATATATATATATATATATATATATATATATATATATACTTAATACGTAGATTGACACTACTATATAATTACGATTGTTTGGCTAGTTTTCATATTTCATAACTGTGTTATCACCCTGGTTGGCGGCTGATGAGGTTAGGGTATCGCACTTGCTTTCACACGTTGTATGATGAATATATATATATATATATATACTTAATACGTAGATTGACACTACTATATAATTACGATTGTTTGGGTAGTTTTCATATTTTTCTGTCCACATGAAGAAGTAACGGATTCCACTGTTCATAATTTGATATTTTTCAGAGTTGTATATCTGTTCTGCTGTTGTACTGTCGAGCATTGGTCGAAAAGTTCATGCAATGACGTCACATCAGCTGCTGGTTATATCTTTTTAATAATTAGATCTAAAAACGACCACACTGATAGAAGACGGGTGTGGGCTTTTAAGTTGGCTATGATTAAAAATAAACCTCATTTGTTCTCATTCCACAAGAATATCTTGATCAGTCTATCAACTGAACTTTTCAGACGATCCTTACACACTCACACACACACACACACACACATACATATATATATATATATATGTGTGTGTGTGTGTGTGTGTGTGTGTGTGTGTATGTGTATGAGAGAGTGTTTGTGTGTGCGTGTGTAAGAGAGAGAAAAAGAGAAAGAAGGGAGATAAGTGAATAATTTGGCTATACTAAAAGGCACATTGAAAATTCTATGTGAGGTATATAAATTATCTTTATTAGATTCATTTTAGAAAAGAGTTTCTTTTTCTGGTGATATTCATGGAAAAAATTCTCAATAATTTCGCATCTTCTTAGCTACAAGAAGTACTTAGACCTGAACAATAAGAACAAATAAATAGAATGCAACCCATTTATAAAATCAAATTAGTTTAAATTTATTTCGACACCGTTAAAAAATCAGAAGAGCTAATCACCAATGAAAACTGTTACACTTCCCATGCAATTAGTGGCTAAAGAAGAAGAAGAAGAAGAAGAAGAAGAAGAAGATAATAATAATAATAATAATAATTAGTAGAAGAAGAAGAGAAAGGAGAAAAGAAGGAAAAGAAAAAAGAAAAGATGAAAAAAGAAAAAAGAAATTAATAATAATAATAATAATAATGAAGAAAAAGAGAAAGAAATAATAATGATAATAGTAATAAGTAGTTGAAGAAGAAGAAGTTAAGAAAAGTAGGGTTAAAGGGAAAAATGAAACGAAGAAAAAAAGCACAGCGATGAAAAAAGAAAAAAAAAGATAATAATAATATTAATAATAATAATAATAATAATAATTATAAAAAGAAGAATAACAACAACAACAAGAACAAGAAAAAGGAGAAGAAAAAAAGAAGCGAAAAGATGAAAAAAGAAAATAATAATAATAATAATAATAATAATAATAATAATAATAATAAGAAGAAGAAGAAGAAGAAGAAAAATTAATAAAAATGAATAAAGAAAAATTATTATAATGATAATAATTAGAAGAAGAAGAAGAAAAAGAAGAGGAGGTGGACGAATAAGAATATATACATGTACCACCTCAGGGTGGTCAGCAGGGAGTGCCCGATAATGCAGCAAACGGTAGATGATTTGTAGATATAGAAAGTTGAAAATTTCAGTAATTTGGCAAATACGCAATTTAGTTTAGGGACAATCGTTTACTCATTATCATAAACAATGAATTGACAAAATGTCGTTCATGTGATTGATTGATTTAATATTTTTTAAATATTATTTTCCAGTTCTTTCTTTTACCTTGCTACAGTAATCAGAAGCAGACGTCTGATTAGCAAAAGAAAAAATTGCTGATTGAAGGACGAGGAAAATTTAATGAGCCCCCCCCACGACAAAAAAGACAGAAAAAAAAGAAAATCCTCAGTTGGCAACGTGATTGTACGAAGCCCGCAAACCGCTTCGAAAATAATGTTGCGTATTGATTTACACGGAAACATCAAATGCATTGAGCAAAATTTCAGAATTCCATAGAGCTGGTTTTCTGCTACACACACACACACACACACATGTTGTATAGCCACAAAATAAATACGCATATATACACATAGACATGCAGAATACATATTGACGCAATAATAAAGACACAGTTCGTAGAAAAATATACCTCTCAGTTTATTTGAAAGGTTTATGTGTGAGAGGGAGTTGGAGACCGAACAGAACAGCAACATATTGACCTCCCCAGCCCCTCCAGACATAGCCGTGTGTCGTTCTCGCTCTCCTGGATTGCTCAACTGGGGGCGTGGCGGCCCAGCCTCTCTGGGACATGTTCTCATCCCAACATCTTCTCACCAACTGTTCTCCAAACTACTGACTTCCTGTCTTCACCGAGTTATATAATAGTTCAATCGCCCACTCAATATCTTTGGAATAGCATGCTTGGCCGGGTCGAAGGGCAATATACAACAACACATACACCCATTTATGTATTTGCCCAAACCTTCCACACGAGCTGGAATGTGACACAAGGTCAAATTTCTTAAGTGAAATTTAACAGGTCTGGATTTAGAGTTTTTCTACTTGCTTGTCGCCATAAAAAAGTTAAAGAGCCCAGTCTGGCTGACTCTTTGATTAAAAATGGTGGGAAATAGATTCAAATAATTCATCAGGATATTAGCGTTAGGTGAAATGCAAAGAGTCTCGTCAAAGATTTAAACTCGACACACCGGTCCATTCCTAACAACGGAAATCACTATACCACAGAAGCCTTTCTCTAATCTCGCTACCACTCTCTCTCTTTATTTATTATTGAATCATCATCATCATCATTATTATTGAATCATTATTATTGAATCATCATCATTATCATTATTATTATTGAATCATTATTATTGAATCATCATCATCATCATCATCATCATTATTATTGAATCATTATTATTGAATCATCATCATTATCATTATTATTATTGAATCATTATTATTGAATCATCATCATTATCATTATTATTATTGAATCATTATTATTGAATCATCATCATCATCATTATTATTATTGAATCATTATTATTGAATCATCATCATTATCATTATTATTATTGAATCATTATTATTGAATCATCATCATTATCATTATTATTATTGAATCATTATTATTGAATCATCATCATTATCATTATTATTATTGAATCATTATTATTGAATCATCATCATCATCATCATTATTATTGAATCATTATTATTGAATCATCATCATTATCATTATTATTATTGAATCATTATTATTGAATCATCATCATCATCATCATTATTATTGAATCATTATTATTGAATCATCATCATTATCATTATTATTATTGAATCATTATTATTGAATCATCATCATCATCATCAAGTCCTGCCGCTAGCACGGATATCCCTGACCCTCTTTCACCACTTCTCCCTATCATTCATCGCCTCTGGTCGGTCTTCAGGGCTACCTCCCGTATCCTCACATAGCTGCTGTATGTATGTTCGAGCTGGTCGTCCGGCTTTTGCTCGGTCATATGTGGGGTCCATAGGAGTACATCACTTATGAGCTCGTCCTTGCTTCTCCAGCAGTGTCCTGCATGTCTGGTTCGTCTCACTTGGCTAGTTTTCGTGATGGGAGGCAGGTGGCCGTTGCGAGCCATATTGAACAAGTCCATTATTGAATACAATTTCGAAATTTCTTGTTTTTTAACCAAAAATATACTCTGCCGGTATATTTTGTATTAGATAGCCGTGCATTGAACATTCATTCTTGAGATATTCACAGTCCTCATTTATTTGATATATATATATATATATACTTTAATCTTTATATGTAATCTATAAATCTACTGGCGTGAAAAAAATACAGATTGTACAATTTGCAAATCGTACAAAATGAATTCTGGAAAAAAAAAACCCGTAAAAAAAAGTAAAAACGAAAAACACATGTGCAACGTGAAAATAATCAAGCTGCACGTATGTCTAGTCAAAAGAAAAAAATAGCCATGTAGGAATTATATATATATATATATATATATATATATATATATATATATATATATACGTGTGTGTGTGTGTGTACCATTCAATAAATGAAGAATATTCTAGCAAGATTAAAAAAAAAATTTTTCAGAATTTTTCCCAAATGTAAACACTGTCTTGTTTCGAATTGGCGGAAAATATTCTAATCTGTCAAAAATATTTGTTTTGAGGCTATTCAAATCAAACAAAGAGCTCCAGTGTTGAACAGAGGTCTGTCATCACATTTTTGCAAGCGGAAACAATGTGAAATCTATTGAGGAATGTGGGATGTGTACGAAGAAACATGTTTTAAACAACAAAAAAAGTTTACATAGCGGTTGAGCATGGCTCAACCACAACAAGCCTGAGTCGAAATTCCAATTCATGTAGTGGAAAAACACTGACTTTCCGCTAAAGAAAAAGTTCTGAGCGCAGTGTTCATTAAAGAAAGTCAAGCTGACAATCTTCTGCGACGTAAAGGACTCATTACTATTGATTTCCTTGAAAAAGGTGAAAATATTGGCAACTTCTCAGGAAAAAAAATCAAATATATATACAAATGTGGTTCAGTAAATAAGGTGTTTTTTCTGATCTGTTGCCAGTTGGAGCCCGTAGTGTAAAGACTTTCCTCGTAAGAAATGGGCACGGCAACACGAGCTCAAATCCTGGACGGGGCTGATTGCAGTTCACATTGTACTAATACCCTTAGGAAAGGTCTGAATCCAATTATTCTCCCTCTGGCTATGGGTAAATAGTTGGACAGATAGGGTTCTTTAGCCTTTGTTAGGCAATTAGTCAAAGAGAAGGAAAACTCTGAATTCAAACCTGTTAAACTCCGCTTAAAATTCACTTTGTGTCACATCTTACCCGTGCAGAGGAGTTAGTAAATAGACTCACACACACACAAACACGCGCACATGCTCACACACATTCACTTCCTTCGCTATATACATATATATATAGCGAAGGGAGTAAATGTGTTGCCATTAGCGTAATGCTAGGCTCTTCAGGTAATACAATGGCCGAGGGATTTCGTTTTATATATCTTGCCTTTTGGTTTAGTTAGACTTAGAACCTTTCGCTTAGTGCATGGGTTAGTTAGGTGCAAACATGAGCGCAGGTGATCACGCACGCGCAGGAGCGGACGTGTCATTCAGAGATGTCACAATAAAAATCCCAGATAGAGGATATGACCAGGGATGTGGGTGACGTTTCGCACCGGAAGCGTGGGGTGAGGTTTTTGAGAAAGGCAGTTCGTTGAGTCCTGCCTCGAAAGAAGACAGTTGACTTTCGCTAGCTCACCGTGGCCTTGTGGCGGGTGCCACACATGGTTTGGGGCAGATGGAAAAGTCAGCATAGAAAGATGGTATCTCGCTCCTTATGTCGAAAAACCTTTTAACTCAAAAGTAATAAAAAGTTTCGTACCTGAACTAAGAAGTCGTAAGTAGTTTTCGTGTTTCGGGATTCCTATGTTCCATGTATATATGCGCGTTATGGACATTATGAACGTTTTGCGTACCGGTATAAATACGTACATTTCACATATTCATATATAGGTATGATACATTCGTATGAATCGAGCTTTCGGTTGCCGTTAAGCGGATATATGTAAACAATAACAACTGAGATTCACAACCGTTTAAATTTCTGTAGCAGAAGGTATTTTAGTTTGGCGCGCAATTTAAATCGACGCATAATTTCACCCAATCAGGATGACTTATCCTATTCATTCCGGGCTTCCTTTACGGGCAGCAGAAATTGGGTAAGTTGCCAAACACAGTCTCTTTGGCTGAACAACGCCACCCAGTACAGACGTCTCACTGCTCTTCAATAGCAGCAACAGCATGGACACATGAGGGAACCTATCAAATTTATATATATATATATATATATATATATGGTGTGCTTCTGTATGTATATATATATATATATATATGGTGTGCGTGTATATATATATGTATATGTACACATTCGCTGTGTGTGCATGCGTTTATATATATATATATATATATATATATATATATATATATATATATATATATATATATAGGTGTTATTGCATATCGACTATTGTTAGTTATTTAGTACCAAATGCAGTTCATACATATATGTAAAATACACGATTTCTTAACACATTTGTAGATACACTCATTTAAATAATCAAACAGTTCTAAATCTAAAGTAAGTCAAAGTTAAATCCTCACAAGTATTGCTGTGTATCACTAACATTTCAATTGAACATCAGTCGTTTGTTTATATTCAGTTCAACCATCAAACAGTTCTATTTCTAATAATTCAATCTAGCACAAGTCATTTATTTGTAGTTAGTTTAAATATCAAACAGTTCTATTTGACTCATAGATAGGATCCTATCGGATGCTACCATTCCAGGCCAGAGTGGACCTGGGAGCGGGGGCAATGGCGAGGTACTGTGCATTCCTCAAAGATCCAGCATTACTGGGTCCTCACTATCAGATTGTTTAGTGTCATATCCAGGACACTCGTTATTGATTGGAGAGATATATCAACCCGTCTAGGGTTATATTGCATGTCACGTGTTAGGGAATCGCTTTCATTGTACGTTTATATTTTCATTTTTTGTGTAGTTGGGTCTTAAGAGATTTTTTTTTACTCACGGTCTGGTTCGATTTGAAAAAAAATTGAAACAGGCCTATTTACCACATTGGCGGGTCTTTAACACATACTACCACTTCTGGTCTGAGTGGACCAAGGAGTAATGGCAATGAACAGATCCCTCACACTCTTCAGATATCCAGAACTGGATCTTCACTATCAAATACAGATTAGTGTCAAACTGAATAGCTTGAAATAGAAATGTTTTTGACAATTAAACTGTGTACTTATTCTTAACAGAACTGTTTGAAATAGAACTATTTATTTGTATAAAAATAGATTCGGCATTAAATAACCTTTCAGCTGCTGTGTCCTCCGATATTCATCAAGTACCTTTTGTTATAGTCGATAACTTTCTGCGAATTTGGAACCGAAATCTTCATTCAGTCGCCTGAACAGTTAGCTCTTCCAAATCTGCTGTTTGTAATTCTTAAGGGTAAACCGATAATTAAAGAAGAGGTATTTTGCTGTGACCACGAGCCTGACTTTTTCCCTTTTCCTGATGCGAGCACGTCGTTAACTCTTCAGCTTGTCTTCGTCTTCGCCAACACTCTACACGACGCCCACAATGCCACTTGGTGTCTCACCTTACTTTTGAAAATTCCCAAACATTTGGTGTAAAGATGCAAATAATAGCCACTGCAACAAGAATGGATGTCTCGTTCCCAGTAAAACTTTTCTGGATTATCTTGAGAAATATACAGCGACTTAGGAAGACATACATCATTAAGTCTGCAATCTTTTACCGGTTTTGAAGATAACACTTTCCGACCATAGCAGCGGGCGAGCCAAGAATCTCCGGGGAATAAAAAAAAAGTGTATTTATGGATTCTGATTAAGGGAAGCCAAGCTTGGCGTAAAGCCTTGCCTTAGATCTTTCACAAAACTAGCTATGCTTCCAAATACTAGAAGTAAGCAACAAGAGATAATAGAATTCTTAACGATACGCCATACAACGGACTAAAATAGAACTAAAAACAGAAAAGACTATTTTAAATTCGTTTGGAAGCCATAATACAGGTATTTATTTATTCACTTTTTAATCAACATTTTTTATCATTATCATTATCACCATCATCATCATGTCACGCTGCCTACACGGATCTCCTGACTTTCTCTAGCCATCCGTCTCTATTGTCCATTACTCCCGGGAGGTCTTCAAGGCTACGACCTGTATTGGCACAGAGCTGTTCTATATAGGTTCTAGCTAGTCGTCTTGCCTTAACTCGTCCATGTGAAGGGTTCCACTGAAGTAGGTCGTTTATGAGTTCGTCTTTACTTCTCCAGCAGTGTTCCACATGTCTGGTTCATCTAACTTGGGTAGTTTTCGTGATGGGAGGTAGGTGGTCGTATAGCTGCTGCTTTGTGGGGTGTTGCTTCCAGGATTTGTTCAATATTTCTCGCAGCATTAATGTGTAATTACTGTCAAGCTTTTTCGCCATACGTTTAGCTAACATCCATGTCGTGCATCCATATAGCAGTATCGACACGACCGTTGCTTGGAAAAAAAAAACTGCATTTTATTCTATCGGATAGGTATGACTTCCATATGACCGATAGCCTATCGATATCAGTCCATGCCTTTGCTAATCACGTATTGATGTCTTTCTCGATTGATGAGACACTATTTCCTAGGTAAGTGAACTTGTCCACTAGTTTCAGGGAACTACCATTTAGTGAGGAGATGTGAAGCAACATTTTTTTACTTTGAATTAATTGCCTTTTCTTTGGTGTCGATCAAACTTAATGCATACTTTTTTTAGTTGTAATTTTTCGGACTTCTGTCCTCATGTTTATCATTGTTTGGTGAAACACAACGTTTCTGCCGTTGTATCCTCCAGCCATTCTCAGGTGTCCCTAAGTTATCTGGGGATAGAAATGATTCAACCTGGGTAGTCATTTTTAAAGTTTGACTGTTGATCAAACAAGGCTTTCAAGAAATATTTCTTCGACGTCTTGTTTGATGATCAGACAAACTTTAAAAACTAACAACCATAAAGATGAGGGCAACAGTCCAAAAAATAGGGCCCAGTCGGCAGGGGCCGTAGAATACACCGACTGCTTCTCTGCAGAGGAGTAAGACCCCCCCAACGAGTGTCCTGGATATGACACTCTGATGATAAGGTTCCAGCAATTCTAGAGCTTTGGGGAATGCGGAGTACCTCTTTATTTCCATCGCTCCCAGGTCCACTCTGGCCCGGAGTGGTAGCACCTGATAAGGGTCCTATCTATGGGTCAAATAGAACTTAACGGTTGTTGGCATTAACTGTTTTTATGCATTTAAACTACGTATTTATGCTGAACTGAATTGTTTAACATTGAACTGTTTTTCAAAACTAAACTGTACTTACATTTAAACTGCGTGCTTATGCCAAACTGTATTATTTGAAGTTGAACTGCTTTTGGCATTGAAACTGCACTTACACTAAACTGTATTGTCATATATAACTGCTTGAATAGTTTGAAATAGAAATGTTTTTGACAATTAAACTGTGTACTCATGCTAAACTGAATTGTTTGAAATGGTTATTCACATAAAGATGGATTTGGCGTTAAATAACCTACAAAAGTTGATATGCCATAAAACCCAACAAATTAAACCGAACCAAAAAAAAAATCACAAACAAAATGAAGCACATCAAGACTCATCAGAAAAATTCAGACTGATAATTTATGCATAATGTGATTTCCTCACCTATACAACGATAAGGCTTGTTTTAAATTAATTGGAATTGTATTGATAAATTGGCTCCTAAAATATAGTTATGGCAAATAAGAAAGACGTGTTTACCTGTTTAAAATAATAGTGAATTTTGTCAATAAATTGGCTCTTAAAAGATAGATATAGCAAAAAAATCAAAACGTGTTTAACTGTTTAAAATAATTGTCAATTTAATTAATAAATTGGCTTTTAAAACATTAATATAATAAATATGCGCAATGAATTTACTCGTTGAAAATATCTGTATGTTTTATTAATATATTGGCTCTTAAAACATTGTTCTTCTCTTTTTAATATTCAGTGTACTTTGTTGGTAATCTCATTTTAGGAATTTAGACGTTTAGAAGAGCCTACATTTTCAGCTAAGGTTTCAGTAACACAACTTGAACCTGGAAGGAGGAATTAGCGTACTTTCTATTATTAACGGGTTGTCAACCTTCGTAGGTTATTTGATGCTAAAGTTGTTCTTGAAGAAACACAACAGTGATACCATTTAATTCATAGTTAGGGGGATATAGTGGTTCTATACCTTTCTTAAGGGAAATAGCCAGAAAAGCAAACGATATAGTACGACTGGAGTTCGAACTCGCCTATTTCGAAACCGCAGTTCGGCACTTTGGCCATTACATTACAAGGAGGGGGTGTCTTCGTGGTGGACTGCGGAATCGTAGAAAGCGCTGGTCTGTGGAATCGTAGAAAGCGAGTTCGAACTCCAGTCGCGCTATTATGTTCACTTTCGGGGAAATATCCTTGGGAAAGGTATAAATCTCCTTATCCTCCCAGCTATGTGTTAAATAGCTTCACTGCTGTTCTTCTAGGTGAATGGCTTTGGCATTAAATAACCTTCCAAGGTTGATATGCCATTAAACAAACAAACCAAACCAAACATTACAAGGAATTCCTTAGATAGAATTGAATGACTGAAAAACAAACAGATGAAGTCAGAAATCGAGGTTATCATTTTTCGGGTTAAAAAAGGTTATTAAAAAGTTAGGTTGTCAAACGCACCGTCTTTTACGAAACAATATTGGGTGACTGTTAAAGCATTGGGCTGCGGAATCGTAGTACGCGAGTTCGAACACCAGTCGCGCTATTATGTTCACTTTTGGATAAATACCCTTGGGAAATGTATGAACCCTTTTATCCTCTTATATATGGGTTAAATAGTACCACTACTGTCTGTCTAAAAGGATTGATTTGGCATTAAATAATCCAAGAAGGTTGATATGCCATTAACAAACAAAACATCACCTGTGAGATAAATGGAAGACAGATAAACGAACGTTTGTATTTGAGAAGCTCCGGCCAAGAAAAATAAATAACATTAATACTAATACGACTCGGGATTTATAAGTACAAGACCCTTTTTGCTGATATGGTGGAGGCAATACGGAAAGGTATGCACTTTGAAAGTCTCACCAAGTTACACGTTGTTCTAGTTTGGCTTATTTGTCCGGTCTCGGCTTGAATTTGACATTGTAATTTTCAGCTTGAATGATTAAGTTTTCAAGATGTCTTCGCTGGCAGCTACCCAGAAACAAGTGACATGGAAACGTCGCGTAGAAAGATCGGCAACGGCCTCTCTCTCTCTCTCCGTCTCTCTCTCTCTATATATATATATAGATAGATATAACTAAAAAAGTAAAGTTGGCAACTGAAGTCGAGGGCGATCAGAGAGCCCCCTTTTCAATAGCTACTACACCAAGGTGTAGGGGAGGGCGCTACTCCTTTCCATGGATTGCTCCGTGTTACCCTTGATACATACCTTATATTGCTGAGTGTTGGGCATGGAGGTATCAAGTATCATTTTAAAGTCTATGGTATGACGCAACCTGGGATTGAACCTAGGTCTCTTGGAACATTGACGAACACTCTACCCACTAGATGGGCCGGACTATGTATGTATATATATTTGTATATCACGTAAAATATACGTGGTTCTCTTATTTCTCTTTGGCTGCAACATTACTACCAGTTTTATGCAATCTTTTAAAGGAGTAAGGCAGAATTTGCAATCTCGAGATGTCCTCACATCCCGAGATTGCAAAGACTGGTAAGGTAATTACGTTTATATATAAGTGTGTGGGAGGGAATAGCCTGTGAATGGAGGCGAATATTTTTGTGCTTAGCAGCTTCCCAATACCATGTGAGTGACTTTCATTGATGAGAAGGAAAGTCGTTTTACATTAATGCTTGCGTTGTTTATAAAACTTCTTACAGACGCGCATCACGCGCGCACAAATTTTGAAGTTCGTTTTGAAAAAAATTATTCAGTCTGATATATACATATATGTGGTGGCGTTTGTGGTGTAATTGTTATCTTCGTAAGAAATGGATACGGTGATTCGAGTTCAAATCATTGTGCTAATACTCTTGGTAAATGTATGAAACTATTCTTACCCCAGGTATAGGTAAATAGTCGGGTACACTGACTGTTTAACACTGGTATGGCAACAGCTCTTGGAGAATTAAATACTCCTATTGTTCTTCCACAAGGATAGCTTTGGCATTAAATTACCCACAAAAGTTGAAAATCCATTAAACAAAGAAAACAAAGTCAAAACTGAAAACGAATGTTGTGTATGAATTTACCCAATCTCCCTATCATAAGTGCGATGACACAAAAGGTCAGTTTTAAGCGCAATAATGCTAGTTTAAAGTCAGAGTCATCCTACTTCTAGCCTTGTTTCCCCGCCAAGGCAAAAGAATCCAGCCTGGCCTGCTATTTACTTATTGCTAAGATTGATTGATATCTTTTGCAAAGAAAAGCGATGTGAAAAAATACCCAGATGATTTATTTTCAACGAAGTTCCCTGTTGCACTAAGCGCGCCTCATACGTACCATTGCGATCGGCGTATGTTATTTTGGTTATTCTAACCATCTGTAGGGGGAGACGAAACACAAAAGCAACGCTCTGCTTAAATAATAAACATTTATATATATATATATATATATATATATATATATATATATATGTAATGCAGTTCATTAACTATATCTATCACATTCTGCTCATATCCTTTCATAGCATTTTGTTCTTTCCCTCTCTCTCTATCTACCTTAGTCTCTTTCTATCTTTTCATATCTATCTATCTATCTCATTCTGTTCATATTCTTTTCTAGCATTCAGTTCCTCTCTCTCTCTCTCTCTCTCTCTCTCTCTCTCTCTCTCTCTCTCTCTTATTCTGTTTATTTCTTTTCATCGTATGCATTCTGTTCCCCCCACCTCTCTCTCTCTCTCTCTCTCTCGCTTATTCTGTTTATTTCTTTTCATCGTTCGCATTCTGTTCCTCTCTCTCTCTCTCTCTCTAGCTAGCTAGCTAGCTAGCTAGCTAAGTGGTACATAGCTATTATTCTCTGGGGATGTAAATCACCCCCAAACAATACATCAGATATTTTTTTATTCTGGAGTAATTGCAGGAGATGTGCTATTTTCTTCGTTTATTTCTTCTTTTAAGTTGATTGGTTTTTCCCTTAAAAAAAAGGTTTTTCATGAAATTATTCTTATCAAAGAAATGATCACAGACGCATAAAATAAATACATTACAGAAAGTATTCAGTTAAATAACGCAATATCATTCACATCAAAGACAACTCCACGAAACAATGTATGATTCGATTGCCACTAAACGACGAAAGTCAAGGAACAAGACACAATTAAATGTAAATTTACTCGTTCAAATCAATGACGTAATTCGTGAACGACAATTGCCGGAAGCGACGAAAGTCAAGTATCGTAGGTAAATTTACACAAAAGCTCAAAGCCAACCAACAAGTTATTATACATTATAGAAAACTATTGTATAACAATGGCTCGCTTTTTACAGCGGGACTCTCTCCAGTGTCTGGGTCACATTTCGGCTGGCCGTTCCGAGCCGAGCGGTGTGGCTCTGCACTGGAGATACCTCTGGCCTCAGGAGGCCGTCCCCCCAGGCTTTAACCCTCCTCGGAGTGGTTAGGTTTATCGCCTGAGGCACCCCAAAAAATGGAATGCCGACGGGGCCCGAGGCATTTTTGGAACTGTCGGACGCGTGTGGGCTTCGGCCCTGCGACGGACCCACCTTAAAAACGGCCTTGTGCCACACTCGTACGCTGGTAGGGTGTATGACAAATATCGGCTCGCTTTAAGACTCTAAAGTGAAACCTCAGCTGACTTGTTCTTATACTTTTTTTGCAAACTACTTTTTATAAAAAAACGATTTTAAATTGACTGTCAAATTTCGCGTTTTGATGATTGATATTTGTGTACGGAGAATGATACCTGAGTGTATTTCTCTATCTTCTTTGTATAATATTTGAGTGCACAATGAATGATGAGATATAACCGTTAGCATAGATATAACCGTTATTGTAGACAATTGCACACACAGAAAAGGCGATTAAAGTAGGGAAAAAATTGCATTGGCTATTAGATAAGTTTGGTTTTAAATTAGATATCCAAACTGATTTAAAAATTACAGATTATTTCGATATTACGCCAAAATTGGACTGTCGAATGTTGAGCTGCTGGACAAACAACGAAAAACTCGTAAATGTATAAAAATATGATTCATATTTTTATTCTTCGACAGCGAGGATTGTGTGTAATAGGAATAGAATCAGAGAGAGTTCGCACGTATCTTTCTTCTGTGGCGGGGACTTTTTTTGTAAAGTAGTGCGACGGCCGGAGAGCACACACGACATGTTTGCTTGAGTGATCCGCATCTCTCTCCTTTTGCTTGAGAGACGAGCAGATCTCATCCCTTCGCTTGATTGACCAGCGGATCTCTGTACCTTCAGTCCAAATTTACAGACCTTATATTGTCTTTTCAAGTCCCATGCGGAAGTATGAACATCCTCTTCCCCTCACGTATTTTTTTCTGTTTATGACTGGTTATCGGAACTTACATACTTCCGTTTTTTTCCGGTAATTTGTTGATTTTATCTGCGAACGGAAATATCTGTCACTCTATCCATAGGCAATAAATCATATTCTCTTTCCTGTGAAACCACTTTGTTGATATTATCTTGCAACAGCATTGGATCTGCTAAGTTTATCGTCGGCATCTAAGTTAGTATATCATAGTACAGCTGTACTGCATCTTCATTTAGGAAAAATAACCAACACCCACGTTATATTCATATAGGTTCTAACCACACAAGACACATTTTCACTTGCCCATTCGGTTGAGCTGTTGAATACACGGACTGTTTCTCTGTAGAGGGGTAAGACCCTTTACCAACGAGTGCCCAGGATATGACACTAAACAATCTGATGGTTAGGCTACACTTATGTTGGAGCTTTCGTTAATGCAGAGTACCCCTTAATTTCCATCGATCCCTAGTCCACTCTGGGCAGGAGTGGTAGCACCTGATAGGGTCCTATGTATGGTTCAAATAGAACTAAACTGCGTACTTCTGTTCAACTGATTTGCTTGAAATAGAACTGTTTTGACATTGAAACTGTAATTACGCTAAACTGAATTGTTTGAAATAAAATTGTTTTGTATGCTAAACTGAATTGTTTAAAATAGAACTGTTTTGACATTGAACCATGTGTAAACAAAAGCTATACATACACTAATTGTTTTAATTAGACTTTTTTGACAAAACTGAATTGCTTGAAATAGACAGTTAAACTGTGTACTTATGCTCAACTGAATTGTCTGAAATAGAACTGTTTATTTGCATAAAAATGGATTTATTAAAACCTACAAAGGTTTATACGCCAAATTTTCATACAAATCCCGAATGATTTTAGGTTTAGATTATCTACAAATTCTTCTGACATCAACATCTTTACTCAAAGCAAGCACGATTAGGATTTGGTTTGGTTTCTTTGTTTAATGGCATATCAACCTTTGTAGGTTATTTAATGCCAAAGCCATTCCCCTCAAAGAACAGTACTGGTACTATTTAACCCATGGCTGGGAGGATAAGGGGGTTCATACCTTTCTCAAGGGTATTTGCCCGAAAGTGAACATAATAGCGCGACTGGAGTACGAACTCGCTTACTACGATTCCGCAGTCCATCGCTTTAACCATTACACCACGAGGACACCCCCACACGGTTATGAGATGGTGCTAAAAAATAATGGTTATAAAACCAGACTTGTTTATAAAACCACAGATAAGATATACAATATACGTAATATGGGGAAAAATAGGCCAAGGAAAGTTCTTTGGTTTCTACACCCATATAATATGGCAGTTGATAATGAATTTGGTGATATGTCCCGGGAAGGAATATATTTGTTCAACGTAACTGAGTGGTTTGGCTACTGTAATAGGTGTAGTACAATCGAGCAGTTAGGGAATCGTACTGGCACTTGACCTCTGTTCGTACCGACACTGGACGTTCGTAGTCGTAGTTGTAGCCGTAGTCAATGTACCTCTACATTCGTTTGTATTTATGGCAGACACGAGCCAATCATATTACTTTGAAGGTGGACGCAGGTGTATGCATATTCATAACATCATTAGGGAAGGCATTTTTTATATCAATAAAGAAGAACCGCCCCCCGTCGAACAAACTATATAAAATATCGTTAAAGAACCCCCCGTCGAACAAACTATATAAAATATCGTTAAATTAAACTATAGTTGCATGCCTAACGTTGCCATGAAAGCAACACTAAAAAGCTCAATAATAAACAACATAGTGAGTTCCTTAGATGTAACTGTAGTAATAAGATCCCTTGTCCGCTTAAGGGCAAATGCCAATAGGAATGCATAGTATATAAGGTTGAGGTGTATAACAGCGGACCCAATAATAGAAGAAATAATGATGGTAGTATTGGTAAAAAAGGGTACGTCACCTCTACTCAAGGAGCTTTCAAAAATGATATTACAAACATGCGCACACGAAATATATGGGTACAGGACAAGTTTATCTATGTGTGAGAAATTAAAAAGAAACAAGGTATGTATCCTTTATTAAAATGGGCGATAATAAGACATTGCCGTAAATATAAGGCTGGAGATATATATTGCCTCCAATGTAGGGAGAAAAAATTAGTTATAGATTTTTATAATAATTCCAATGAATTACTCAAACAGAGATCTGAAATACTTAATGCTTGGAGGCATATTAAAACCTGGCTACTTGGCAATTCTTTTTTCATTATGCTAATTTTTTATTCTTTCTAGTGGTTGCTTTATCAATAAAATGTCATTTAGGCTAATACTTTTTAGATTTATCCTGATGATCCGGTAGGGGAAACCTAGGTAGGTGGTTTCTGTCTCTTTTAGGTATTCTGTACAAATATATAAAATATCCTAACTTAAGCATATTTGCTCCTTCAATGATATCGAGCAGCCTTTTTATACGTATATATATATATATATATATATATATATAATGTGATTTGCTACAATTGTACATAGCCTATTCTCACTAGTTAGTACTATACCTTCTGCAACGCAGCTTAAAATTTACTTTCTTTAACTATCAACATCACCAAAGCGTGCTTAAAGCACGGATTACTTTGACTCTCTATCGGCATCGTACTCTAGAATATATCCAATGTCCACATTGAGTTGATGAAATTTTGGCTGATGAGTCGAGTCTCTCGTGTTCATGTGGAGCTGTCAATTGGTGAACGTCACTCGAGAATTCGTTTCTCTATTTTGCTCGTCTTACTTAGATGATTTTGTTAACGTTGATAGATGAGCTTGCAATTGTTGTTTTGTAAGCTCTTACTCACTGGATATGTTCAAACGAATATGCTGCATACATGTGTGCTTTCTATCTATGCTTTCTCTATAGCGTTTTGTTTTGTAGGTTTTTACTCACTGGATATTTTCAAACGATTATGATGCATACATTTGTACTTTCTATCATGGCTTTTCTCTTAGCGTTTCGTAAGAGTTCAAATCGGGAAACCATACAGAAGTACTGACACGGCCACAACTTGAAAGAATTCCAGTGCAAATTTTCTTAGAAATCAGGTTTCTGTATTCTCGATAACGTGTCAATCGCAGTCCAACCTTTACCTATGTTGACATCATTTTCAGTTGATGTGATATTGCAACCGAGGTATATGAACTGGTTTACTAATTTCAGATTCTTGCAATTCAATGAAGAGATGATTAACTCAACCATCGATCTCGACATATGAAAGTGCACCAGTTAAATTAAAGAACTACAGTTCCGTCAAAGATGTAAACTGTTGAATTACCCATACATGTGATTTGCTTATAGTAGTGAAGGTTTGATTAGAATCAGCCACCATTTTTGTTAGAGATAGGAAAAACTTCTTTGGTCTGTTGATTATTGGATAATTGGATTGGTGGATAATCGGTATTCAGACACTCAAGAATTTGGCGGCGAAAAAGGGGATAATTATCGTTGGAAATGAGGACACGCTTGGATTTTTTCTAGGTTAATGTAATTTTATTTGAAGATTTGAAGAAACAACTTTACTTGGAGATCATTATAGGCTCTTTTACTCCAAGATTTATTTTCGTTTTTTAATAAATAGGTTTTAAAAGAAAAAGAAAGGAGTTTGTTAGAATTCCGCTTCGTAGGTTGACAAGGAGACTGATTTCCGTGTTTTGGATTTCTGTTAAATCATTGGGTTGTCTTTTGACACTCTAAAACAATATACGCTTAAACTTTTTCGGTCCCTTAAATTATCTCCATCTGCGTCACAAAATCATTCGAGATTCAGCGGGTTCTGTGATTTTTTAAATATTAGTGACAGTTTTTTTGTGCCGTTCAAATAACTTAGAACATATTTCACTTTTGTTAAATGGATAGTTGTTGGTTTCACTAGATCCAAAGATAATGTCGTAACTTTATTGTAAATATCTAGTTTCGTTGCAATCATGATATATATCTGACAACCAGTAATTTTTTTGATAAAGTTTATTGTCTTTAAATTCGTCTTCGTCACTTATTTTGTTTATTTCCGTTTCACATGGAGTTGAGCGCCGTTTACAATCTCCCATGTTGAATTTTGATCTTATCTTCTCCATATATCTTGATTGATTCATTCTAATATTGGTGATTTTACAAGATCAGTCATTTTGAATCTTCAGTTTAGTTTTGCCTAAATTTTCATTAAGACTGCCAGATGATACTTTAACATGAAAATTATACTGAAAATTATATTATATTTTAACATGAAAATTATACTGTCTTAATTCATTTTTAACATCGGTATATTTACTAACCAATATATTTTATCCTATTAAGATTTATTATCTAAATAGATACAGTTCTATATCCTGATTATTAGAAGTGGGAAGTCTTCATACCGTGTTTGGTAATCAGCTGGATTGTGCTATTACATTCACTTTCAGTGAGAACCCGCTTATCCTGCTAGCTATGGTTTAAATAGTATTACTATAGTTCTTCTACAAGTTGGTTGGTTGCTTTGTTTTACGGCATATCAACCCTTTTCGGGTCATTTAATGCCGAATTCAGTTTAGTATAAGTATAGTTTTTCTTTTCAAGTAGTTAAATATCAGAACAGTTCTATTTCAAACCAATAAGTTTAGCATAAGGACACAGTTTAGTACTATTTGACCCATAGATGGGACCCTATCAGGTGCTATCACTCTGGGTCAGCGTACACTTGGAAGCAATGGAAATGAAGTGGTACTCCACATTCCCCAAAGCTCCAGAATTACTGGAGCCTCACCATTAAATTGTTTAGTGTCATATTAAGGAGACTCGTAGGAGGGAGTCTTACCCTTCTGCAGAGAAGCAATCGATGTATTCTACAACACTAGCGAAAAGGGCAATCTTCTACAAGGATGGATTTGATATGAAATAACCCACAAAGGTTGATATGCCATTAAACGAAGAAACCGAAACTAAATTCTAATTATTTGAAATGAGTTGAGGCAATATTTTAGACTGCTTTTCTAATCATCAATATAATAAAAAGATGTCATCCATATTTACTGATTCTACTTAACAGCACTCTTTAGGATCTGAATTGAGATGTATTACTTTTAGACTGGTTGGAAATTTAGAGAGGCTACCCAGCTTTGTATCCTAAGCGAGACAGGGAAGGAAAAGTTTCCTGCCTTTCCAGGGGGAATTAGCACAAAATGAAACGTAGACTGTTTCGATCAGGATCTGAAATTGGTTTGTATTGTGCAATTCTTCACATCACAACGATAAACGTTACACCCTGTACACTCTGACACACACACAGACGCACAGATAGACAAACAGACAGACACAGACACACAGACGCACACACACACACACACACACACACACACACACACACACACACACACACACACACACACACACACATATATATATATATATATATATATATATATACCCCCTCCGAAATATAGAATACGCCGACTGCTTCTCTGCAGAAGGGTAAGACCTCAACAACGGGTGACCTGGATATAGCACTAACAATCTGATGATGAGGTTCCAGTGATGCCGGAGCTTTGGGGAATGTGGAGCACTCCTTCACTGCCATTGCTCTCAGGTCCACTCTGGCCTGGAGTGGTAGCACCTGATAGGGCTCTATCTATGGGTTAAATAGAACTGATTGCATAATTATGCTAAAATGAATTGCTTGAATTAGAACTGTTTGACTAAACTGAATAGCTTAAATAGAAATGTTTTCGACAATCAAACTGTACTTACATTTAAACAGCGTGCTAATAGTAAACTGAATTGTTTGAAATGGAACTGTTTTGACATTGAAACTGTACTTACACTAAATTGTTTAATATAGAACTTTTTTGACACTTAACTGAGTGCAAACAAAACCTGTACTTATTATAAACTGAATTAGCTGAATTAGAACTGTTTTGACAATTAAACTGTGTACTCATGCTAAACTGAATTGTTTGAAATAGAGCTGACTATTTGCATAAAAATGGATTCGGTGTTAAGAAACCAACAAAGGTTGATATGCTGTTGTGTTCTGATTAGTGAACACAAGTAGTAATAATAATAAGACAAACCACGATGTGTGAGGGAAATAGTTATATTTACAGGAAAAAGTATTTACAAGAGAGAGGCTGTTAGTAATAAGAACATAGGATTAGTGATAGAGTAAGGATATACTTCAACAATAGGAACGGCTCTTTTGGTCTGGCTCGTAGGCTTATTCTTCCCAGACTGATCTCCGCTACTGCCATATATGGCAGATGGAACAGCTCATGCTGAAAAGGTAGGTGATACCCAACATATGCCATAAAACCCAACCAACCAACCAATCAACCAACCAATTCTACGAAATAGAAGCATCACACTCATCAGAGTCCGTGTTTAGAATGGGAAAGTTTAAGTTTTGTCTTTATACTCGAAGCTTAGACAGCGGATTAAGAAGAATCTATCTTTGTAGATTGAATAAATGTCTCAGTTAGGAATTCTAAGGTTACTAACCCAGAGAACCACCTGATGACCGACCGAAATTGTCGGACTCATTCATTAAGTGATTTTGATGGCATGTCAACCTGTCGAGGCTTATTTTATGTTTAGGTGTAGGGGAATCGCTAATGTTGTACGTTCATATTCACATTTTTTGTCTCGTGGCTTCTTGGGGATTTTTTTACACACTGCCCCCCTAAATTATAATAATTTTTACATCTATTTGACCAGTAGATACAGTTCTATCAAAAATAAATAATTTTTAAAAAGATCAACTTGATCCATAGACACAGTCCCATCAAATAGAAATAATTTTTAAACATATCTGTTTGACACATGGATACTATCCTATCAAATATGAATCATTTTTAAACTGATCTATTTGACTCATAGATACAGTCCAATCAAATATGAATAACTTATAAATAGATCTATTTGACCAATAGATACAGTCCTATGAAATATGAATGATTTTAAAACTGATCAATTTGACCAATAGATATAATCCTGTCGTATATAAATAATTCTTAATTGAATTCTTAAACATCTGATCCATAGTCTTCTGGGTCTGAATGAATCTGGGATTAATGGCAACAAAGAAGTACTCAACGCTCTTCAAATCTGAAGAGAAAACTCATCAAATGCAATTTAGTGTCATACACACGAAACTCCTTTTTTGGTGAGGGGTCTTATCCTTTTGCAGAGGATGCAATCAACATATTCTAAACCCCGTTGACTGGATGAAACACTAACTGGTATACATCGGTGCGTAATCATAATTGGGATGTTATCTAGTTACACATCAATCCACATAGATATACATACCAGCGAAGAAACCTCTCATCACCAAAAAAAAAAAAACCCAGACAGATAAATACACATACACATACGCATACACACAGACGAGCGATGGAGAAGTGCACAAAGATATTTACGTTTTATGAAAGTGAAAGTGAAAGTGAAATTGAAAGTGAATGAGGAGCCATTGCAAGTGACAAGCGACTGATAAATATGGAAACGTTCAGTGTTAGGATTTTGTCTCGAAATCAGATCGATTTCGACAGGACATTCAATCATCTCTCCAAACAGTTTCGATGTGCAATCAGTACCAGAGAGCTGTCACTCGCTTGAGAAACGGCAAAATATGATGAAGAAGACTATGTTTGGGTATGGAAAATCCTGTCGGACTGCAAGTTGAGAAGGGAGGCCTTAAAGTGACCAGACACACTATGGAAAGAAAAATAGGCATTGTAGCGCAAAATTCAAAAGCGATGATACAATGTGAAACCACGAAGACTTCTAATTTATATTTCAAATTGATTTTTATCGTGATTTCTGGAGTGTTGTGCGGGGGTTGATATTGTAAAATAGGAAAATGAAAGAGAAGAAGAGAAAAGAGAGACATATGGTTTCTAACTATTGTGATTTGCCGTAGATATCTTTCGGTTCCTGACATTTTCGTCTTCAGGTGTCATCTTTGAGGTATCTTCCATGCAAACCATTAATTCAAATGGTAAGATAGGCAGTTCTATTACACATCCCAAGTTTTATAATATACACACACACACACACACACACACACACACACACACACACACACACACACACACACACATATATATATACACACATGCGTGTGCGTATGTATGCGTGTATATATATATATATATATATATACGCTCACACATATATATAGACGCACACACACACACACACATACATATATATATATATACATATTGATATGTATACCCACATTTATATACACACATATATATACATACATATATACACACATACATATATATATCCACACACACCCATGCATATATATACATGTGTGTATATATTTATGTGTGTATATGCAATCACACACAAACACACAAACACACACACACACACACACACACACACACACACACACACATATATATATATATATATATATGTGTATGTCAGTTCTGTTTGTATGTTCATAAACAATATATATAAAAAAGACAAGTCCTATCTATATATGAAGTGTGATATGAAATTAGAAGAACGAACACAGACGAGTCCCTGATGTGCCTGTCATACAGAAGCAAGTTTCTCTGTACTCTTCATTGATGACTAGAGACCAGAGTTTAAAAGCATTATACCTGATACCTTGTGAAAAATTATTCATTGATAAAGAAATTGTGCATTCAGAGAATTTCATCACTAGCTCTATATCAAGCAGTTTATTTCGTCAGGGGAAATTTTGTCATTTTTTTCTCTTAATAGCTCCAGTGAAAGACTAAATAAAAAGGTAATAGGCAAATGACGATATGTAAAAGGTACCAGATACCAGATAAATATTAAACGATGATAGGTAACCGTTATAATAGGTAATACATATAATACAATATATGATGCAAATCTATTATAGTCAATATGTATTGGGGGTGTCCTCGTGGTGTAATGGTTAAAGCGATGGACTGCGGAATCGTAGAACGAGAGTTCGTACTCCAGTCGCGCTATTACGTTCACTTTCGGGCAAATACCCTTGGGAAAGGTATGAACCCCCTTATCCTCCCAGCTATGGGTTAAATAGTACCACTACTGTTCTTCTAGGAGAATGGCTTTGGCATTAAATAACCTAAAAAGAGTTGATATGCCATTAAACAAAGAAACCAAACCAAACCAATCAATATGTATTTTGCAGAAAGTAATATGCAAGATGTAAGATCTAAGTGTTCGAAAACAAAAGATGAATAATGAGTTACAGGTAAAATCTGACAGACGCAAATCAAATGAATAAGCCTTTGTAAGTCAAACCTATACCATCACTCCTTTCAGAGCTTTGAATATAGAAAAAAACTAAATTTAAAAAAAAAAACTAAAGCAGGCTTTTCCTCATTTTTTGAAGAGACAATGTCTATGAGATTATTGGATGATATTTGAAGTAATGTATAATAAGATTACGAGCACTGCGTTCCTGTCGTAAAGCAACCAAGTCGCCTGAAGGAACAAGCAAAAGTCCCCGTTATAATTTGACATAATTTCGGTAGGAAGACTTGCCAGACATCTGTTTAACATATAGACTTATAAGAAAGGGTAAATTATAGTTCAAGGTAAAGGGTTAATATGCCATAAAACGCAACAAACTTACCATCCAACCAATTTTTAATGAGGAACCTTATTTTCTATCAATAAACAGCTTACTTTTTATTAACATACATATTTTACAAATAGACGTATTAAAAAAAGACATGGATAAAATATTAAGCAGAATAGATATAGGTTTTTGCTTGTGTTTTACGGCCAATCAACCCTTGTAGGTTATTGAATGCCAAATCCTATATATATATATATATATATATATATATATATATATATATATATATATATCAATCCCTCTACATATGCAAGATGTGACACAAAGTTATTTTTACTTAGAGTTTCCAAGGTTTGAATTCAATTTTCCTTCTAAACCATTCGCCATACAAAGCCTAAAGAGCACAATCTGCTCAACTATTTGCCCATAGCTGGAGACAGAAGAGTTGGTTACATACCTTTCTCAACGCTATTAGCGTTACGTGATATGCAAACAGCCTCGTCTTGGATTTAGAATCGTATCACTGTATCCATTTTCTATGAAGGAAACCATCACACCACGAATACCTCATATATATATATATATATATATATATATATATATATATATATATGTATGATTTGTAAACGAATACTTTGTAGGTAGCATTGTTTTTAAATGAGCTAGTGTTCATTTGTTTGCACACAGCTAAAAGCTTTGAGGTATGGCTGTGTAATATTATTAATTCAATTTAACATAAATCGTTTATTTTCACACAGTTAAATGGTTTCAAGTCTAGTAAATTATTGAACAGTCTTGTTTGACCCATAGATTTGACCCTAACAGGTTCTACCACTCCAGGTCAGAGTGAAACTGGAGGTAATGTCAATGAACGGGTACGTCACATTATTTAAAAGCTCCAGGATTAGATTCTCAATAGCAAATAGCTTAGAGTTATATTCTCAATATCAAATAGCTTAGAGTTATATTCTCAATATCACATAGCTTAGAGTAATATTCTCAATATTAAATAGCTTAGAGTAATATTCTCAATATCAAATAGCTTAGAGTT
Source organism: Sepioteuthis lessoniana (assembly GCA_963585895.1). Taxonomy (NCBI): domain Eukaryota; kingdom Metazoa; phylum Mollusca; class Cephalopoda; order Myopsida; family Loliginidae; genus Sepioteuthis; species Sepioteuthis lessoniana. The sequence continues at coordinate 23,685,060 of OY757938.1, forward strand.
ATATTCTCAATATCAAATAGCTTAGAGTTATATTCAAAACACACGTCGGCGTCTTCTACAGTCAAAGCCGACTGAACTCAGATACTCTCATTGACCAAAACATCATTTGAATATTTTGTTTGATTGTTATGAAGTCCCAATGCTGTAAAACGAAGGGTAAAAACAGTGAATTTAATCAGTTTAATGGAGAGATAATGAACTGAAGGTAAATCAGAGACTGCGGCTCAGAACAGATGATGTTAGTACAGTTTAATTGTCAAAAACATTTCTATTTCAAACGATTTAGTTTAGTCAAATAGTTCTAATTCAAACAATTCAGTTTAGCTTAAGTATGCAGTTTAGTTCTATTTACCCATTATTTTGGGTCACATCAGGTGCTACCACTCCGGGACAGAGTGGACCTGGGAACAAAGGCAATGAAGGGATGCTCTGCATTCTCCAAAGCTCCAGCATCACTGGAGCCTCACCATCAAATCGTTTAGTGTCATTTGCAGGACACTCATTGGGGGGCGTTTTACCCCTCTGCAGAGGTACAGTCGGTGTATTCTACAGCCCTAACCGACTGGAAAAAGGACTAGGATGAACCTATTCAGATGGTAAATGAAGATATCATTAAGTATTTGAATATTATTTGGGTGTATTTATATCGCTTCTGGCGAGAAGAGAATTAAAAAATTTAAGAAAATTATCAAAATTATTTTTTATTTCTAATTAAAAAAATTAACGGTGGAAATATCATTATATATCATCATCAGATATAATGTTTATCCATTCCTCCTTAAAAAAAAACAAAAAAAACGCGCTACCCCTAATTTAAATATTACCGAAATTTAGAAAAAAAACCTCAATACGTAATCTTTTTCAAGTGGCTTGCAAATTAATTGGAATTATGAATTCATATTTCATTCATAATTCCGTTAAAATGATTATGTATTATGCATAATATATAATATAATAAATGTCGTCAAAAAATAATAAATCAATGGTAATATTAATTTACAAAAATTCTTTTTCTAATTATGAAACGTATTGTAAAAAGCCACTTAAAGAATTTTCCGTATTGATGGTTTTTTTGAATTTCAGTAATATTTAAATTAGGATTAACGGTTTTGTTTTTTTTTAAGAGAAATATATAAACATTATATCTGATAATAATATATAATGATATTTCCACCGTTAAATTTTTTAAATTAAAAAATAAAAAATCTTTTCAATTTAAAAAATTTATAAATTACTTTTGAATTCTCATCTTGCCGGAAGCAATATAAACACACTCGATTAATATTCAGATACTTAACAATATCTTTATTTATCATCTGAAAAAAGTCATCATAGACCAGGAATAAATTCATAATGACAACAAAGAATTGAATGTATATATATGTATATATCATGATATTGTATATCCATTTTTGTTCATTATATATACACACATATATATGTAATGAACAAAGAAGGAAAATGGACATGCACTATCATTATATATATATGTGTATGTATATATATATATATATATATATATATATATATTTAAAATAAGATGGTCCACGGAGAGATATGTTTTTTTATTTATTTATTTTGTTCTTACATACGTGTTATATACATGTATTACATACTTGTTATATATATGTATGTTTCCAGCTTGTTGCTTTCGTCAGAGAAAATGTGTGGCACAAGGCCTTTTAAATGGCGTACTCAATGAGACTTGAACTCACTCCTGTTTCCAGAATAAATTATTCTTGTTTGGTTGAATTTGTTTGTATAAGGGTTTTTGTTCCCTCTTATTGGAGTATGTTTGCTTTGGTCTTCTCTACCCTTCTTTGATATTTGATATGTTAGTAGTTGTGTGTGTGTGTCTATGTGTGTGTGTGTTGGTTTTAGGTTTCACTAATGGCTTTTATTTTGTATCATGGATTGTTTTGTGGTTTTTTAAATTCACTGGTAGTTCTTCCTTTTTGTTTGTGAACATGTGTGGCATAAAGTCTAGTTAATGGGTATATATATATATATATATATATATATATATATATATATATATATATATTTACTAATCTAATATCTACCAGCATTCACGGTACCAGAAAATAAACGAAAAAAAACCCGCCAGGAACAAGAGATAAAAGTATCTCGAATCACTGCCAAGAGAAAAAGAAAAAATTATTGGTCAAAAAGAAAGAAAAGGCCAACCTCATCCGACCCCTTGAAAAAAATCAAGGGATACACAGTCAGTTGGTCAAAAGAAAACTAAAACTTTCCGCGAATCCTGCAATGCTACAATTACAAAAGTGCTCAACACAAGTGGAGCCAATTATAAAATTAACTTAAATCGCGAGTTGGAAATCTTCTACTAAAGTTTCACCGTATCGGATCATCAGTTAGGCTTCCTGATGATCCCTTTAATAGAAGATTTCCAACACGCGATTTAAGTTAATTTTATATATATATATATACATATATATATATATATATATATATAATGATATTACACATCTTTTTTTGTATAATGAGTATATATATATACATATATATATATATATATATAGAGAGAGAGATTAGATGAGATTAGATTAGTTTCGTTTATAATCACCGATCAACAATGATTATGATTCTTTGATTTTTTTCTCTATCTTTCTAGCTCGGTTCTTTAGGCCAGATTCCAAATAATACCGATGGCCTCTACGATTTTTTAATTATTTTTGTATATGATTATTGTGTCATTGTATTGAAAATGAACAGCCAAACATAAATAGAATAACATTCAACGTTGGCAATAACACATTAAATATCTCTAAAAACTAACATGCTAACTAAACCACAAGAATCAACAATAGACCCTTCTAAGAAAATATATATCGGATCTAAACGGTTTGAGAGAAGAACCTTGGACAACTTCTCATTCAATTGGAACCTGATACATAGAAACGAACAAAAAAACTAGACAAAGAGAAAAACATTCTATGATCATAAAATAGGAAAGTTCGGTGGTCTTTAACTAAACTTGTCCAAACAATAACTTTCTGTCAATACTGGGTAGTTGGGATACAACGAAACAGCCTGTCTGTGGATGACAACACACACACACACACACAAACACACACACACACACACACACACACACACACACACACACATATATATATATATATATATATATATAGACAGATATTCTTGATGCACATAGATATATCCTCTCTCTTAGTTCATGAAAATCAATGTTTCCCTTTTTCAATTTATTGCATTTCATCTCTGTTAAAGTCTATCTGAGACTTTTCTCTTTGATTTAATCTGTGTTTCTTTAATGTTTTTTTACTAAATTATCTTCGAAGTAATAAAACGGAAATAAACATTTGTCCATAGAGACACTGAATGGAGCAAAAACTGAACTCACTTAATTAAGAAGAAAGAAAAAAAGAATCATCCCACTAAAAAAAACAAAAAAAAACCCAAAACCAAAACAAAACATAAAACTGTACAAATCGGTCTATTTGGTGAGCTTCTTATTAATTACTTGCCATTGCCATCAGTACTTGTTTGTACCTAGGTTGGTTGGTTGGTTGGTTGGTTTTCAGAAAAGTCTATTCTTACATAAATGCTGAAGTGGGTGTTTTTAAAAACAATAATATGATTTCAAATATTTAATTATAAACATCTTTAAACAGTTATAGCTACAGGTGTCAATTTTTGATAAAATAATTTACACTCAGTTTAAAGTAAATATATCTAATTGTTGCAGAGCTTGAGACGAAACGGTTTATCACAATAAGAAGCAAATGCACCAAAAGGAATACAAAACTGGCCATGGCTGTGTCGGAAAGGTTATTCACTGGTAATTGTGCAAGAAGTTAAGATTTGGCCATTTTGACACATGGAATATGCTTAAACTAGCACATGTCCTCGAAAATAAGAAGCATAAAATTCCCTGAGAATTTGTGATACAACCAGATCACTCAATCCTGGCCAGAGTGCCAGACTTAGTATTAATTACCCAGAAAAAACCCTTATTTTTTGGTGGATTTTGCTGTTTCAGCTGAGCACAGGATGAAAATAAAAGAAAGCGTTAAGATACAGAAATACTGTACCAAAGGACCGACGTTTTGTGCTGTAAAGAAAGAAGTCCGCAGAAAAAGAAATACTCAAACTCGAAGGTAAGGGGAAAATATAGCAGTCGTTTTTATTCAGCTATGATCACTGCAACTCGAAAAGTTCCTTCTTCTCCCTTCCTCTCGGTGGTGACGGGGTGTGTGTGAAAGCTGGCTGTTCGACACAAGCTTGTCACAGCAGATAGGTCGTAGCAGACTGGGGTAACACGGGTCGATGCCTCTGGAACCTTTAACGTACCCGTTTTGACAACTGCCTTCTACTCTGCCAAAATCTCATAACTTGTTTTCTTATATAGAGATTTTGGAGAACAAATCGAAGATTCGCGAATGTTCGATGTCACTAGTGAAACACATGATATTACATCTGTGATTATTTTAAAATTACGTCTAACTTTGCCGGTCATTCTGTCCGCACACGCTAATCTCGTGACACCTTCACTGATTGACGACAGCACCCGTCCATAATATTACAATACTAGTGAGAGTGATAAAAAATGGGTAACATTAATGTGACAGTGATACCAATAAAAATCAGTGGACTAGGAACACTCCCCAAGGGCAAGGAAAAGAAACTGGAGGAACTAGAAAATCAGGGGAAGAATAGAGGTCATATAACCCCCAGCATTGTTGAGATTAACTTGAATACTGAGAAGAACCCTTGAGCTCTGATGAGACTTGGTGTCCCTCAGACTCTACCGAAAGACGCTGGTATGAAAAATGTGCAAGGGGTGAAAAATAATTATAAATTTCTCAAGAAAAGATTTGGACATGGCTAAGAAATGGAAACCTTAAGAGCGAAACTGAATCTTTTCTGACAGCAGGACCAAGTATATCAAAGCAAAAATAGATAAGACGCAACAAAATAGCAAATGTAGGTTATGTAGGTTATTCTTTTGACTGGTCGTCTGGGCGAGATAAGATGATCCGTTTGTATCTCAAAATTCCTAATTCGTCTTGTTTTCCGGGTTGCGCATATATTATTTGTTTGCATGGTCAAATTTAAATTTCTTGAAAATTCCCAGTGGATCACTTTCCCCACCCAGTCATATTTACTCTTATACACTTTTTGCGCTAATTTATTTATTGATTGATTCGTCTCTATCACTACATAACATACATTGGCTATTTTGTTGCGTCTTATCTATTTTTGTTTTGATATAGTTGGCGCTGTGGTCAGAAAAGATTCAGTTTCGCTATTAAGGTTTCCATTTCTTAGCCATGTCCAAATCTTCTCTTGAGAGATTTATAATTATAATTTCAACCCTTTTAAATTTTTGACATACCTTTTGACATACCTTTTCTTATATTTTCTTTCATCTCTAGTTGATAGTAAAAGTTAAGTTGGCGACCGTAGTCGAGGACGACCAGAAGGCTCCTTTTCATTAGCTACCACACCGAGATGTAGGGGAGGGCGCTACTCCTTTTCCTAAATTGTTTCACTTTACCCTTGATACGTACCTTACATTGCTGAGTGTTAAGCAATGAGGCATCAGGTACCATTTTTAAAGTCTTTGGTATGACGCGACCTGGGATTGAACCTAGGTCTCCCGGACCATTGGCGAACACTCTACCCGCTAGGCGGCTTCTAATTTTCTTAAGTAGTTGTAATTTTCTTTTTCTTCATGTAGTCTGATATTTTCCTTACTTGGTAGTTCTATTCCTTCTGTTGTTTCTATATTATAATTATTATTATAATCATTTGAAGGTTCTTCACGTCAGTGTTAGCTGATGGTTTTCCAGTGGAGGCTGATTGACAGCAAGTCTCCTCAAGATTCTAGTTCTCTTCTAAGTATTCTGGCCGATCTCAACAATGTTGTAGTTTGGATGGTCTCAGCTCGTCTTGTTATTTCCAAGTTCTCCAATTCCTGTACCAATCCTTTGGTGACTATACCGAGTGAGCCAATTACAATTAGTATCACCGTCCCTTTCATGTTCCATAGTTTTTTCAGTTCTCTTACATAGTTTATTATTATTATTATTATTATTTGCGAATTTTTCATACCAGCGTTAGCAGATGGTTTTTACCGGAGTCTAAGTGACAGCAAGTCTTCTCAAGTCTCCAGTATTCAGATCTATATTAACAATGCTGCAGTTTGGAATGTCTCTACTCGTCCTTTGATTTCCAGCTCTTCCAGCCCTCTTACCAAGCCTTTGGGAATTGTTCCAACTGCCCAAATTACAGTTGTTTTCGACGTCACTATCATGTTTCGAAGATTCTTTAGTTCTCTGGCAAGGCTATTATCATTATTATTATTTTACTCATTTGAGAGTTTATACATTAGCGTTAGCTTATGGTTTTTCACTGGAAGTTGAGTGACAGCAAGTCTCTTCAAGTTTCCAGGACTCTTCTCAGTATTCAGGCCGATCTCAATAATGCAGTAGTCTAGATAGTCTCTACTTGTCCTCTGATTTTTAAGTCTTTCAGTTCCTTTACCAAGCCTTTATGGATTGTTCCGAGTGCACCAACGACAATTGGTTTCACCATCACCTTCATATTCTATAGTATTTTCAAATTTTTTAGCAAAGTCTACGTACTTATCTCCCTTGTGGCTTTCTTTTCTTTTTACTCAATGGTCCGACGGGACAGCAAAGTCCACTATTCGGTAGTTTCTCTTCTTTTTTCCTTTTTTATTCTTTTTTATTTATTTATCTATTTATTTTTTGTTGACTATCACTAGGTCTGGTCGTCTCGTCAAGATTTGGGGATCTGCTTCTATTTCGAAATCTCAGAGAATTTTATGCATATACCACTTGTTCATTGTGGTTTAATTTCAATTTCTTCGACAATCCCTAATGAAACATCTTCCCACCCTGTCGTGTCTAGACTTATACTCTTTGCTACATTCGCTTACTATATGATTAATTGCTTGTTTGTTGTTTTTGTTTTTTCTACTTGAGAGTTTTTCACACCAGCGTTAGCTGATGGTATTCTTCTGGATTCTGAATGACACAAAGTCTCCTCAAGTCTCGATTATTCTTCTCTGTATTCTGGTCAATCTTAATGATACAGTTGTTTATATGGTTTCTTCTCGTCCTCTTACTTCCTAGACTTCCAATGCCTGTATCAATCTGTTGGTGACTCTACCAAGTGCACCAATTACAACTGGTATCACCGTCACTTTTATAATCTATTGTTTTTTCAGTTCTCTAGCAAGGTCTAGGTACTTATCTCTCTTTTTGCCTTCCTTCAATTTTACCCTGTGGTCTGGCGGGACGGCGAAGTCCACAATTCGGCAAGCTTTCTGTTTTTTTTTATTGACTGGTCGCCCAGACGAATATTCAATAAAAAAACAGAATACGTTCGAGAAAATGAGACCCATGAAATTTTCTGGGAATTTGAATGGTTTTGTTTTCTTTGTTTGATGGCATATCAATCTTCGAGGGCTATTTAATGTCGAAGCTATTGCCGTAGAAGAATATTAGTGGTTGAATTTAACCCATATATAAATTAGAATTCGGAATACCCAAAAGTCTGGAAAAGAGACTGGGTGAATTCAGGATAAGAAAAAAAAAATCAAGACCATCCAAACCACAGTATTGTTAAGATCGGCTAAAATACTCAGAAGAGTCCTGGAGACATGAGTAGACTTGCTGTCACTCAGACTCAAATGAAAACTGGTGCGAAAAACTTGCTAATAATTGAATAATGTTCGTTCATCTAAATTGACAAATCATATCTCAGTTAATGATTTCAAAAATATGTTGCTTTCTTTAACAGTTGTCAACCTTTGTGGAGTCTTTTTAATGCCAAAATAAGAATAATAAAACAAATTATATCTCAGTCAATAAGTACAAAGATAGGTTGCTTTCTTTTATAGAATGTTAATCTGTGTAGAGTCTTTTTAATGTAAAAATCAAACCAAGTAAACAAATCATATCTCAATAAATGATTACTAAGATAATTTACTTTCTTTTTTAGAGTGTCAATATTTGTTGAGTATCATTTTTTAGATATATAGCTAAACAATAATATGATCTCAAGTAACAATAATAGCTGTAAGTGTAACACAACGGTACTAAATAGACATTCTTACCTCTAGAACCCTGTTGTGACCCAGGCCGTAGTAAAAGTTGACAAACGGTAGAAACTCTGTTTAACTACCCAAAGGTTTATTTAGTACTACCACTTGAAGGTAGTCGCCGGGACAAAGAAAGAGAGCATGGAAATTGAGACGATCCTGACAGCTTGACAAAGAGAAGCAATATATCCTGGTGAGAAAGAGAGAGAGAGAAGACACAAACCTTGTAATTTCTCCCTGGTTTTCTGTTGTATTTCTAACATGCTAGCCCGCTGTGTAGCGTCTAGTCTAATACCCCCTTTAGAGCTCCCACCAAAAATGAAGATTGTAAACTTCCGCTCCACACATCTTTGCGGCTTGTGTTAGACTGTATGTCGTTACCTAATCACGTCTCACCGTCAACTCCGTGAAACACGTCGGTGGGACGAACATCCACGGCCACCGGTTCTGCACATGCGCACAAGAATTTTGGGGACCTCCAGTTTTCTTTAGTCACAAGAGCCTTTACCTGGCAGTTCGGAGACTGTCTGCTTTTTTTAATTCATTCATTTATATTTTTTTAATTCAATTTTCTATGATCCGTCCAATTCTACTACATAAGTCATGTATTCATATCTAATAAGAAGAATATTTTAACAGATCGGACCATAAAAAGTACTATCACTATGGAGGTGCCCGTGGTGAAATGGTTATCGTCGTAGGAATTGGACACGGCGACACGAGTTCAAATCCTGGACGAGACTAATTGCATTTCACATAGCACTAATACCCTTGGGAAAGGTATGAATCCAATTATTCTTCCTCCGGCTATGGATAAATAGTAGGACAGACTGGGTGAGGCAACTAGTCTAAAAAAGGAAAACTCTGAATTCAAACCTGTTAAACTCCGCTTAAAATTGACCTTGTGTCATATCCTCCCCGAGCGGATCACTATGGATCATTATGACGTTGTCAGCTGCGGTTGTAGAATACACCAACAGCATCTTTGCACAGGGGTAAGAACCCTCCCTCAACGAGTATCCTAAATATGACACTAACCAATCTCAGCATAGTCAACTGGGGTTGTAGAATACACCGACTGTAACTCTGCACAGGGGTAAGACCCCTCCCAATGAGTATCCCAGATAGGACACTAAACAATCTCAACTCAGTCACCTGGGGTTGTAGAATACAGCGACGCCATCTCTGCACATGGATAAAACCCCCAACAATGATAATCCTGGATATGACACTAAACAATCTGATTGGTAAGGCTTCAGTAATGCTGGATATTTGGGGAATACGGAGTGTCCCTTTATTGCAATCACTCCCAGGTCCACTTTGGAGTGGTAGCCCCTGATAGGGTCCTATATATGGGTCAAATAGAACTAAACTGTGTGCTTATGCTAAACTGAATTGTTTGAAATAGAACGGTTTTGACATTTTAACTGTATTTGAGCAAAGCCAAAATGTTTGAAATAGAAGTATTTTTACATCTATCTGTAAATAAAAAAAACTGTATTCATGCTAAACTAAATTGTTTGAAATAGAACTGTTTATATATATATATATATATATATATATATATATAAATGGATTTGGCATTGAATAACCTACAATGGTTGATATACTATAAAACCAAACCAAACCATTTGGATCAAATTGAACCTGATAGTAATGAAAACGAAGGGGTGACTACAAACTTCCAAAAACTCCGGAACTGGAGTCTCAACATCTGCTGAAGTTTAGTGCCATATCCAGAACATACATTTTGGAGAGTGTTCTTACCTCCCTTCAGGCGATGCAGTCGGTTTTTTCAAAATCTCGTAACAGCGTGTTGACAACAATAGTGATTTTTTAATATATGTTAACGGTAGGGTAGATTGGTTTCTTTGCAAATCAATCTCTTTTGACTCTCTCTTTCTCTCTCTCTCTCTCTCTCTCTCTCTATATATATATATATGTATTCATATATACTTATATCTATATATATATAAGCGTGCATTTAAACAAAGAGATATACACATATACATGTATACACGGATATATATATATACCAAAGCCACACTTGAAGAAAAACAGTTGTTGTACTATTTAAGCCACATTTGTCGAGGAATAAAGGAGTTCCTGCCTTTACCATGAGTATCAGTCCAAAATTGAACATTATAGCACGATTGAATTTCGAACTCGCTTACACTGATATCACAGGGCAGTACATTAGCCACTACACCCCAATCATCATCATCATCATATCGTGCTGGCAGCACGGATATCCCTGACCCTCTCTCGCCACTCCTCCCTATCGTTCATCGCCCTAGGCAGGTCTTCAGGACAACATCCTGTATCCTCACACAGCTGCTGAATGTACGTTCGTGCTGGTCGTCCTGCTTTTGCGCGGCCGTGTGTGGGGATCCATAAGAGTACATCTCTTATGAGTTCATCTCTGCTTCTCCAGCAATGTCCTGCATGTCTGGTTCGCCTAACTTGAATAGATTTCGTGATAGGGGGCAGGTGGCCGTACAGTTGGTGTCTTGTGGGGTGCCGCTGCCAGGACTTGTTGAGGATTGCACGCAGCATTCTTGTGTAATTGCCATCTAGTTTCTTCTCGAGCCGTCTTGTTAGCGTCCATGTAGTGCATCCATATAGCAGTATCGATGTGACCGCTGCCTGGAAGAAACTGCGTTTCATTTTATCGGTCAGGTCCGACTTCCATATAGTCGATAGCCTATTGATAGCTGTCCATGCTTTCGTTAACCTCGTTTCGATGTCCTTTTCGGTTGATTCGACGCTGCTTCCTAGGTACGTGAATTTGTCTACTAGTTTAAGAGGGGTTCCTTCTAGAGTGGAGATGTCCCCCGTTTGGTTATAGCACATATATTCCGTTTTGTGTGCATTAACATGGAGGCCTATGCTTGCTGCTGCTCGTTCCAGGCTATGCAGAAGTGTTTCGGCTTGGTCAGGTGTATTTGCCAGTATCGCTATGTCATCGGCGTAGTCGGCGTCGGTAATTGTTGTTGCGGGATATCTTCTGCTTCTTTTCTTCGTCAGTTCGAAGCCATTCTCTTTGATTTTGTCAATCGATGTTCTAAGTACGTAGTCTAGACAAATGATAAAGAGATACGGAGCCAGCGTGTCCCCTTGTAGTACTCCTGCTACAATGTCGAAGTATTCTGTGTCTCCATCTGGTGATCGTACTTTTACTTTAGTGTTTCTATAGAGAATCGTTATTGCCGCTACGGTTTCTTTAGGTATGCCGTACGCTAGTAGGATTTGTTCCATCTTTCCTCTGTGAATGGAGTCGAAAGCCTTGGTAAAGTCGACAAATATTAATGTCGCTTGTAGGTTCTTTGCCCGTACACCTTCAAGGATTCTGCGGATGGTTAGTATTTGTGAGGTCGTAGATCTATTTCTTCGGAAGCCATTTTGGTTTTTTCTAAGTATGTTGTCGATTTTGGGTTCTATGCGGTTTCGTAGTAGGGCATTGTAGATTTTGGCAGCTATGGATGTAAGTGTTATGCCTCGGTAGTTTTTGGCTAATCCGAGGTCCCCCTTTTTAGGGAAGGGGAGTATGCATCCCTTCGTCCATCTATCTATCGGATTTTGATTGTATACTGCGTTGCAGTGTCGGAGCAGTATGTCGTCGAATTGTCTGGTCTTCCATACTTCCGGGGGAATTTCGTCCAGTCCTGCAGCTTTCCTATTTTTAATTTTTCTGAGAACCGAGTCGAGTTCTCCTTGTGTGAACGGTCCAAGTTTAATGTCTAATTGTTTGCTAATTATTCTGGTGATTGGTTCATGCGTTATTTTTGGTGGGTTTCCAAGTAAGTTTTCGAAGTGCTGTTTCCACAGTTTTATTCTTTCTTGTTGGTTTGCTGCTTTAAGTTTTGCTTTGGCTGTGCTCTTTCTTCTGCTCACTTCGTTTATTGTTTGCCAGGCAATTCTAGATTGTCTATCTTCTACCGAGTCTCTGATCTTATCTATCTGATTTTGAATGTATTCTGTCTGTTCCTTTATATATATGCCTGCTAATTGATTTTGTGCCGTTTTTAGTTTTAAGGCATTTGTGTTTGTTGGGTTTTTTCGATAGTTTTTGGAGGCTGTTTTCACTAGTGCACGTTTTTCTCTCACCGCTAAGGTTTCCCATGGGACTCTATATTTAGTTTTAATTTTTGTTGGAATGTATTTTGCTGCTGCCTCAAGGTGTGCATTGACGAAATTTTCGTATTCGTCGTTTGGTGTACTTTTTTCCGTCTTTTCTTGTAGTGTTTCGAATCTGTTTCTCAATTCTAATACGTATTTATCTCTGACATCTTTGTTGTTTAATAGGGCCCAGTCATAGTGTTTGGTGGTCGCTGTTCGTTTGGCGTTTTTTCGTAGGCTTAACCGTATTTTCGCTGTGACTATTCGGTGATCGGTGGACACACCCTCAAAAGAGGAGTATGCCTCGCAATTCAATGCACTATTCTTCCATTTCTTGTTTATAAGGACGTAGTCTATCTGAGCTTTAGTATTGTTTGCGTACGTGTATGTCCATAGTTTGCCCTCTCTTTTTTGGTAGTTTGTATTGAGGCATGCTAATCTATTTTCTATCATGAAATCTGTTAGATGTTGCCCATTTCTATTTGACGTGTTGTGGAGGCTGTATTTGTTGTTTCCGTTTTTCCCGATTTGTGCATTCATGTCTCCGCCAATGACTAACATGTTGTGTTTCGGGATGCTACGCACTAATGAGGATAACTCATCGTAGAAGGTGACTATTTCATTTTCTTCACTAACATTGGTGGGGCTGTAGCATGAGACGATTGTTGCTCTGGGGTTTCCGTTAAATGTAGCTACCATCATCCTAGGTCGTATTTTCTCTATGCTATTAAGCGTTTTTAGTGCTCTAGGTCCTATAAGCAATCCTACCCCTCCTACTGCGGCGTTGACAGAGTTTTTCCATGCGGATACAGTGGCGAAGGACTCCCCTTATTGGTCTAATTTCATTGTTTTATGGCATATCAACCCTCGTCGATTATCTAATGCCAAAGCAATCCTTGGAGATGAACAGTAGTGTTTCTTTTTTTAACCCATAGCTGTATGGACTAAAATAGTTCATGTCTTTTCCAAGGGTATTAGTCCGAAAATGGGCGTAACAGAGCGACTGAAGTTCGAACTCGCTTACTGCCAAGTCACAGTTCAGTACATTAGCCACTACACTAACGGTTCTCTCCCATCTCACCCTAAATGAGATAAACATAAAAAAAAATAGCAACCATATTGACATTACTGATTTTATTCTTTCCATGAATGTTTGTTTTAGTTTTCCCAATTTCGTGGCGCCGTCTGCTTGGGATATCAGAATCCCAGAAGATTCCTTTGTTTATTTGTCAGTAACTAGTTATTCCCTTGGTGAGTCTCTGGACGTGATCTTTAAGTATCGATCAATGATGTAAGTACATTCTCTCTGTCCATATCATTGCTCCTGACATATCGCAATATATTCACCACAATATCGTTAAGACACAACTTTTCAGAAAGTTTTAAAAAAATAGTAGTCTGTTTACAGAATCATTTCAGAAATATTGAAAAATACACACAAAATAGTTGGTGAATGAGTTTCATCTAGGCTGGTTTATTTAAAGACTGATTACAACTGAAGATTCCTACACTAAAAAAAAACTCGGGGATAAGCGTCCGCTAATGCATAAAAGTTTAAGTTTTTAATGTTACATTAGACCAGTTATTGTCTCAAGATACTTTTTGATACTTGAGAATAACTGGCTATATATATATATATATATATATATATATATATATATATATCTTAAAGAAAAAACAAAAAACAGTCACATTAGGATAATAAATTTATTTCCATCCTGTTATGGGTTTTCATATAAATCAAAAACACCAAAAATAACATCTAATAATAATATCGAAAGGATAAATATCGGAAACTATATATATATATATATATACGTAAATATGCATGTACACGAATAGGTATACACGGTTCAGGTTTCTTTGTTTAATGACATATCAACCTTTGTAGGTTATTTAATGCCAAAGCCATCCTTCTACAAGAACAGTAGTAATACTATTTAACCCATAGCTAGGAGGATAAAGGTGTTGATACCCTTTGCAAGGGTATTTGTCCGAAAGTGAAAACAAAAGCGCAACTGGAGTTATATATATATATATATATATATATATATATATATATATTGGTGTGTGTGTGTGTGTGTGTGTGTGCATACGTGGTGGCTTCAATAAGTTCCCAGACTATTTTTGTACAAGTATTTAAAATTGTCGTAGACACTTGAAATTTCATTATGTTATTGCTATACATCTTATGAGATGACTGACCAATTTTTAGGATTTCAGGTTTAAATGAACAGCTACAGTAGGAATTGGATTACACCCTACCAAAGCCTGATTGTCACAGCTTGTGAATTTCAAAAGTGCAATCTGGACGTGAGGAAGAACGATATGTAATAAAATTCTGTTTTAAACTTGGAAAAGTACCACAGAAACGTATGAAATGCTTCAGCCTGCTTTTCGACCATCTTGCATGAATTGAGCATCCGTTTTTGAGTGAAAAAAGAGATTCAAGGAAGGCTGGCAGTCTTTGAGGGATGATGAGAGGTGTGGGAGGTGTAAGGAAATCAGAACACCAGAGCTGATTGGCCAAAGGGTTAGGGTTAGGGTTTGGGTTACTATGTTGAGGTTTTAAGGGAGTTCAGGAAGAGATTCCTTGGGAAGAGACCAGCACTCTTCAAATTGGGTCAGTGGCATTTCCACCAGGACAATACACCAGTCCACAACTCTATCCTTGTCACAGACTATTTGACCAAGATAGGCATCAAGACAGTTCCTCACCGTCCCTATAGTCCAGACCTTGCTCCCTGGGACTTTTGCTTATTCCTTAAGCGCAGTGGCTGTCGTTATGAGGCAATTGAGGAGATGAAAGAGGCTGTGACGAAGGTCATTGACACGCTCACACAAGAGAACTTCCATGGGGCCTTCCAGAAGTTGTTCGAACAGTACAAAAATTGCATTGGTGCCGGAGGAGATTATTTCGAAGTGGACCATAGTTTCATATGTGCACTATCAATAAAATTACCCGTACGAAAAAAGTCTGGAAACTTATTTAATGATCCTCGTATATATATATGTGTATATATATATATATATGTATATATATATATATATATATACATATATAAATGTATATATACGTATATATACGTATATATATGTGTATATATGTATATACGTATATATATCCCTATATGCATATATATATAAGCATGCATGAATATATATATAAGTATATATACATATGTAGGGAGGTAAATAATGGGTAAGAATCTGACAATGTGAAAAAAAACCCAAAATAATTCTAAGTGAAGAATTTCTTTCATATTAAATTCTTCAGTTTGGATAACTTTGTTTTTTAATTTTTCTCCACACACACACACACACACGTATATATATATATATATATATATAAAGAAAAATGCTCAATTCCGGGGAGAGAGAACATATGTATATATGTATATACGAAGGCCGTTTAAAAATAGCCATAGCCGAAATTTTTGTTGTAGCAACACATTTCTAATTCTCATATAACAAGGAAAAACTAATTCAGATTTCTGTCTTAATTTTTTTCTAGTTGAGACCCATACAGCGATGAGATGAGTCTGACAGCTTTAAAGTCTAGACCAGGCTTGCATATTTTTGAACTGTTATATACTCATTTGCCGTATCATAACGACTCAATAATAGTAAAGACAGACGCACACAGAAAGACGCATGAAGAAAGGAAGCAGGAAGACTTCTTTAACAATATTTTACCTCTCTCTTTATTGCAAGGGTTCGAAAGGATTGTTCAAGGGTTGCATGTGAGAGGGTGCTGGAGACTGAACATAAACTTCATATTTTGACCCCACTGTTATGACCGTCACGTTGTGTCTTTATTGTTCTCCTGATGTTGGGGTCTACTCCATCGGGGCTTTCCGAGGGCCCCCTCGGTCTGGTGTGGCCTTCCCTACCACATCTCGTCTCTAACCCTCTAAGAGTCTGCTGGCAACTGCATCGGGGGGTTTCCGAGTGCCCCCTCGGTCGGGTGTGGCCTTCCCTACCACATCTGGTCTCTACTGTCTGGAAGTCTGCTGGCAACTGCATCGGGGGTTTTTCGAGTGCCCCCTCAGTCGGGTGTGGCCTTCCCTACCACGTCTGGTCTCTGGCTGTCTGTAATTCTGCTGGCAACTGCTTTGGCACCCCAAACTCAACTGAGTTAAATAATAATTCAACGCCCACACGATCGCCTACTGGATCTTTGAAATCGGATGTTTAATCGTCATCAAGCGGAAATAACTGTCATGCAGTTCAGAGGTTACTCTCTTCTGGTGCATGATTGTAATGGCACAATGGGACCTTCACCTTGTCCCATATCATAAGCCTTAATCCGCCCACGCGATCTGGCCGTTGGAATGAGTCACTTCCTTCTAGTGTATTACCTTGGAATAGTATTTTTGGGCTGTGTTGAAGGTCAAAATATAACATTCATCCGTTAATTATTTTTCAAAAATCCACGTGTGGAATTTTCTTCACGTTCGTCTCCATCAACCTCACACATATTTTACAGAATAATTTACAAAGGACAATAATGGCTGAAAACATAAAGAAGAATCACTTGAACTACAGCAAACAAAATCTTACTTAGAGGGCGACCTTCTCTCTATGCAACACTTGCCCGGCTAATTATTATCTAAATTTCTCTTACTATCTTTGCGTGGTTGGCCATCTTGACATGCGTGCATCAAGGTACCATACGGATGCATTTTTTATCTTCTCAACACAACGGGCCCTCCATAATTCCTTGAAGAAATTTCAAAACCCTAAAAGGACCATACTCTGGTCCCATATCCTGGTCACAAACTTAGTGACCCTGATCATTCCAGCAATACATTTCACCTGGATTCCTCATGACCACACTCCAGTTCTTTGCTCAACAGGTTCCTACCTGGAGTAACCGGAAAATTTCATAAACTAAAACACAATATCTTCAAGGCCCAAAGCATTCCACAAAAATCCACAAAAATCATGGCCCAAAACAAAGTATCACAATACATCCGAATGTATCACAATCTGGCACGCATGCTGTAAACCACCTAAAATAGTCCACGCAAAATACTAATTAGCAATGTGTTACCCATTTTTTTTCATTAAGTTTCTGTTTCCATGCCCATTGGTTTGCAAGCCCTTGAGGAAACATGCTTTACCTGATCAAACCCGCGCCGGGTTTCTTTTCAATTTAATCAGGAACCCTCGTGGCTACCAATATATAGGCATCTCGCCTTTCCCAGATTCGTTTCACTTTGCCAAATCACACACGAATCCAAAACACCATCGTGACTGAAAGACATAGACATCATCCACAAAATTTTGGAGTAGGCCACGCCTTTTTTCTTTTATTCCATCCTCGGAACTCCAAACTAAAAAATAGAACAGCTTCATGGGCCGGCGAATTCTTCGATAGAATTGCTTTCAACGACAATCTGCAAATCCACTTGAATGAATGTCTGTCTTACTCTCACGTCAGCCCACGATTTCCTCAAAAACAGAAACCAAAAAAAAAACAATTTTTCCTATTCCACGAAAACCCCAAATACTAAAAAAAAATTTTAGAATCAATATAATTACAAATATTAGTAAACCTAGTATCAAATCCTCTGTTAATGGTTTTCGTCAAATTTCATAATATGAACAGGAAAAAAAAAATTCTAATGTCGCCTTTAAACTCAAACAAACTCAAAAAGTTTCACTTTACAACAAGTCAAAACAATGTTACAATCACAGTTCAAAAATGTTCAGATTTCTTTTCTTCTTTTTTTCAATCTATGTAGTGATGTACTGTCTATTTTACTAAAAATGTCTGTTCTTTCTTTCTTTCTTTTTTTTTTTCCATATGCTGTGTTCAACAATGTTCAAGTTTTTTCTTCTTTTTTTTCTTTCCGTCCTTTTTTCTATTGTCCTGTACGTTTTTGTTTTTGTTTTTATTTTCTTTTTACTTTTTTTTCTTTCTTTTTTTTTTCATAATAAATTGCTCATTCAATGTCCCTTTTTTTCAACCTTATATCTACCTCTCTGTCTTTACCTTAACACGATAACTATAGGTCCGCTTCCCAGTTTATTCAATTTCAGTCTATAGTACCATAAATTAAGCCTGATTTATAATACAACTTTTTAAATAGCTTACGAACATTCTTCTTCTTTTTTTATTTTTCTTTTCACAAAATATCCCGGGTTTTTTTTCTAAACAACCCAAACTTTTATAAATTCTGCCAACATTTCCCAATTCAAAATATTTCCGAATCTGCGAATCTTCGCCACACTTGGTTCTGTCAAAACTTTGCACATCTCTTTATTACATCCAAAACCCTGTTTCAAAATATCTTCCCCAATAACAATTTCAAAGCTTCACTCCAGGGGGAACTCACAAAATACCTGTCTGCCTCGTCAGACTCAAAAAACATCTGTCTCTTAGTTACTCTGCCTCCACGGCAAGACCATTTTCAAGACAATACCTATGTCTTCAATCATTGATATCAACAATTTCCACAGCAAAACAAACGGCCTTATTCTACCAGCGCCGAAAATATCGATTCTCCCAACTTCATAAATATCGAAAAATTATATGCGCATTATTCAGACAAACACCAATGTGTGAAATTCATGGACAATACCATTAATGCTCCCAAGATTCCATCTCTCGGATTAAAATTCTCATTTCCAATCCACAAGTTCCAAACATGAAAACCTGACCCAAAAGATCTTAACTACTGATATGCGGGATTCCAAATCTTGGACTGAAATTCTCATTTTCAATCACCACTTGTCTGGACTAATGAAAAGTTGCAACGATTTTTTTTTCTCACAAAGACTAATTTACGATAAAAAATCCCATTGATAAAATTTATCATAAAATTTATTGTTTACGATAAGCTGTCTATCAAAAAACGGACAATAACTGTCCCATAGCCATCTTTGTTCCCTTCTTTTTTCCTCCCTCACTACGATACAATATTACACATAGCAGTAATTTCAATTTTTATCTAGGGATCACACATTTTTAAAAAAAATTATTTCCAATGTTATGCTTCTAGAAAGGCCCTTGTCATTAAAACAAATCTTTCACTATTATACACAATTTAAATAACAGAGAGAGATAGAAGTTACATGAATGCTGCAATCTACTTACAATTTTTTTTCTTTCTTTTCTCTTTTCTGTTGCTGGTTTGTTCGTTTTTTTTTTTCGTTTTACTTCTTTCAATTCCAGCATTTTCCTTTGTTCTTTTTTTTCTGTTCTTTCCGCGTCGGTCGGTTCCTTTTCCTTCCCTTTTTTTTTTGCTAGTTTGTTCTTGTTTTTTTCTTTTTTTACTTCTTTCCATTCCAGCATCCTTCTTTGTCCTCTTCGTTGCTGTCGTGTTGTGATGCTTAAAACTGCAGTTTACGGTAACTAGGTTCATTCTGAGTCCTTGAAGAACTCGCCTGGCACAAGCACCAAATCGCGATAAATGTTATATAGTCATCTACAGCATGACAACAACACAATAATTAAACAGACGCAAGGAAAAAGACGCAAGAAGACTTCTTTAGAAAAATATTCACCTCTCCATTCATTGCAAGGGTTCGAAAGGGTTGTTCAACAGTTGCATGTGAGAGGGTGCTGGAGACTGAACATAGACTTCCTATTTTGACCCCACTGTTATGACTGTCACATTGTGTCTTTATTGTTCTCCTGATGTTGGGGTCTACTCCATCGGGGCTTTCCGAGGCCCCCCTAGGTCTGGTGTGGCCTTCCCTATCACATCTGGTCTCTACTGTCTGGAAGTCTGCTGGCAACTGCATTGGGGGTTTTCCGAGTGCCCCCTCAGTCGGGTGTGGCCTTCCCTACCACATCTGGTCTCTACTGTCTGTAATTCTGCTGGCCACTGCTTTGGCACCCCAAACTCAACTGAGTTAAATAATAATTCAACGCCCACACGATCGCCTACTGGATCTTTGAAATCGGATGTTTAATCGTCATCAAGCGGAAATAACTGTCATGCAGTTCAGAGGTTACTCTCTTCTGGTGCATGACTGTAATGGCACAATGGGACCTTCACCTTGTCCCATATCATAAGCCTTAATCCGCCCGCGCGATCTCTTTCGATTACTGGCCGTTGGAATGTGTCACTTCCTTCTGGTGTATTACCTTGGAATAGTATTTTTGGGTTGGGTCGAAGGTCAAAATATAACAGAACCACCATCGCGTGTTGATATATATATATATAGGTATATATATATATGCGCACACATACACTCACACACATACATACATATATTTACGTATAAAAGAAAGGAAAATAACTCCACGGGAAAAAGAAAACATTAGGCGTATGTCGATATATATATGTATAATATATGCGTATATATGCTTACGTATAAATGCATATATATATATATATATATATATACATGTGTATCTATCAATCTCCCTATATATATATATATATATATATATATGAAAATAAACCTAACTATATATATTTATCTATATATATATATGTGTGTGTGTATACATATATATGATAAAATAGAGAAGAACTCTTCTAAAAAGATAAGAAAACGACTCATAATAAAGAAAATTTTCCGTCAGATGAAATAGAAATAAAACTGAACGCTTCTCAATACAATAAATAATGAAAAAGAACTCAATAAGTCCGTAGAGCTGATTTAAAGAACCGAATAAGAAACAGAAGCTTATAAACCGGGTTTTACCGATTACATAGGTAAACTCTGCCAGAAAGTTATTGGCAACATGTAAGAACAAAGCAGAATTAGGATAGAAAGGTCCCAAAACAAATAAATTGACTGCTCCCAAGTGAGCAACCATTCATCTTTGTGACGATATCCGTCCAGTATCTTAGATATTTAATTTAGCAGTTCCTTAGCATCGGGTAAGTGGCGATAACTAGCTTTTCCCACAAACAGGGAAGAAAAACTTATCACTCACCTTGTACCAAAGGATTCTCTTAGCAATTTCCCTATTTTATATAGGGTCTAAGCCATATTTCTCTTTAATATCCCCCACATGTTAAGAGAGTTAAGTTCTCTGTGTAAAAAGCTGTTTTTATGGTTGGTTATGTTTTATGGCATATCAACCCTTGTAGGTTAATTTACGTCAGATCCAATGATATGATTTGTAAACGAATAGTCTGTGGGTACAAATATTTTTAAATGTGTCAGAGCTCTTTTGTTTGTATCCGAGTTAAATTGTAATATAATGGCGGAGGGATTTCGTTTTATATATCTTGCCTTTCGGTTTAGTTAGGCTGAGAACCTTTCGCTTGGCGCATGGGTTAGTTAGGTGCAACATTAACGCAGGTGTTCACGCGTGCGCGGAGAGGATATGTCATTCAGTGATGTCAAAATAGAAAATCCCAGATAGGAATTGGGACCAAGGTATTAGGGAAACGTGACGCACCGGAAGCATGGACTGAGATTTGAGAAAAAGCAGTGAGTTGAGTTCTTGCCTAGGAAGATGAAGGTTGACTTTCAGAGCAGGGCGAGGCCAGACGAATTTATGCGCTACGGGCGCCGCGCATTGGTTGGGTTGAGAGCTGACGATGTAAAAGCAGTCAGCATAGAAAGATTGTGTTTCTCTCTCCTCAGATCGAAAAACCTTTAAATTCAAAAAGGTGAATAAAAGTTTTGTACCGGAACCAATTTCGTCAATTTCGTGTTTTTAGATTCCCTATTTCCATTTCACACATCCGTTTATTATAGGAATGTTACACAATTATATGATTTGTAAACAAATAGTCTGTGGGTAAAATTATTTTAAAATGAGCTCATTTGTTTGTATCCGAGTTAAATGGTCTCAAGCATTGATATATTATACAAATAATTCAGTATTATTATATATTATACCATATCATCATCATGTCGTGTTGGTTGCACGGATATCCCTGACCCTCTCTCGCCACTTTTCCCTATCGTTCATCGCCTCAGGCAGGTCTTCTGGACAACATCCCGTATCCTCACATAGTTGCTGAATGTATGTTCGTGCTGGTCGTCCTGCTTTTGCATGGCCATGTGTGGGGGTCCACAAGAGTACATCACTTATGACCTCGTCCCTGCTTCTCCAGCAGTGTCCTGCATGTCTGGTTCGTCTAACTTGAATAGTTTTCGTGATAGTAGGCAGGTGGCCGTACAGTTGGTGTCTTGTGGGGTGTTGCCGCCAGGACTTGTTCAAGATTGCTCGCAGTTCTTGTGTAATTGCCGTCTAGCTTCTTCTCCAGCCGCTTTGTTAGAGTCCACGTAGTGCATCCATATAGCAGTATCGATGCGACCGCTGCCTGGAAGAAACTGAGTTTCATTTTATCGGTTCGGTCTGATTTCCATATAATCGATAGCCTATTGATAGCTGTTCATATATATATTATATTATTATATATATTATACCATATATATATTATATTATTATATATTATGATATATTAGACCGGTTATATTATACCATAAATATATTATATTATTATATATATTATACCATATATATTATATTATATTATTATATATTATGATGTATTATACCATATATATATATATATATATATATATATATATATTATACCATATATATATTATATTATTATATATATTACACAATGTATATATTATATTATTATATATTATGATATATTATACCAATATTCAGTATTAATCCTTTGACAATCAAAGGATTAATACTGAACTGAATTATTGGTATAATAATACAGTATAATAATCTTGGTATAATGACACAGTAAAATGGTTTCTGAGATAGCAAATGATAAAACAGTTCTATTTGACCAATAGTAAAGTAAAGTTGGCGACCGTGTGTCGAGGGCGACCTGAAGGCTCCCTTTTCGATAGCTACTACACCAAGTTGTAGGGTAGGGCGTTACTCCTTTCCCTGGATTGCTCCACTTTACCCTTGATACGTACCTTATATTGCTGAGTGTTAAGCAAGGAAATATCAAGTACCACTTTCAAAGTATTTGGTATTACGTGGTCTAGGATTGAACCCAGGTCTCCCGGATCGCTGGCGAACACTCTGCCCAATAGACCAGTCGATGAATTAAACCACTGAAAGTATTTTCATGTCTTTCTTACCTGTCTGAAAAAAACACTGTCAATAGGGCTGAGAATATGCTTGATCCGTACCTTATAATGCTGAGTGTCAAGAAAGGAGGCATCAAGTATCATTATTTGAGTCTTTGGTATGACTCGACCTGGGATTGAACCCAGATCTCCCGGGCCATTAGTGAACACTCTAACCATTATGCCTATTTCCAGTTTGACTTGTAGTTGGGACCTTAAAAAGTACTACCAATCCCTGTTAGAGTGGACGTGGGAATAATTGCATTGAAGGACTACTCCATGTTCCCCTTAGCTTCAGGACCGGGAACTCGCCATCAGATGCGGTTTAGTGTAATATTTACGACATACGTTGAAGTGGAGGTTTTTGGTTGTAAAACTATATTTTAAATATCTTGAATAGGATCCAAGTATATTAAAAAAATTTTTTTTTTAATATCGCCCTTCTATTTGTACGATAATCTTTTATATAATACATTTACTTTGGCGTCGGCTATTAATTTGATTCGGTTTTGTTGGTTTTTATAGTATATCAATCACTGTAGATTGTTTAATGCCAAATCGTCTCGATACATATTATATATGGTTCGTAAACGCATAATTTGTAGACAACTTTTTTAAACGAGTGAGAGCTCATTTGTTTGCATAATTAGGTGGTAATATATATTATTTGTAAGTCAATATTTTGTAGGTAATCTTATCTTGGAATCAGTCAGAGCAAATTTGTTGGGACACAAGTATTACAATTGTTTGCACACAGTTAAATGGTTCCGAATACTTTATCACGACTAGTTCTGTTTAGTATTAATCATTTGTTTGCACTCACTTACATTGCTTTAAATATTTGTATCTTACATAAATTGTTTTATTTGCACAGGGTAAAATTGTTCCAAGTTTCGCTAAGTAACTCTAATAATTCAATTTACGCACTCAGTTAAAGTGTTTCAAGTATGGTTGGTTGGTTGGTTGGTTTTATGGCATATCACCCTTTGTAGGTTATTTAACGCCAAATCCATTTTTTATACAAATTATCAGTTATATTTCAAACAATTCAGTTTAGCATTAGTACACAGTTTGATAGTAAAAAAATATTTCTATTTCAAGCTATTCAGTTAGTCAAACAATTCAGTTTAGTATAAGTATAGATTTTGTTTACACACAGTTAAATGTCAAAACAGTTCTTTATTAAAGAATTCAGTTTAGCGTAAGTACACTTCCATTTCAAACAATTCATTTTAGCATCAGTGACCAGTTTAATCGTCAAAATATTTCTATTTCAAGCTATTTAGTTTAGTCAAACAGTTCTAATTCAAATCATTCAGTTTAGCATAAGTATGTAGTTTAATTCTATTTAACCCATAGATATGGTCGTTATCAGGTACTACCACTCCGGGCTAGAGTGGACCTGGGAGCGATGATAATGAAGGGGTACTCCGCATTCCCCAAAGCTCCAGCATTACTGGAGCATCATTATCAGATTGTTAAGTGTCATATCTAGGACCCTTGTTGAGGTGATCTTACCCCTCCGCAGAGATGCAGTCGATGTATTCTACAGCCCCAGCGGACTGGGCTCCAATTTAAGTATGGCTTAGCAACACTAATGATTATATTCAGCAATACATATTAGTTAGCACACTGTTAAATTGTTTCAAGTATTTCTATGTATGACTCAAAATTCGGTTAAACATTTGTCATTTGCTCACGCAGAGTTAAATAGTCAAAGAGTTCAACTTTCAATAATTCGATTTAACGTAATTCATTTGTTTTCACATAGTTTAAATATCAAACAGTTCTATTTGAGACATAGATTGGACCCTATAAGGTTCTACTACTTCGGTTCAGAGCGGACCAGGGAGCAATGACAATGTAGGGGTATTCGATGTTCTTCGAAGCTCCAAGACTGGAGGCTCGCCATAAGATGGTTTAATGTCACATACAGGACTCTAGTCGGGAGAGTCTCACCCCTCTGCAGAGATGGATTAAATGTATTCTACTGCCCTAGCCAACTGGGCTCCAATTCAATTTAGGCACACAGTTAAAATGTTTCAAGTATTATTAACCAACTAAAATAATTTTATTCACCATAAATTCTTCATTAGCGTACAATTAAATTGGTCTAAGTATTGCTATGTATTCCTGATAATTCAATTAAACATCACTTGTTTATTTATACGCAGTTGAATGGTCGGACAGTTCTATTTCTAACCATTCGATTTAACGTCAGTCATTTGTTTGCACACAGTTCGAATATCAAACAGTTCTATTTGACCCATTAAAGGCTACCTCGCCGGGTCAGAGTGGACCTGGGGTTATTGGCCGTGTAAGGGTACTCCGCATTTCCAAAGATCCAGGATGCAGCCTTGCCTCCAGATGGTTTAATGTCATAACCCGGACACTCATGGGGAGGATCTTATCCCTCTGCAGTTGGTGTATTCTACATCCCCAGCCGATTGAACAGTCGACTATTTATGTGATGATCTAGCATTTTATTATAACTGTCCGCCAGTTTTTTATTTCTTTATTTTTAATTAATCATTGGCCAAAAGGATGGAGTGTTTGCTAATGAATGTAGGGTCATAGCAAAGACTCAAAAATGGTACTTGATGCCTCCTTGCTTAACACTCGGCGTTATAAGGTACGGATCAAGGGTCAAGTGGAGCAATCCAGGGAAAGGAGTAGCACCCTTCCCTACACTTCGATGTTGTAGCTATTGAAAAGGGATCCTTCGGGTCACCCTCGATTATGGTCGCCAACGTTACAGACAACATCTTGCGTACAACCATACCTCAATTAAACTATATTTTTAAAAAATATTTTATACAATTCGTTGGTGAGTGGAAAATACTTTTTGAATGTTTCTAAAAAGTCACTCCTCGTTTTTTTTTTACTCTCATGTTAAAGGGAAACGCATCCTTAAAATATTCCTTGATAAATTTTTCCTTCTTCCCCACCTCTCACTAGGGTCAGTATGTTCATCAATAGGATTGTATATAATGCTTGTTCTATACAACACTAGTTTTTTTAAAACCTTTTCATATTCGTCTTCTTCTTGTCGAAGATGCCGATATTAGAAGAATGGTAATGAAGGTGCCCGTCGTGCAATGGTTATCGTCGTAGGAACTGAACACGGAAAGGTATGAATCCAATTATTCTCCCTCCAGCTATAGGTAAATAGTAGGTCAGACTAGCTCTTCAGCCTTGGTGAGGCAACTAGTCTAGGAGAAGGAAAACTCTGAATTCAAACCTGTTAAACTCCGCTTAATGTCATATCCTGCCTGAGCGGAGTGGTTGGTAAATATGATATTAGAAGAATTTCTTGAATAATCAAGTTATTATACTGTTTGGAACTCGTTTAAACATAATTTTGGGGTGAATCAATCCTATGTTGATATACGATGGCTTTTGTTTAGGTTTTTTGAACGAAAACACGTTAGCATTATTCAGGCTTAAAGTAATATCCAAAAAGTCAACGACTTTGAAATTGGTTTGGATATCTAATCCAAAACGAAACCTGTTAAAAAGACTTCAGTTTTTACGTATTATTTTCTCTTTTTCTTGGGATGCTTTTGTCCAAAATAATAAGATCATGATAGCAAAAGCCGTGATATCTGGGGTCTATTATATTATTGTTATAACACACACACACACACACACACACACACACACGGGCACACACACATACATATATATATATATATATATATATATAAGTATGTAACATAGGACCAACGTGTTGTGCCGAAAAAGAAATACTCTGCAGAAAAAGAAATGCTCAAACTCGAAGGTAAGGGAATAAATATAGCAGTCGTTTATTATTTAGTTAGCTATGATCATTGCAACTCGAAAAATTCATTTTAGTTACGTTCTTCTTCTCCCTTCCTCTTGGTGGTGTCGGCGGTGTGGGTGAGAGCTGACTGTTGACATACACCTGACAGATAGGTCGTAGCAAACTGGGGTAAGACGGGTCGGGGCCTCGGAACCTTTAACGCACCCGTTTTGACAACTGCCTTCAACTCTGCCAAAATCTCCTGACTTGTTTTCTTATATAGAGATTTTGGGGAACACATCGAAGATCCCCGAATGTTCGATGTCACCAGTAAAACTGTCGTGAAATACGGGATAGTTCATCTGTGATTATTTTAAAATCAGGTCTAACTTTGCCCGCACGCGCTAGTCTCGTGACACCTTCACTGATTGACGACAGCGCCCGTCCGTAATATTACATATATAAGCCCATACAATTCTTCTTCTTCTTCTTCTTTAATTGAAATATAGGTTTGTGTATGTGTGTATGTATATATACATATGTGCGTGTATGTGTATGTATGTGTGTATCTGTCTGTGTCTGTCTATATATATATTTATAGGAGCATCCGAAATTAAACAAGACAGCCTTTTTCAGTTTTTTTCACTTTCCTGATTTTCTAAATTTCTATATATCCTTATTAAACATAAATGATACTTCTGTTTAGATGCGATGCTCCGGTATAAATTCAGCATTAATATTCAGTATTCAATATTGTAAAGCGAGAGTTTTTTTTTTTATTTAAAACAATTTAAGTTTTTCTTCATTTTTAAAAAAAATATTCACAAAAAACAAATAATGTTTTTAACCGTTTGTTTGGTTACTTCTTTTAATGGCTTATCAACCACTGTGGGTCATTTAAAGCCAAAGCCATCTTTGGAAAGAACAGTAGTGGTACTTTTTGACCGGTGGCTGGGATGATGAAAGGGTTCATGCCTTTCTCAAGGATATTCGTTCGAAAGTGAACGTAACAGCGTTACTGGAGTTCGACTTACCTTATTACGATGTCACAGTCCAGCATGTTTGCCACTACGCCATGCGAGCTCCTACCCGCTTTCTATAGGATGTCCCTATATATATATATATTATATATATATTTACATATATCCATATATATACATATATCTAGTCATATATATGTATATATAATATATATATGTAACATTATATGGTCACACACACACACACACACACACACACGCACACACACATAAATATACACACACACACACACACACATATATATATATATATATATCGGAGCATTCAACATTATAAAGCAATTTTTTATTTAAAAAATGAAGATTTTGCAAATAGCCGTAAAACTTCCTTAAAAACCTGTTCTGTAATATTGTAAGTTTTCACACACACACACACACACACACACACATACACACACACATACCGACATTTATATCTAACGAGGAATAAAAGAAAGAAAGGTTAATCTAAAAAAAGTAAAAAGAAAAAAGAAAAATCCGTATGGAATTGTAATTTGAACAAATATTCCTTATTCGTCGACAGTAAATTTAGAAATTTTTCTATTGAAAAGAAGTAGAAGAAGAAGAAGAAGAAGAAGAAGAAGAAGAAGAATTGTGTGGGGTTATATATATATATATATATATATATATATATATATATATATAATGTCTGCAGCAAAATTTTCTGACTCATCATTTTGACAGGCCAATGCAAATTTGATAAATCACTGGAGCGTCCATGTTATCACTGGATAAATTAAAGGGACAACAATTTCTGCCATTTCTTATATTCATGAGCTGTGTGCAGGAACTGGATCCACCCTAGAAGACCTACTAAGACGACTGAGTGTTAGGGATGGATGGCGAGAGAGACTTGGGAAACTGTGCTGTTAGCATGACTTGATGATTATATATATATATATATATATATACTTATATATATATCGTTATACTATTCAACGCCAAGTCACCCGATGGTGGGAACGATTCCATTTTCGGATTTTCTTTCTTTCTACAATATCCATGTCATTTCAAATCCAATGTAAAATAATAATGAATTAAAAAACACAGCAAATAATTCCATGTAAAAGAAAAACCTTTAAAAATTACTCATATTTTTTGTAATAATATTCATTTTAGTCGACTCTATATTTTTCATATGTTAGAGTTGAATCTTCAGACCAAGAAATAATGATAAATTTTCTCATTATTTCTTTGTCTGAAGATGCATATCAAACATTTAAAAAATATAGGGTCTGCTGAAATAAATATTATAACAAAAAATATGAGTAATATATATATATATATATATATATATATATATATATATATATATATATATACACATAAAGTTAGCAGCAGATACCATATATATATATATATATATATATATACTAATCTAATATTTACCAGCATTGACGGTACCAGAAAAAAAAAACCCGCCAGGAAGAGATAAAAGTATCTCGACTCACCGCCCGGGGGAAAAATAAAAAAAATTATAGGTCAAAAAGAAAGAAAGGGCCAACCTCGTCCGCCCCTTGAAAAAAATCAAGGGATACGCAGTCAGTGGTAAAAAAAAACCCCTAAAAACCTTCCGCGAATCCTGCAATGCTACAAATACTAAAGTGCTCAACACAAGTGGAGCCAATTATAAAATTAACTTAAATCGTGAGTCGAAAATCTTCTACTAAAGTTTCACCTTATCGGATCATCAGGAAGCCTAACTTCGACTCGAAGTCGAAGTTAGATTTCCGGATGATCCGTTAAGGTGAAACTTTAGTAGAAGATTTTCGACTCGCGATTTAAGTTAATTTTATATATATATATATATATATATATATATGGTGTCTGCAGCTAAATTTTCCAACTTATCACTTTGACAACCCATTGCAAATTTGATAAATCACTGAACCATCCATTTTATCGCTGTATAAACCCAAGGAACAACAATTTCTGCCATTGCAAAAGAAGTTACTGGACATAAATTTGTAATATATCGAATATTAAAACTTTATTATAAAAGAAAATGGTTTCATCTTTAAAAAGTCAAGAAAATGGTGATACCTCTTAGAAACTATGACAGATGCTGACTACGTAGATGATCTAGCGCTTTTCACAAATACACCAGCCCAAACCGAACCCCTATTCTATAGCCTCAAGCAAGTGGCAAGACGCGTTGTCCTCCCTGTGATCGCTAATAAAACAGAATTAATGGGTTTTGAACAAGAATCAACTTTAAGCCCTTAAAATTGGTAAACCAGTTCACATGCCTCGGCAGCATCATCTCATTAACTGAAAGTGACGTTAAAATGCACCTAGGGAAAGTGAGGAATGCTATTAATTGATTATCGATCATATGGAGATTTGATCTATCGGATAAAAAAGGGATATCTTCCAAGCTGTAGTTACTTCCATACTACTATATGGATGCACCACAAAGACACAAACAAAACACTGTGGAAAAGCTTTATGAGTACCACTCAATGATACTACGTGCTGTCTTGAAAAAAATCCTGTAAAAAACACTCAACAAAACTGTAATTGTTCGGCCATCTACCTCCCATCTCCCAATATTTCCTAGTTAAACAAACAAGACGTACGGGACATTGCCGGAGACGTAAAGACTAACTCATAAGTGACGTTCTCTTATGGACTCTTAAACATGGACACAGAAGTGTTGGCCAACCAGCAAGTATTTAAATTCATGAGCTATGTGCACGCACTGGATCCAGCCTAGAAGACCTACCAAGATCATAAAAGACATAGATAGATAGATAGATAGATAGGATATGAAAGGAAATTAGTGAAATACGTCGCTCGATCGATTGATCAGTATACTTTAGCAGAGTCATATATATATATATATATATAGATAGATAGAATACGAAATGAAATTAGTGAAATATATCGCTCGATCGATTGATAGAGAGACTTGGGAAAGTTTGCTGTCAGCTTGACTAGCTCCTGCTGGTGCTTATATATATATATATATATATATATAGTCATCCACTGACAGACTATTTCGTTGTATCACAACTCTTCCGTGTGACTAGACATGTAGGACGCTTGAAGCTGAGATCGAAACCCGCCCAACTTAACATCAAACTTAGTATCAGACTGCTCGGCAAACAAGCGTACCACGTCTGCTGGGGAGTTATAAGGTATTATGTAGCAACAGCAGCAGCAGCGTTTGTTTCTTTACATTTTATACCTTACCGGATAACAGAGTGCTCAACTCGTTCGAAGAGCTTTGCATTATGCGAGCGGCAGCCGAAAATTCTTTCGCCAGAGTGCTCAACCCCAATGAGGGAGCGTAAAAATATATATATATATATATTGTCATCCACAGACAGACTGCTTCGTTCTATCAGAACTCTTCAGTGTGGCTAGACACGCAGGACACTCGAAGCCGGGATCGAAACCCGTCCAACTTTACGTTAGACTAAGCTTCGGACCTGTCGGCCACCAAGCGGACTACGTTGGCTAAGGAAATATATATATATATATATATATATATATATATATATATATATATATATATATATATATATATATATATATATATATATATATATATATATATATATATATATATATATATATATATATATATATATATATATATATATATATATATATATATATATATATATATATATATATATATATATATATATATATATATATATATATATATATATATATTATATATATATATATATATATATATATATATATATATATATATATATATATATATATATATATATATATATATATATATATATATATATATATATATATATATATATATATATATATATATATATATATATATATATATATATATATATATATATATATATATATATATATATATATATATATATATATATATATATATATATATATATATATATATATATATATATATAACAATATATATATATATATATATATATATATATATATATAACAATATATATATATATATAACAATATATATATATATATATATAACAATATATATATATATATATATAACAATATATATATATATCCTTACATTATCCTACGCCAAGTCATTCGATGGTAGGAACGATTCTATTTTCGGATTTTCTTTCAATAATATCCATGTAATTCAAAATCCAAAAGAGAGTTGAATGTAAAATAATGATGAATTAAAGTTCCATATGAAAGAAAAACTATTAAAAATTACTCATATTTTTTGTAATAATATTTATTTTAGCAGACTCTACATTTTTTTGATATGCTAAAGCTGCATCTTCAGACCAAAATATAATGAAAGATTTTCTCATTATTTTTTGTCTGAAGATGCATCTCTAACATCAAAAAAAAATATTGGGTCTGCTGAAATAAATATTATTACAAAAAATATGAGTAATATATATATATCTATGGTGTCTGCAGCTAAATTTTCCAACTGATCACTTTGACAACCCATTGCAAATTTGATAAATCACTGAAGCGTCCATGTTATCGCTGTATAAACCCAAGGGATAACAATTTCTGCTATTGCAAAAGAAGTTAATGGAGGTAAATGTGTTATTTATCGAATATTAAAACTTTCTTATAAAAGAAAATGGTTTCACCTTTAAAAAGACAAAAAAACTGGTGATATCTTTCAGAACCTATGACAGATATAGACAACGTAGATGATATAGCACTTCTCACAAATACACCAGCCCAAGCCGAACCCGTTTTGTATAGCCTCAAGCAAGTGGCAAGACGCGTTGTCTTCTCCGTGATC
Source organism: Sepioteuthis lessoniana (assembly GCA_963585895.1). Classification (NCBI taxonomy): domain Eukaryota; kingdom Metazoa; phylum Mollusca; class Cephalopoda; order Myopsida; family Loliginidae; genus Sepioteuthis; species Sepioteuthis lessoniana. The sequence goes on from OY757938.1 coordinate 23,717,885, forward strand.
GCTAATAAAACAGAGTTAACGAGTTTTGAACAAGAATTAACCATCCTCACTTCAAGCCTTTAAAATTGGTAAACCAGTTCTCACACCTCGGCAGCAACATTTCATCAACTGAAAGTGACGTCAAAATGAACTTAGGGAAAGCGAGGAATGCTATC
>OY757938.1:23725739-23810739 GCA_963585895.1 Sepioteuthis lessoniana
AGAGGGTCAGAAGTATCCGTGCTGATAGCGTGACATGATGATGATACTATTTACCAACCCCTCCGCTCGGGCAGGATATGACACAAGGTCAATTTTTAAGCTGAGTTTAACAGGTTTGAATTCAGAGTTTTCTTCTCCTAGACTAGTTGCCTAACCAAGGCTGAAGAACCTAGTCTGTCCTACTATTTACCCATAGCTGGAGGGAGAATAATTGGATTCATACCTTTCCCAAGGGTATTAGAGCTATGTGAAATGCAATCAGTCTCGTCCAGGATTTGAACTCGTGTCGCCGTGTCCATTTCCTACGACGATAACAACTGACACCACGAGCACCTCCATGACATGATGATGATGGTGATTAATGTAACAAAGACTCTACGACAAAAGAGCAATATTAAGTATAAATAATGTGATATCTAATTTGTATAGGGATTTTAAAAAGCAGGTTTTAATAAATGACTTGGTGTTATTTATTTGTATTTTTTCGTTTCATTTTCATATATAGACATTTTCATTCATTTTGTGGATAATTTTTTTTAAAGAAAGTCAAGACGTTAAGTTGTAATGAAACAGTGGAATGTGTAATGTATTTAAATGTTTAGACTTTTCTGAATAATATGAAATGATAATTTTTGTGACGGGCGATAATGAATAAAACGCACACACACACACACACACACACACACACACACACACACACACACACACACACATATATATATATATATATATATATATATCCCTGCTTCGAGCGTCCTACGTGTCTAGCCACACTGAAGAGTTCTGATAGAACGAAACAGTCTGTCTGTGGAAGACAATACATACGCTCCCCCATGGGGTTGCGCTCTCTGGTGAAGGAATTTTCGGTCGCCGCTCGTATAATGCAAAGCTCTTCGAAAGAATTGAGCACTCTGGTAGCCGATAGGGTATAAAAATGTAAACAAACGGCTGCTGCTGTTACTACATAATAGTTTAAAAATTCCCTTATCCAAACGTAGTACGCTTGTTGACCGAGCGGTCTGAGACTTAGTCTAACGTAAAGTTGGATGGGTTTCAATCCTGGCTTCAAGCGTTCTGCCTGTCTAGCCACACTGAAGAGTTCTGATAGAACGAAACAGTCTGTCTGTGGATGACTATATATATATATTGTCATCCATAGACTGTTTCGTTGTTACACAACTCTTCAGTATAGCTAGACACGTTGGACGCTTCAGGCTGTGTGTGTGTATGATATTTTACATCTCCTTTTTTAAAACTCTGCATTATACGGTACGTATCAAGGGTAAATTAGAGCAATCCAAGGAAAGCAGTAGTTCCCTCCCCACACCTTGGTGTAGTAGCTATTGAAAAATGAACCTTCGGGTCACCTCCAACAAGGGTCGTCAACTTATATATATATATATATATATATATATATATATATATATATATATATATATATATATGTGTGTGTGTGTGTGTGTGTGTGTGTGCCCGTGGTGTATTGGTTATCGTCGTAGGAAATGTACACGGCGACACGAGTTCAAATCCTGGACGAGACTGATCTCATTTCACATTGCACTAATACCCTTGGGAAAGGTATGAATCCAATTATTCTCCCTCCAGCTATGGGTAAAATAGTAGGGCAGACTAGCTTCTTCAGCCTTGATGGGGCAACTAGTCTAGGAGAAGGAAAACTCTGAATTCAAACCTGTTAAACTCCGCTTAAAAAATTGACCTTGTGTCATATCCTGCGCGAGCGGAGGGGTTGGGTAAATATGTATATATATATATAGTCATCTTACAACTTATATATATATATATAGTCATCCACAAACAGACCGTTTCGTTGTATCACAACTCTTCAGTGTGGCTAGACGCGTAGGACGCTTGAAGCTGGGTTCGAAACCCGCCCAACTTTACGTTAGACTTATATATATATATATATATATATATATATATGTGTTAACAGACCTGATTTCATAAAAACAGGAGAAGCCCCCACCCCACCCTATGGCGTAATGGCTAAAGCGCTCGACTGCTTCCTCGAAACTATCGTGTTCGAACTGCTGTCGTGCAATTACGTACACTCTCAGGTTAATACTTTTGGGAAAGGCTTGAACCCTCTTATTCCCTAGCTATAGGTTAAATCGTAATCACTACCGTTCTTTTTCAAAGATGACTTTGCCATTAAATAATCATATTTATATGCATATGTGTGTGTGTGTGCGTGTGTGTGTGTGTGTGAACAAAATGGTAAATATGAGTGTGGATATATATGTGCACACATATTTATATGTACACTTGTTCATACTGATATATCTATCTATTCCATTCTATTAATACCTATCTCTCTATTTATCTGTCAAGCTATCTATTTTATTCTGTGAAATCTCTCTCTCTCTCTCTCTCTCTATATATATATATATATATATATATATATATATATATATATATATATATATATATATCCCATTCTGTGAATATCAATTCCATTCTGTTCATGTCTATCTGATATAAAAATGAACGGAACTAAAAGTTTGTGACTGTTAAACCATTCGAACTTACTGATATCAGCTCATATCTATTGAACCTTTTCACAATTCGGCAGACACCATATAAAATAGATATTTATTTAACCAGAATTAGATCAATGTGAACCAATATAATAAATAGACGTGCATATAGTTGATAAGCTAGTAGATAGATATGAATTGACACAATAGGAAGATCGATTACTGGATCTTCGTTGACTAGGGTCGATTGAAGTTTATAACCGCTGGAACTTGTGCCGGGTCAAATCATTGACAGAGTTAAAGATTATTGGTATCATTAATAAAAGTTAAAAGACGCACTGGCCCAGACATGTGTAAAAAGCACGTTTTGATTCTTTCACGTTTAATTTAGCAATTTCTTTTCAGCTCAAAGCTGAAATTATTTCATTTTTGTCCCGTCATCTTTTTTTTTTTTTTTTTGTAAAGTGAATAAGCAGCCATTGATAAAAGCGTATAAAATTCCAAATTTGATTTATTTGCGGCAAATTATTCGAGATGAATTTGTGGCCATTTTTATATTTCTACCTAAAAGTTATAAGCGCTATCATGCTCAACTCATGTCAACAGCACGGTTTCCTTTGACTCTTTCTCATCATCCGTACCAATCCATATTCATTTTTACCAACCCCTCCGCTCGGGCAGGATATGACACAAAGTCAATTTTTAAGCGAAGTTTAAAAGGTTTGAATTCAGAGTTTTCCTTCTCCTAGACTAGTTGCCTCACCAAGGCTGAAGGATTCAGTCTGCCCTACTATTTACCCATAGCTGGAGAGAGAATAAATATCGGCCATCTCACTTGGTAAGTCCTCTAGACAGATCCAAGTGTCAGCACTGAGCTGATGAATGTAAGTGTTTGCTTGACGGCCAACACTGGCGTGTCCATGCATATGAATCCATGGCACAATATCACTTAAGAGTTCATTTTCATCGAGACCAGCAGTACCTAGCATGAATTGGATATTGTTAGATATGAGGTAAAACATTTGCTGTTTTGTGGGGTACTGCTTCCAGGATTTTGTTCAAAACATCATGCAGCTTCCTAGTGTAGTTTCTGACTAGATTTTTTTCTCCCTGCGTTTCGTTAGAGTCCAAATAGTGTTGCCATACAGTAGCACTGACACTACTACAGGTTGGAGGAATTCTCGTTTTATTTTAGCAGAAAGATCAGATTTCCAGGATAGCCTAAAAATAAGACCTCGTATATTGCTCTAATAATCAAAACAACTTGCTATTGTGTGCCGGTTTTTATTGACTAATATTTACAGTAAGAATAGTGTCATAGATGAAAGAGGAATTCATAACATAGGTAGCAAACAAGATTTCAAAATGAGCTGTCGATTAGGGTTAGCACTGTATCCCAGAACAGAGCCTCCCCTCCAAAAAAAGTGGTTTCACGTGTATGACACAGAACTGTATCTAATAATCTAGTATCTGTTTCAGAGATCAGGGTAGAGTATAGTACCCTTTTTACAGCAATTACTCCCAGGTCGTCTCTGACATGAAGTGGTAGCACCAGTCCCATCTCTAAGTTATATGCTTAAAAAGGATTCGTCTTTGATGAGATCGTCTTAAAAAAAAAAGTCCTAAGTGGTTAGAGAATCGCGTTCATGGTGTGTTCCTATTCCAATATGTAAGTAAGTAAAGGCGACCTTTGTTGAGGGTTACCCGAAGGCTCCCTTTTAAATAGCTACTACACCGAGGTTTAGGGGAGGGCGCTACTTCATTCCCTGGATTGCTCCACGTACTTTGATCCTTAAACTTATAATGCTGAGTGTTAAGCAAGGCTGCATCAAGTACTATTTTTTGAGTCTTTGGTATGGTTCGACCTGGGATTGAAACCCGGTCTCCCAGACCATTAGCGAACACTCTACTCATTAGGCCATTCGCACAGTCCTATCCAATACGCATAATATTTAAATAGATTAATTTGACTCATTGTTACTGTAATTAAATGACAGCTACTACCACAACAGGTCGGAATGGAACTGGGAGTTATGTCAGTGAACGGGTACTGCATCACGATCAGGGTATTTTTTTTTTGTAAATGATTTTTATCTCTCCTGGTAGAATACATCTAGCGTCTTCTAAGACCTTCTGATAGATCTGCACAAAGAGCAGTTTGACTGATTGAAGAAAAATATCGATATGATTATTTGGTCGGGTTATAAATAATTTTTAGCTTTTAAAAGCAAGTTTTAACTGCGCATTTCAAACTTCCAATTTTTTTAACCACAACCGGAAATTACCTGATTAAAGAGTGCCTTCATCGGCCATTTTTATTTCAGTAGTGAAAGGGCGCCTATCATAATTTAATCTATGATCTTACACCTCTAAAAACGAAGGAACTTTGAAGTTCATATTCGACAAGTAATGTTGTGGGAGTTTAACAAAAACACTACAGAAACAGAAAATGAAATTTCTAGTATTTATGGCCAAGGTGTCATTTTTAACTGCCAAGTCTGAAATTGGTTTTTAAGGTTTCTTTTTGCTGATACTTCATTCAAGGAAGAACCTAGACCAGGATGTTCATCATACCTCGATCTTTTAGAGCATTGGTGGAATACAATCCTCGCAGAAGTAATCGATAATTTGGAATTGACCTCAGCACATCCCATTCCACAATCTGCTGCCACTTGAAAAAGATAAGAAAAGCGAGAATCAGGGAATTTGGCTTCCTCATCCTCTCAGTGAGAATATTTACGAAGATCACATATCCATAGTGACAAGTTTTCTTTCAAGGCAGAGAAATGATCCGTTTCTCAAGAATATCCTGACGAACAGTGACGAACAATGCGGCTTTTCTGACAATGTTTAACGTAAAAGGCAAAAAGATTGACGAGGATGAATATTCGCTGCCCACTCAGCACTCGTCAAAAAACAAAACAAAAAACCTTGTACTTCTACCTGATATCACGAGGCGACATTCCGCAAGAATCACACAGGAAACAATATTCGATTTAGGCTGGTCTCTTCTAACCCCATCCATCATAATCATCTGATCTTGTGAATTTCCATCTTTTTCGTTCCTTAAAAAATGGCTCTGAATGACAAAATTTTTTTTCAAGAAGTTCAGGAGAAATCGTTTATTGAAAACTTCTTCAGCTCAAAACCAAATGAATTTTAACATGGGTTAGTTAGGTGCAACGTTGAGGCAGGTGTTAACGCGGGTGCGCGCAGGCGGATGGAGGTGTCACTCAGATGTCATAATAGTCCGAGACGAAACGGTGTGACAGGGTGCTGGTGACGTCCCGCACCGGAAGCACGCGGAGGTTTGTGTGAGATTTGAAGAAAGTCAGGGAGTTGGGAATTAGACGCCAAACGAGAAGGATCGACTTCTGGAGCTCGCAGGCGCGAGGCGAACGTGCGCCCTATAGGGGGCCGCACGAGTTGGGGGACCAAATGAATAAGACAGCATAGAAGATTGTGTCTCTCCTCCTTACGTCGAAACCTTTAACTCAAAGTTCATAAAAAGGTTTCGTACCTGAACAAGAAGTCATTACGTGTTTTCGAATTCCGGGATTCCTATGTTCTTTATATGTTCTGTTGTTATGAACATTATATGTCTATTTCCCAAATAGCCGTATCTGCTGGTACACACGTTAGACCCATCACTTTTTTTATCTGCAAAAGTGATCTACTCCACTAAAAGAATCTTTAATTTTTCCATTGAATTTTTTCTACATTTACTGTGGATTCATATCTTATGCAGTTCGTTGGTTCTATAACACTTTGTGTAATAAAAAAAACTTTCTTTGTTTAAGACTCTATCATAAAAGCGATCAATATTTAAAATAAACAACCAAGCGTAAATGAAATATCATACAATACTATTACTAATATACCAAAGTACTTTAAGTTTCTTCATTATACTTTATAACAGACATAGTTATTGCCAAGATTCAAAGATATTATAATATTTTTGATCATAGCTTTTATCGACATTGACATGAGATACGTTATATCTTATGATTAACTAACGTTAAAATGATTGATTTTTGTCAGATTTTAAAAGATAAGCAGTACTGAAATGAGTGACTATTTGGAAACAAGAGATACTCTAGCATCCTATGCCTATGTCACCTGGGCGATATTTGACTTTACCTCCCATCTGACAAGATTTAACCCCAGGTCTTTTTAGAGTGGGGCTTTAGGAAGGGGAAGATCGACCACAAGCCGAAAGTCGAGCCCCGCTGGAAGTAAGCTGGTCACCGGGCTTCACAAGATTTGCCACTATGGCTTTGAACACGGCGTCGAAATATACGCTTTTGGCCAACCTGACCATACCTGATTGTCGAAATTTTTGCAACCCGTAACAAATTACTTCAATCATCTGGTTACTGTACTGTGATCAATTGCGTCTTTATTTCTTTGTAGTTGTTTCGAAGATGTTACGAAAGAAGAGTCATCACTGAACATTTTTGCGATGGCAACCCATTATTACTTCTTATAAAACAAGAAAAACGAATTCAGCTGACCCTCGTACACACACACACACACACATGCACACACACGCACACACCCATATATATAGATATAACGAACAAAAATGAGGTGCCCGTGGTGTAATGGTTATCGTCGTAGAAAATGGACACGGCGACACGAGTTCAAATCCTGGACGAGACTGATTGCATTTCACATAGCACTAATATCCTTGGGAAAGGTATGAATCCAATTATTCTCCCTCCAGCTATGGGTAAATAGTAGGGCAGACAAGGTTCTTCAGCCTTGGTGAGGCAACTAGTCTGAGGAGAAGGAAAACTCTGAATTCAAACCTGTTAAACTCTGCTTAAAAAAAAATTGACCTTGTGTCATATGCGGCCCGAGCGGAGGGGTTGGTAAATATGATTACGAACAAAAATGAGCTGTGTGTTTACAGTATACAGTATAGATATATAAAAACTATATCTGAAAAAATTAACAGTCGAACATCATTATCATCACCATTATCAAAGTGAGCTGTCTGCATTCATTCTTTCTTTCTCGTTCTCTCTCTCACCATCTGTCCCCATCGGCCATCACTTCTGGGAAGTACTCTATTCAACTTTCAGAGCTAATGAATAAACATTCCGCAGAGGGGTAAGATCCCAGCTCTGAAACAGTCTTCTACCTTGTTCTTTAAATTGCATCTGATGGTGAGGTTCATGTTCTGGAATTCTAGGGAGTGTGGAGTACCTCTTTATTACCATTTGCAGTGTTTACATCAGTCGGAGTATCATCAAGGGATCAACTAAATCAGCTTAAAAATGATTCATATTCGATAAAAATACTTGATGCTATTCAACTCAATTGTTTTAAGAATAGGTTTAGTCTCTTGGTTTAATGGCATTCCAAACTTTGTGGGTTATTTAATTTCAAAGCCATCTTGTTGAAATACAGTAGTACTACTATTTAACCCATAGCTAATGGAGTAACTGTGAAGGTAATGTACCTGGGCATGCGAAGCGCGCACGAACGTGTCTGGCTTGTAGAGCGGAAACCGATATGGCTGCCTCGAGCATATTTGACGAGGGGAGATCTCGAACCAGCGAGAGGTAATTTGCACGTATGCAAATTCTTACGAGATCTCACGAACATACAAATATGCACGGTAACGGCTGAACAGGCGAATTTGTTCTGAGTGCATTTGCCCGACGAACGTGTTACAACTCAAGGAAGGAAGGAAGGAAGGCGAGAACCGGAAGGAGAGAGAGAGAGAAAGACGGGAGGAAGGAGAACGAGGGAGAAAGCGAGAGAGAAGGAACAGCTAACGAGAGAGAGAGAGAGAGAGGGGGAGAAAGCACTCGACTCAATACGCCTTGAAACTAACAACAGTGTCCTCTCTTGAATTAATACAAGAATCAGTTTCCTGTTGCCTTTTGCGCCCGCTCTTGATAACAGCAACAGAAAAGGTATTAATCCGAAAATGCCCGTCATAGAGCGACTGGAGTTCGAACTTGCTTAGTACAATCGCTTCGTCCAGCATATTAGCCACTAAGTCACAGGGTGCCAGTGGCGTAGTGGCTACTATTAATAGTGTTTATTTGAAGCTATAATTAATATTAGTGGCTTTAAGCTATAATTAGCAAAGAAGAGAGTGATAAAAAAATGAAGCTTTAGCCGTTGGTTTTGTTGTTATGCGGGGAAAATATTTGTTTGTGTTTAGCGAGGAAGATGGTGTAACGTATGTGTGTGTTTACGTTGTGTTGTTTCCTCGCTAAGTGTGTAAAGTAATAAAGGAAGGCCGAAGAAGTGAGATGCCGATAGTCGATATGTGTTTTTAGGAATAGTTTTTATTTGCAGCATGGAAAATGTAGTTTGCGTTTGTGCTGCAAGTCTCGTAGTGAGTAAGGAGACGAAATGGAGTTATGAGAAACTTGAGAAAGGCAGCGCGTATTGTCGGACGTGCGAGGGATTGGGCTCGCCGTAGTTTAGCGAAAGCCATGTTGCCGTTGCAGAAAATGAACTTTGGAGTCATCGTGAGTTTTGTGCGTCTGGTGGAGAGGCGTGCGTTGCCTCCATTAAAGTGGCCCAGAGGTGAATTGAGAGCTATGTGTCGAGAGCGGAATAAAGGCATCGCATCGACATAGCCAATTTGGGGGGGGGGGACATAAAGCTGTGGTGACGTATTGAATGTATCTAATTCATATTCAACTGGGATTCCTTGGTCTGAGATAGGCGCAAGGAATCCATAAATTAGATAGGTTCCCTCATGTGTCCATGCTGTTGCTGCTATTGAAGAGCCGCTAGTCAGACGTTTGTACTGGGCGGCGTTGTTCAGCCAAAGAGGGTGTGTTTGGCAGCTTACCCAATTTCTGCACCCCGGAAAAGAAAGCCCGGAATGAATAAGATAAGTCATCCTGATTGGGTGAAATTATGCGTCGAATTAAATTTCGCGACAAACTAAAATACCTTCTGCTACAAAGCGTACGAATTATTCCACAAACCAAAGAAAAAAAAATTGAGACGGAATGTTTAATTCTTCCATTAAAAGAAAAAAGAACACATGCGCGCAACAGAATATCTTATATAATAAATTGATATCAACACGTGACAATATATATATATATGTATATATATATATAAGGGTCATTAAAAAAGTTCTTTAAAATGTTCACTGAACATTTTTGCGATGGCAACCCAGTATTACTTATGAAACTAGAAAAAACTAATTCAGCTTTCTATCTTAATTTCTTTGCTGGTAGTGTTCATACAAAAATAAGAGTTGTGCAATAAATCAAAAATCTTTGTGAGGCTTAGAACTTTTGGACACACACACACACACACACACAGACAGACATATATATATATATATATATATATATATATATAACGCAGGACAATGCTGGAGGAGCAGATACGAGCTCATAAGTGATGTACTCCAATGGACCCCCACTTATGGCTGAGCAAAAGCAGGACGACGTGCTCGAACATACATACAGCAGCTGTATGAAGATACGGGATGTAGTCCAGACGACCTGCCGGAGGCGATGAACGATAGGGAAAAGTGGCGAGAGAGAGTCAGGGATATCCGTGCGGGCGGCACGACATGGTGATGATATATATAACGAACAAAAATGAGCTCTGTGTTTACAGTATAATATATAAAAAACTATATCTGAAAAATTAACAGTCGAACATCATCATCATCATCTTCATGATGCATTCTCTCTCTCTCTCTCTCTCTCTCTCTCACCATCTGCCCCTATCGACTATCACTTTTGGAAAGTACTCTATACGACATTTAGAGCTAATGAATGTAACTTTTTGCTGGTCAGTCTACACTAATGTGTCCATGCGTACCAGTCCATAGGAAAATGTCGCTCATGAATTTACCGCGATTTCACCAGCTGTGCCCAGCATGTCTTACTCGTTTTTCTTAGATAGTTTGCGAGTTGGGAGATAAGTAGCCACGCAATTGCTGTTTTGTAGGGTGCTGTTTCCAGAGTTTGTTCAAAACAGCATGCAGTATCCTTACGTAGTTCCAGTCTAGCATTTCGTTATATTCCAAGTGGTGCAACCATACAGTAGTACTAATATGGCTATTGCTTGAAAGAATTCCCATTTTATTTTATCAGAAATTCGATTTATCTCTGGTCGATAACTTGCCAATAGCTGTCTATCTTTTAACAATGCGTATTCGGAAATTGCTTACAGCAGATGAGATATTGCTGCCGAGGTGGAACTGGTCTACTTCATCAGGAGTGCTATGCATTTCTTGAATGTTTTGCAAGATGGGAGGTAAGTGACTGTACAGCTGCTGTTTTGTAGGGTGCCGCTTCTAGGATTTGTTTAAAATAGCATCCTTGTTTTGTTCCCATTTAGCTTTTTCTCTTGGTGTTTCGTTAGAGTCCAAATGGTGCAACCTCCTGATAGTACTGTCACGGAAGAATACTCGTTTTGTTCAATCAGAAACCAGGTTAATCCGTTAGTAGCAGTGCATGCTTTACGAAGTATATGTTGATATTGCTTTAAGTTGATGAGATGTTGCTATCGAGGTATATGACAGTCCATGAGTATGTTGACATAATTTTTATATTAATTGCAATTATAATAGCAAGTTTTGATTTTCAAGCCTTATTTCTTATTATTTTGTCAGATACTATATCCAATGCACGATATATATATATATATATATATATATATATATATATATATATATATATATATAAACATATATATATATAACAGCGAATACACACACACACACACACACACATATATATAGATATATATATATAGCTGTACAATACAGGTTTCAGTTCTCGAAAAGTGAGTTACTGAAAAAAATAAACCTTTAAAAAAAATTATAATGGAAGTATTTTTTCTAAGTTGGGCAACATGAATTCAAAAATTGAAGTATGTAGGAATGAATGCAAACAACCTCAGAACAAAGAAGGGAGAATGACGAAACGTAGGCAGAAAATATAATCAGGTGCTAAATTCATTAGCAAAAACTTAAATTTGTGACGACATCTGCATAACAATTCAATGTGTTCATTCAACAATTGGTCTTTGTTATGGAACAGCAATATCTGGAGCTTTTCTTCTAGGCATAAATTACAATGAGATCCACTACCGGAATATCCTTTGGAATCTTTAACAATATATATATATATATATATATATATATATATATATATATATATTGTAGTATTGTAGTATTACCTTATATATATATATATATATATATATATATATATATATATATATATATATATACAGCAATACTACAATGATTTTCAATTAGCTAAAAAGCTGTATCGATTCGAATAAAATGTATTCAGTATGAGAGGAATGAAAAAGTAAATTCACTTTCACTTAAAGGAAGAATAACACCGTTACTCTCTTTTGACGCTGGCAACTACATTTTCATACTAACAACATTGTTTTTGAGCGTGCGCCAAACTGAAATAATTCTCTAATTCTATGCCTTTTATACGAGAGTTCTCTTAGAAAAGTAAAACAAATTGTTATTATTTACTCATTAGAGTTTTTCACATCAGCTTTAGCTGATGGTCTTTCATTGGAGTTTGAGTGACAACAAGTTTCCTCAAGTCTCCAGGACTCTTCTCAGTATTCTGGCTGTTCGTTTGGATGCTTTTCACTCATCCTCTTATTTTCAAGTCCTTCAGTCGTTGTACCAATCCAGTGGTGACTGTGCCGAGCACGTCAGTTACAACTGATATCATTGCTACTTTCATATTCCATAGTTTTTTCAATTCTCTAGCAAGGTCCTGGTACTTATCTTTCTTTTACCTTTCTTTCAATTTTACTCAGTGGTCAGCCGGGACAGCAAAGTCCATACATCTGCAAGTTTTCTTTTTTGTTGATTATTATCATAACTATTGTTATTTACTCATTAGAATTTTTCATATCAGCATTAGCAGATAGTCTTTCACTGGAGTTTGACAGCAAGTCTCCTCAAGTCTCCAGGACTCTTCTCAGTATTCTGGCCGTTCTCAATAATGCTGTCGTTTGGGTGGTTGCCACTCGGCCGCAAACTTCCAAGTCCTCCAGTCACTTTATTAATCCTTTAGTTACTGTACCAAAAGCACAATCACAATCATCTTCATATTCCATGGTTTTTTCAATTTCCTAGCAAGGTCGAGGTATTTATTCTTCTTTTCACATTCTTTCAGTTTTATTCTGTGATCAGACGGAACAGCCAAGTCGATAATTTTGCAAGTTCACTTTTTTTTTGTTGATTATAATTAGGTCCTGTCTTCTGGCCGAGATTAGATTGTCGGTGTGTATGTCAAACTCCCATAGGAGTTTATGTGTGTTATTTTCTGGGACAGGCGCTGAGTTGTGCATGTACCATTTGTTCGTATGGTCAAATTTGAATTTCTTGCACATCTCTTAGTTAATCATCTTGCCGACCCAGTCATATCTAGTCTTATACTGCCTCTGTGCTAATTTGCTGCATTCGCTTATCATGTAATTGATGGTTTTATCTCTGTCACTGCATAGCCTACATTTGCTATTTTGTTGCGTCTTATCTATTCTCGTTTTGATATGATTGGTTCTTATGGCGTTGTTTTGTGCTGCTGTTAGTAGAGGTTTTGTTTTTCTCTTAGTTTCCTTTTCTTATCTACGTCCAGGTTTTCTGGTGTGAGATGTTTATTATTATTATCATTATTATTCACTTATTTAGAGTTTTTCACATGTGTTAGCTGATGGTTTTTCACTGGAGTTTGAGTGACAGCAAGTCTCCCCAAGTTTCCAGGACTCGTCTCAGGATTCTGGCCGATCTTTGCAATGCTGTCGTTTGGATAGTCTCTATCAGTCCGCCAACTTCCAAGTCCTCCAGGTCTTTTAATAATTCTTTAGTTATTGTGCCTAACGCACCAATCACAATTGGCACAATCGTTACTTTCATGTTCCATTGCTTTTTCGGTTCTCTAGCCAGGTCGAGGTACTTATCCTTCTTTTCAATTTCCTTCAGATTTATTCTCTGGTCCGCCGAGACAGCAAAGTCGACAGTTTTGCAAATACTCTTTTTTTTTGTTGATTATTATAAGGTCTGGTCTTCTGGCCGGGATTAGGTGATCCGTTTTTATGTTAAAGTCCCATAGGGATTTATGCGTGTCATTTTCTATTATTATTATTATTATTATTATTGCTCCTTGCGAGTTTTTTCAAATCAGGGTTTGTTGGCAGTTTTTACGGAAGTCTGAGTGATAGCAAGTCTCCTCAAGTCTCGAGGACTCTTCTCAGTATTCAGGCCGATCTTGACAATGCTGTAATGTACATGATCTCTATTTGTCCTCTGATTTCCAACTCTTCTAATTATCTTTGGAAGCGCAGCAATTAAAAATGATATCGTTACCTTCGTAATCTATAGCTTTTTCTGTTCTCTGCCAAGGTCCAAGTATTTTCTCTTTTCGTCTTCTTTGATTACTACTATCATCTTACTCTTTTTGAGATTTTCAGACCTGTGTTAGATGTTGGTCTTTCACTGGAATCTGAGTGATTGCAAATATCTTCAGGCCTCCATGACTCTTCTCGGTGTCCTGGCCGATCTTAACAATGCTGAAGAATGGATGTTCTCGGTTCGTTCTCTGATTCCAAACTCTTCCAGTCTTATTTCCAAGCCTTTTGAGTCCCTTCCGATTGCGCCAATTAACATTGGTATCAGTATCCCTCTCATGTCCAACTGGTGTGCGAACCGCATCATTGACATCTTTGACACCCTTGTATCGCACTGGACCTTGCTGTCCTGTTAAAGCCATAATCAGGCATACGTGCCTGGACCCAGATTTGAGTCCATGACTAGCTAGGGTCATCAGGCCCATATTGCACTAAGTGGGGCGATGACCAGCATAGTCCTAGGCTCGTGCCCGATCTTTCCCTCCCCTAAATCCCCACTATAATCGACCTTCATGTCATTGATCTTGTGTGAAATCCTGTCTAGAGAGAAGAAGAGACAAATAAAGCTCTCATGTCCAACAGCTTTCTAAATTCTCAAGTTAGGTCAAAGTACTTGTCTCTTTTTTTGTTAATTATCAAGAAGTCTGCTTTTCTTTACAGAAACTACTCTTTCTTTAGCATTTTCTTTTCACAGGTGAATGACGACAGTAATTAAAATGACTAGAAAGAAAAAAAAAAGGGGGGTCCCAAATCATCTGCGCAGGTGTAGAACCACCGGAAAAAGATATGTACCTCCCTTCGACACCAGGTTGACGTAAGAAGACAACTCAGGTTTGAAAGTTAGTAAGCAGCAGGATGGGACAGTGAGTTGGAGACCAGATACGGCAACGTGAAGACGACCAAAGTTTGAGGCCACCATTTTAGGGTGAGCTCTGAAAAGGGGTCTCTCACCAGACGCGCAGCTGTGGCGACGAAACTTGCGAACAAATACGTGAGAACTGCAACAGAAAATCAGAAAAAAATTCAAGGTCTGTGTCTGCTGTCTCCCTCATCATTCTTTGTCCAGCGAACGCTGTCGACTCAGTTTTCATACTCTGTTTCTTTCTCCACGACCACTTCTTAAAAATGCAGCTGCGAATAAACTTTTTTGTAAGTGAACCTGGACAGGGGTTCTGTGTGTTCGTCACCTTTTCCTCGGTGGGGTTACAACCGTACACTTGATGCGTAACAGTACACCGTCCTATTTGGAGTAGTAATATTACAATTATTTTTCCGAGACACGTAGTGATGCACCAGATCCACTCTGATACAGAGTGGAAGTACCCGTGAAGGTCTCACTAATCGGTCAAATAAATGTGCTTGAAAATTATTTGTATTACGTTGGAATATTTGATATAACATGAAAGTGTGCATAGTCTCTTAAAAGACCAATGCAAAAAATATCTAAATTTAAACCTACAATACATTCAACTCAAGAAACTCAAGGTAAAAAATCGCTATGCACTCGATAAGATGCCGTTAAAATCAATCAATTTCTTCATGATATCAATAGAGCTAGAAGATGAAAGATAACATCAAACATTCTCAAAGATTCCAGTGCCTGAAATATATATATATATATATATATGAATGGAGGAATTGATATATTAAGTTAGAGTTATGAGTCCTCGTAACGTAAGCCTCATGGGCAGGAAATATGATTATAATTATGAATAGTGGAATTGATGTGTTAAGTTAGAAATTACCATGACAAGAAATATATATATATATATATAGAGGTGCTTGTAGTGTAATGATTATTGTCGTTAGAAATGGACACAGCGATTCGAGTTCAAAAGCTGTTTGCATTTCACGTAAAACTAATATCATTGAGAACTGTATGTATCCCACTCTTCTCCCTCTATCAGTGGGTCAATAGTAGGGAAGACTTTAATCCTTAGCCTGGGTATGGCAACCAGTTTACAAGAAAGAAAACTCTGAATTTAACCCTGTTAAAAATTGCTTCAAAATTGTCCTGGCGTCATCTGATTCTTGTGTAGAGGAGTTGGATATATATATATATATATATATATATATATATATGCTTTTTCATTCACGTTCCAAAACCGATTCTTCGTTCTGCTCGCCTCCGAATTTATGCTTTTTCTTTACAGATTCTCCATACAGTAGAGTTTGATAATATCATCATCATCATCATATCGTGCTGGTAGCACGGATATCCCTGACCCTATCTCGCCACTCCTCCCTATCTTTCATCGCCCTAGGTAGGTCTTCAGGACAACATCCTGTATCCTCACATAGCTGCTGAATGTACGTTCGAGCTGGTCGCCCTGCTTTTGCGCGGCCATGTGTGGGGATCCATAAGAGTACATCTCTTATGAGTTCATCTCTGCTTCTCCAGCAGTGTCCTGCATGTCTGGTTCGTCTAACTTGAATAGTTTTCGTGATAGGGGGCAGGTGGCCGTACAGTTGGTGTCTTGTAGGGTGTTGCTGCCAGGACTTGTTCAGGATTGCACGCAGCATTCTTGTGTAATTGCCATCTATCGAAACGAGGCTAACGAAAGCATGGACAGTTATCAATAGGCTATCGATTATATGGAAATCAGACCTAACCGATAAAATGAAACGCAGTTTCTTCCAGACAGCGGTCACATCGATACTGCTATATGGATGCACTACATGGACGCTAACAAAACGGCTGGAGGAGAAGTTTGATAATAAATAGATGCTAATTATATCAATTTTTATTTTATAATATTGCACGGTAGTAATACATTAATTGAATGAATAAGGAGATCAGAGATATCAATCACACATTAATATCTACAGAGACCGGTAGAATGATCTCTTTAATTTAAAATTACTGTTGTATGGGAGCTAATCAGTGGACGCGTGGTTGGAAGTCGCAGCACCCTGGCCCTTTTAGAAATGTGAAGGTTGAGCTTTTCTGATTGAAACCCATCTAACTGGTGACACACTGAAAACGGATCGTTTAACAAATCTATCGGTGTGATTAGTTCCTCCAGGGATACCTGAAGGCCCAAGTCTTTAAACATAGCCCATAGATCTATTTCCGTGTGATTACTTCGTATGGGAAGCAGAAGCCCCAAGTCTTTAAACATAGTCCATAGATCTATTTCTGTGGGATTACTTTATCTGGGCAAGCCTAAGGCCCAGGTTTTCAAACATGGTTCATAGATCTATTTCCATGTGATTACTTCATCTGTGCAAGCTAAAGGCCCAAGTCTTTAAACATAGCCCATAGATCTATTTCTGAAGATCTATTTAAAAAATAGTCCATATATCTATTTCTGAAGATCTATTTAGTCCATATATCTATTTCTGAAGATCTATTTAAAAAATAGTCCATATATCTATTTCCGTGTGATTAGTTCTTCTGGACAAACTGAAAGCCCAAGTTCTTAAAGATAGCCCATAGATCTATTTCCGTATGATTACTACATCTGGGCAAGCTGAAGGCCCAAGTCTTATGACTTAGGGATAGATCTATGGCCTATAAACATGAAGCTGAAGATCGAAGTCTTCTGCTATCCCTGGATGAAGTAATTATACGGAAATCTATGTGTAATACTATGGTTTTTTTTGGTTTCTCGTTGTTTAATGGCATAGCAACCTTCTGGGATTATTTAATGCCAAAGCCATCCTTCTAGAAGCACAATCGTGGTACTATTTAACTAATAGCAGTCATCGAAGCTCAACAGAGAGAGAGAGACAGAGAGACAGAGAGAGAGAGCTAGGGGGAGAGGGAGAGAGTCTATGGACAGAGATATACCTGCTACTACACCCCCTCACGCTGCCCCTGACAACCGACTCCCAAACGACTACTGTCTCAACTTTTCAACTCAACTAATTTTCAAAATTCACAAATTTTTATATATTATAAAATTTAGTATATCATTAGTGTGATGTCATCTCACTAAGTTATTGCGTCATATCATCATGATCATCACACTTGTCCCCAACTTTCACCATGTTTTCATTTTACCTCAATCAAAATTATGACAAGACATGAATCTATTTTTATAAAATTTGGTCTTCCTGCCTTGAGATGACAGGGGTCCCCTATAATTTTCGTTCGTGCACAAGCTTGACCTTCCCGATTTGACTTACATTTCCACTCAAAGATCTTAGCTAAGAGACACCTGAACAATACGCCACCTGACCAAACTAAATAATTAACCATAACAATATTTTTTTCACATTTAGCCTATGTTTGCATTGGCCATAGATCTATCCCCATGTGAATTCTGGGAATAAACATAGGCCAGATCTTTCTCTGTGTAAGTACTTCCTATGAGGATACCTGAAGGCTCAAATCTTTAAACATAGGCCATAGATCTATCCCCATGTGAATTCTGGGAATAAACATAGGCTAGGTCTATCTCTGTGTAAGTACGTCCTATGAGGATACCTGAAGGCTCAAATCTTTAAACATAGGCCATAGATCTATCTCCATGTGAATTCTGGGAATAAACATTAGCTAAGGTCTATCTCTGTGTAAGTACGTCCTATGAGGATACCTGAAGGCTCAAATCTTTAAAAATAGGCCATAGATCTATCCTTACGTTATTACATCTGGGAATAGCTGAAGGCACAGGTCGTTAAACGCGGGCAGGAGACAACTGACGATTTGAAATAATTCATCCGCCATGAAATTACAGGTATACCAGTGGTAAGGATTTGGTGAGTAGCACATGTTTTTAGAGTGACGCTCAAGGAGTGTACAGTCGATACCGACCAACATTTGAACGAAATAATATTTAAATGATGAAACTACTAACAAAACAATAGCGCAGTCGGATGCATCTTTACTGAGGGGTAAAACTCCCCCAACGAGTATCCTGAGAGGACAGTAAACAATCATATAGTTGAGGCTCTAGTAATGTTGGACCTTTGAGGCATGCACGGTATCCCTTCATTGCCATCTCTCACAGATATACTCTTGCCTGATAGAGCTGTTTTACATTTAAACTGATTACAAACGAATGACACTATGCACAATTGAATTGCTAGAAATAGAACTGTTTGGTAATTTAACTGTGTGTAAACAAAGGAGTGATGTTTAAATGAACGGTTGATAATACATTGCAATATTTGGAACTATTTAACTTTGTTAACTTAGGCTAAATTGAATTGTTAGAAATAGAACTGTTTGATAATTTGACTGTGTGTAAACAAATGAGTGATGTTTAAATGAACGGTCTATAATACCTAGCAATACTTGGAACTATTTAACTTTGTTGACTTAGGCTAAATTGAATCGTTAAAATAGAACTGTTTGATCACTTACCTGTGTATCTCCAAAACGTGGTTACAAATCATATCTATCTATCAATCTATCTATCTATCTATCTAAACAGGATTTGGCATTAGATAACCAACAAGGGTTGATATGCCATAAAGCCAAACCAAACCAAACCTAACAAAACAAAATTTCAAATATTGTTCTTTTATCTTGAATGGAAAGGGGAAAATGTGTTGTTGTATAGCCACAATACAACTGCACGTATACAAATATACACGGGAACATAATCAACTGATAATGACAACTTTAATAACGAACGAATACACTTCTTTATAAAAGATATAAATCTCTCACACTTTATTTTCGAAAAGGTGATGTTTGTTGTGTATGAGAAATGAGTTGAGACAAGGATGGACTGCTATATTGACCGAAGTTCTTCTCTCGACCATAGCAGCACTTCTTTCGCATCTTGGCTTGGGTTGCTCAACCGGGGGTCACTAAGGGCCAAAAGCACTCAGTCTGTAAGCTGGTTCTCACTTTGACATCCTGTCTCCAACTGACTCAAACCTCCCGGGCACCTGGTTATGATATTTCCTACGTCCACCTGCTTCCGCTGTTCTTCCGCTTATTTACACTGGTGCATATCTTGATTGACGGCTCGGTTGAGGGTCAATATATAACAGTGTCATCGCCACGTAGACCTGGTTAAAAGAACTCTCTGGCAAACGGGTTAGCTAAAGCCAGAGCCAATTAAATACGAGGAAACCAAGATCTACTTTGGCAAATCTTTAAAAAGTGAACTTAGCTGGTAACGTTTTAGATTTTAGGTGGCGAACCGGGGTTGATCATCCCGAGTGGGGTCCAACTGGCGAGGTGGGTATTATGTTGAAAGACCCGAAACCCACCAATGACCCAGCTGAAATACGTACATAACTGATAACGCCACCAAGCGCCCTTTTTTAATCAAACAATCGTATTTCTTACACTGAATGGTATCTCTGCTGCCTTCGTTATTTATATTTTAAAACCAAGAATTCATTCTATCAGACCCATTAGGTTCTGGCTTCGGGAGGGTATAACTCATTAGGGTGAAAATTTGAAAGATATAATCTTTAAAACAATGTGATGAAAACAAAATAGCAAATATTGTTCTTCCTTTCCTCAAAATTAAATTTTTATAAATGATCTGTGTTGACCTTTTTTTTATTTGCGTTATAAACCCGAGAGATCATTCTACTGATCGCTGTATTTGAGCCAATGAAGGAAATATTTCATTAAAAAATACTCTTGAGGATTTCCTATCCTTGATTGGCTTTCATATCAACCAATGAAATATTAACATGAGACAATATATTTAGATTAATGAGCTTTTGTTAAAAATTAAACACCTCACAAAAAGTATTTGACTTTTATTGCTTGGCGTCGTGGCAACTGATTAGTAAGCTATTAAATAATTCAGTAAAATAAATATCAGGTCGACTTTTGCATCGACAAAGTTATATAGAAAAGGAAGAATGCAGGTTTTTATGCTATTGTAAGGGAAAAGAATGCGCTGGGAAGGTATGGATGAATTTTTACCTAGTTAGGCTCAAATGTTACACAGTTCAAACTTGGACTTGGACGCATACCACACGCATCTGACCTAACTTAGGTGCTTGGCTAACAACTTCGTCACGAGCATGATGAGTACGCAATATTGATTTGTTAAGTGGACCACAGTTAGTTTGAATTCAGAGTTTTCCTTTTCCTAAGCTTGTTACCCATCCAACGCTAAAAGAACAACAATTTAACAATAGCTGAAGGTAGAGAGCAGATGGAACCATGCTTTTTTTTTCAAGCGCATTAAGCCTCGATTCGGTTTTGTGTTTCGTACAACGTTAGCTAAATAACCAAGGAAATAGTTTCTTTACCTTTCGGTGAGAATGTTGTATTTTGATCTTCGACCCGGCCAAAAATGCCATTCCAAGGTGATGCACCGGAAGGAAGTGACACATTCTAATGGCAGTTATGAGAGGAAATCGCGTGGGCGGAAATTGGCTGATGAAATGGGACGAGGTAAAAAAATTCCCATGGTACACTCATAGACTGATGCATCGGAAGAGAGTGACCTGTGAACTGCATGACTGTTATTTCCACTTTGATGACGATCCAACATGCGATTCCAAAGATCGAGTTGGCGATTGAGTGGGCGTTGAACTATTATATAACACAGTCAAGACAGAAGTCAGGGGGTTGCAGTTAGAGATCGGACGGAGTTATAGACGAGCTGTGGTAAGGAAAGCCACACCAGGCCGAAGGGGCACGGGGCTCCCGATTGAGTTGGGGCCCAGAGAAGTTGTTGATAAGATGCAGTAAAGAAAGCCATCATCCAGCAGAGAGCTGGGCCGCTGGGACACCGGTTGAGCATCAGGAGAACGAGAAAGACACAACGTTGACGGCCATAAGAGTGGGGGGTCAATATATTGCAGTTCTGTTCGGTCTCAAACTCGCCCTCACAGTAAAACCCAACACAATCCTTTCGAACCCTTACAAATAAAGTGGGAGGTACAAATATTTTTCTAAAGAAGTCTTCCTGCATCTGTTTATTTATTGTGTCGTTATGATGCTGTAGATGACAATATAACAAGAAGACAATATAAGTTAATCTCGGATAAGGGCCACATACTTCTCTTTTTTACGTCAAATCACCTCAATGGAAACAAAGTCCGACAAGGAGAATAATTAATGTTCATTCAAATTCTTGAATGTTTTCTTTTCGCTTGAATTTTTAAGGAGATAACATGAGTTGATGAATTTTTTGTGATCATGTTAGAGACTCATTTTCTCGCTCAGCGTCTCTTTGTGTTAGCGGATTCAAATTCTATTGTAAGTTTTTGACTGCCACCTACCATAAAGGAATTCTCTTTAAATATACCATCCGATAATATATCTAGTGATTCCTCTACAGATTGTCCCCACTGAGTGGTCTTCTATATCCGGCAGTGAGGCTCCCAGTTCTGAAACTCTACGGAGTGTGAAATCTCATTTTCCTATCCTTACTTCAGGTCCGCTCTGACACAGATATGTAGCACCTGTAAGCCTCCCAAGTTTGGGACAAATAGATCTGTTTAAAATAAGGGTGATTGATTGATTTTACCAGCACATCAATCCTTCTAGAGTTATCTTATGTAGAAGATTAAAAAATCGTGGTCCTTGTCAGTTCATATGCTTCGTGTAGCTGTTTCTTTTGATTTTTTTTTTGTACTCGATTCTATCAAATGCAAATAATTTTTCAGACAGATATACGTGACCCTAACAGGTAGTACCACTAAGAGTTGACCTGGGAGTTATGGCAATGAAGGGATACCACTAATTTCGGATCTCTAGAAGTGGAGTCTTATCATTAGATACAATTCAGTGTCATACCCAGGCTAAACCTTTCTTGCCTGAAGAGACATGAGTTACACTGAGTTTGAAGTATATGAATACGCTAGCTTTTATCAGCTTAAAATGTTTGTTTTGTTTTACGGTGTATCAACTCTTTTCGGGTCATTTAACACCGAATTAAGTCATTTTGATAAAAGTTTCGAACAATTTAGTTCAGTATAACTACAATTTTGTTTACAACCAGTTAAATGTCAAAACAAATCTATCTCAAACAATTCAGTACATAGTTTTTTTTGTTTACATACAGTTAAATGTAAAAACTTTAATATTTAATTCAATTTCAAAAAATTCCGTTTAGCGTAATTATACAGTTTAGTTCTATATGACCCATAGATAGGACCCTATCAGATGCTATCACTCTGGGTCAGAGTGAACCTGTGAGCAATGGAAATGAAGGGATTCTCTGCATGCCCCAAAGCATTACTGAAGTTTCATTATAAGATTGTTTATTGCCATATCCAGGACAATGTTTGGGGAAGTCGTAACCCTGTGCAGAAATGCAGTCGGTGCATTCTACATCCCCAGCCGAATTATTTGTTCTCCTTATCTGGTCTTCCATAGTCAGGTCTGTACCGAATTTTTGTGATTGTTTTTAATTGGAATCATTTTGAGATGAGGCTTCTTAATCTAAGAACTAATTTTTATTTATTGCTGACTTAATCCTCATCTTGGTAGATTTTGTGTTGTTTTGTGTGGTGCGATAGACAACAACTATTGACACGTTTATCGCGCGGAAGGTTTCCTACTTTCATAATTGGATGATGTTAAATGTATTCATTGTAAATTTGGTCGAGTAATATTCGTCTTTTCTCTATTATGTCTACCGTTCTTTAATGAAATCAGGCTTGATCTTTTTTGATTGGGGAGGCCGGCACACATACATAGATACATACACACAGACAGAGACACGCAGTCATAAAGAAAGAGGCACACAGAAAAACACACACACACAAACATACATAAACACACAGATATAGAGACACACAGATACATACATACACACATACACAGGCACACACATACAGAGACAAACGGACACTCAAACAAGAAGACATGCAAACACACGCATATACGCGCGCACGTGCGCACACACACACACACACATATATATATATATAAACATGAAAAGGATTCTAATAAATACGTCGCTAGATAGACATAAAGAGAGTAAAAAGTTGGATAGATAGGAAATTAAGTTCTGCGTTTCTTTTTATAACGTTTAAGAGGTTAACTGATATCTATTTTCGTCATGTATATATATATATATATACATATATATATATATATATATATATATCCAGGGTCAAGTCAAACCAAGACTCAAAAATGATAATTGATACTTCTTTTCTTAAAACTCAGTATTAAGTACGTATCAAGGGTAAAATGGAGCAATACCAGAAAAGGAGTTGTACCCCCCATACACCTCGGTATAGTAACTATTGAAAAGGTTGACTTCGGGTCAACCTCGACTACTGACCCTAACTTTACTTATATGTACACTCTTGTGTGCATGTACGTATATAGCGTGTCGATCTTATCATGGGAGCGCCTAACAATCAATGCACAGTTGAGAAACTAGCAGTAATGTAAAAAGCTTGTTTCAACAGTTCGGTTTAAAACTATTTTCAAAAAGGATTTTTAAAATTCACTGTCTACATTAGATATTTAGGCGTTCTACCCCATACATAAACACTGTAAAAAGAACGTTAGGTGCATTTAATTTTATTTCGTAGATTTAAGTATATATATATATATATGTGTGTGTGTGTGTGTGTGTGTGTGGTATGTGTGTATTTACCAAACTCCTTCAACACTAGCAGGATGCCTAACAAGGACTGTTTTTAAGTGGAATTTAACTAATTTGAATTTAGTTTTTCTTCTAGACCGTTTGCCAAAGTTAAAGAGCCCATTCTGCTCAACTATTTACCAATAGCTTTAGGAATAATAGTTGGATGCATACGTTTTTTTCACAAGGATATTAACCCTATATGAAATGCAAACAGGCTTCTCCAGAATCTGAACTCGAGTCACCGTGTCCATTTTTTTACGACGAAAACGATTACACTTCATTCGAATCTTGGATTAGCGTTTGAGTCCGCCGGGTTTCGATCCCAGCTTGGGAAATCTAGCGTGTCTAGCCACACTGAAAAGATGTGATACAACGAAACAGTGGATAAAAAAATATATTCTCCCCTACCCCCATGGTGTTTAGCTCTCTAGCGAGGGAGGTAATGGTTGCCAGTAGCGTAAAGCAAGGTTCTTTATATGAATTGAGCTCCCGGTAGACGTTAAGCGGATGTATGTCAACAAAACAAATGTGATACATAAGCGTTTAAATTTTCTTCGCTTGCGCTAGTTTCCTCGTGACTGAGTGGTAGAATCTTGGATTGGCACTTGAGTCAACTGGGTTTCGATCCCAGCTTTAGGAATCTAACGTGTCTAGCCACACTGAAGAGTTGTGATACAACGAAACAGTCTGTCTGCGGATGAAAATATATATGCTACCCTACCCCTGTGGGGAAGAGCTCTCTAGCGAGGGAGGTAATGGTTGCCAGTAACGTAAAGCAAGGCTCTTTATATGAATTGAACTCCCGGTAGCCGTTAAGCGGATGTATGTCAACAAAACAAATGTGATACATAAGCGTTTAAATTTTCTTCGCTTGCGCTAGTTTCCTCATGGCTGAGTGGTAGAATCTTGGATAGGCACTTGAGTCAACTGGGTTTCGATCCCAGCTTCAGGTATCTAACGTGTCTAGCCACACTGAAGAGTTGTGATACAACGAAATAGTATGTCTGTGGATGACTATATATATATATTACTCCTAAGATAAACAACATTTTAGCTGATTTAAGGATAGGAACAGGAACGGCTAGCTTTCAAAAACTGTTACTCCAAATGTGTCTGTTTGCTATTGGCCCAAAATATGAGTATCATTTAAGATTTTTCGAAATACAAATGAAAGCAAACTTTCTCTTGTATTGTTGCAAAATTGTTGTTCATTTCGAAATACTTTCGTTTGCAAACGGAAACAAAAATCCTTTGAAGAGAATCGTAGCATCATATGGGAATCAGCCATTTTTTTTTCATATTAGTCCATTGGCTAACCAAGATACTCTCATGGAATTTGAATGACGTTTATTTGAGGACGAATTGAAAAGTTCACGGGTTCACCGATACGCTCAATGTTACCGAATGGTGTTTATTTGAGGATAGGACGAAAAGTCCTTTAGCTGGCCCTGATACTCTCATGGAATGTGATGAAATGGGATTTATTTAAGGGTCAGCTGAAACGTTCATTGGAATGTAACCAAATGAGATTTATTTAAGGGTCAGCCGAAATGATCATTGGAATGTGACCAAATGAGATTTATTTAAGGGTTAACTGAAAAGTTCATTGGAATGTGACCAAATGAGGTTTGTTTAAGGGTCAGCTGAAACGTTCATTAGAATGTGACCAAATGAGATTTATTTAAGGGTCAGCTGAAACGTTCATTGGAATGTGAAGAAATGAGATTTATTTAAGGGTCAACTGAAACGTTCATTAGAATGTGACCAAATGAGATTTATTTAAGGGTCAGCTGAAACGTTCATTGGAATGTGAAGAAATGAGATTTATTTAAGGGTCAACTGAAACGTTCATTGGAATGTGACGAAATGAGATTTATTTAAGGGTCAACTGAAAAGTTTATATTCTGTCCAAGATACTCTCATGGATTGTGACCAAAGAAAGTTTTTAGGAGGGTCAGCATAAAAGATCATCGGCTGACCAAGATTCTATCATGGAATGTAACCAAACAAGGCTTTTATGAGGGTCAGCTGAAAAATTCATCGGTTTTCCAAGATACTCTCATGGATTGTGACCAAAGAAAGTTTTTAGGAGGGTCAGCATAAAAGATCATCGGCTGACCAAGATTCTATCATGGAATGTAACCAAACAAGGCTTTTATGAGGGTCAGCATAAAAATTCATCGGTTTTCCAAGATACTCTCATGGATTGAGAGCAAATGAGGTTTATACGAGGGTTGACTGAAAAGTTCATTGACTGATGTTGATTTTTGAACTTTGTTATTTTTGTGGTCCACACACTTACTCCACCGGTGTTACATTGCTTGATTGGTTGTTTGGTGTTTTATGTCATAGTAACCCTTGTGGGTTATTTACTGTCAAATCTTATTTATACGCACACACACGCACATATATATATATATATATATATATATATATATAATCTGGAAGCGAATAATTTGGAGGTAACTTTATTTTTAAATCAGTTGTTAGCTGTTTAGTTTCTACTCAGTTCAATGGTTTTGTTGTATAGCCAGTAGAAAAAAGTCGCTAAAATGCATTCTTTACAAAAGAATATAACTCTCTCTTTATTGCTCTAGTAAGGGTTGAAACTGCTGAGCGAAAGAGACAGGAAGACGAATACAGACGCAAGATTGCAATATTGACCTTTTCTTAACCAACATTGTGACTCCAAAATTAGGGCCTTACGTCTTTGTTTCCTCGACAAGAGGTACTCAACCTGGGACCGCTGTCTCTTCGGCCTCTCGTTGGCGCTCACCAGATCTTGTGATTGCCCGACCGTGGCTTTGAAACTGACCGTTATAACATGAGTACACGTATGTATATAATTTCATAACGTCCTTGTGTTCTTCCGGTTGCCAACCCACGTGAAAACCTTACACCAACGTATTGCTTGTTTTCCGCAAATTAATTTGTTTACTCTTATTGATAGCTCGGTCAAAGGTCAATATCGATTAGTTTCAAATAATCCTATCAAACCTTAACAGTTTTATTAATCATTTTAATACAATATCAATTATTTTTTTTTGCAAAGGTAAATTGCTGTATGTATTTCTATTCAAAATTACAATTTTATTTAATATTGCTTTGCCCAGTCGGCTGGGGCTGTAGAATACACCGACTGCTTCTCTGCAGAGGGGTAAGACCCCCCCCCAAACGAGTGTCCTGGATATGACACTAAACAATCTGATGGTGAGGTTCCAGCAGTGCTGGAGCTTTGGGGAATGCGGAGTACCCCTTTATTGCCATCGCTCCCAGGTCCACTCTGGCCCGGAGTGGTAGCACCTGATAGGGCCCTATCTATGGGTTAAATAGAACTAACAGCATACTTATGCTAAACTGAATTGAGTAAACTGAATAGCTTGAAATAAAAACGTTTTTGACAATTAAACCGTACTTACACTTAAACTGTGTGCTTATTCTTAACTGAATTATTTGAAATGGAAGTGTGTTTCGACATTAAAACTGTATTTACACTTAAATGAATTATTACATATAACTGCTTAAATAGTTTGAAATGGAAATGTTTTGGACAATTAAACTGTGTACTTATGCTAAACTGAACTGTTTTCAATAGAACACATTATTTACATAAAACTGGATTTGGCGTTAAATAACCTACAAAGGTTGACATGCCATAAGACCAACCAAACCAAACCAACTTAATATTGCTCATTTGTTTGTATAGTGTTAAAAGGTTAAATTGTCATTTTACATTTGTAATTTTATTAATCAACTTTAGCGAGGTATTTAATGCCAGCTTCATCTTTGGCTGTTTAATACACCAACAGCTTCTCTGCTGAGGAGTAAGACACACCAAACGAGTGTCCAGGATATGACACTAAGCAATCTGAGAATGAGGTTCCAGTAATGGGGAATGCAGAGTACTCCTTCATCGTCATTGTTCCCAGGTACAGTCTGGCCCGGAGTCATAGTACCTGATAGGATCATGTCTATGGGTCAAATAGAACTAAACTGAGTACGTATGCTAAACTGAATAGTTTGAAAAAGAACTGTTTTTGACATTGAAATTATGAACTTATGCAAAACTGAACTGTTTGAAATAGAACTGACTGAACTTTTGCTAAACTGAATTGCTTGAAATAAGACTGTTTTTGACATTTAATCTGAATACTTATGCTAAACTGAATTGTTTGAAATAGAATAATTTTGATATTTAACTGTTTGTAAACAAAGACTACACTTTACCTTAACTGAATTGTTTGAATTTTAATTCGGTTTTAAATGACTCGAAAAGGGTTGATACGCCGTAAAACAAAGCAACCACCCAAAGCCATCCATCTAGAAGAACTGTAGTGATGCTATTTAACCCATAGCTGAGATGATAAGGGTGTTCATGCCTTTCCCAAGGGTATTTGTTCGAAAGTAAACGTAATAACGTTACTGCAGTTCGAAATCGCTTCTTACGATTCCGCAGTCCAGCGCTTTAACCTTTACGACACAAGAACACTCCATTTTTGTGAAGGAAAAAGATTAAAATCACTTAGTGCATCGTTAAGTAAATATTGTGGATGTGTTACGTTTCGCTCTGACCAAACAAACAACACGTAATATATATAAAAATATATATTTACTTTCTCGACAGACGCTAGTGTGAAGAAGGAGCAATCAGGAGAGATATTAGAATCGTTCGTCTATGAGGCCTGGACCCTTCGGTGTAAGTTAGACGATGGCCGAGAAAACGCACACGGGGTAACGACGGGATAAGCTTGCGTGAATAGCGGAATTTCACTGTCTTCCGTTCAAATCGTCGGCCGTATATAACCATCAAACTCCCACGCGGAGATATGGACACGCAATCTCCTCTCATAACTGGCTAACGGAATATGCAACTTCCGCAGTCTTTCGAATGGCATGTTTGATCATCGTCGAGCGGAAATAACTTTCATGCAGTTCACAGGTCACCCTCTTCCGGTGCATATGTTTGTGACTGCACCGTGGGATTTTAATCTTGTCCTATATTGTCAGGCAAGCTGTATTTTACAGATGGACTAGAACAGACCAGTCTAAATCCAATGTTTTTTCGTGTGTGATTCTTGGTCGCTTATAAAATTAATCTAAAAAGAGAATAAACTCCAGTCATTACGGTTAACAAATTTTACCCATTTCTTTTGGGAGATCGGATTTTCTAAAAGGAAAAAAAATGTCCATATTTTTTTCTCTATTGGTATGATATCCACAAAAACAACCAAATGCAACACATTCGTTAGCCATTCTTGTAAAACAAAATATCATGAAAAACATTTAAAATTCAATGTTGAAATGCAATTAAATATAGTTTTGCAAATTTACTAAACAATGTCGATAAAAAGAACAGGACGTATAAGCGATTGAAAATAACAAAAGGGAGGTAACTCACAGCCGATTATAATTTGTGGATTAGTAAAAGACAAAATGTAAATATGCATTTTAATGTTGAAAGAAATAAAAATAACATCGGATGAACTTTATTAACATATTATTTTATCTGTTCAAATTTTAAAGTTAATTCTCTTATTAGGTTAATTTCATATGCGGCCAGGAATAGATTATCTTTTTTATATACATTACTTCGGCCTTTTAGAAACCAGCCTGGTAATGTAACGTGCGAGGCCGTATTTACTTGTTGGCCGTGGTTGAACATTAGCATAAAAGACCCATAATATATAATGAATAGGCTGCCTAATTATTTAAGGTAGTGTAAATATTTGCATACAAAAATTTAACTGGTAATTCGTTAATTTGAAGAGTCATGGACAAAAACCAGCTTGACCCATTGCTGATCCTTCTACTACAGGGTTGGGCAAACGTTTTGGTGGAAGGGCCGTATCACTGGGTTATGAATTATCAAAGAGCCTCATCTTTTAAAATCCCAAAAATTAGTCTTGATTCAAGTGCACGAGTTTATTTATTTATTTTTTCTCGTGGGCTGTACGGAACAGTACAGCGGGCCGCAGTTTGCCCACCCCTGTTATCCGATTGGTTGGTTCAGTCGTGGGAACAGGAAGTGATATAGAGCATTTCAGATTAGTAGCAGGCACCAAAGAGAATAGATGGGTGCTTGGAATGGCTAAGTCTCCAGCTACGTAGCTGAATGGTACATAAGGGACACTAAGACACTTAAAAAAAGTTGTGTCCATTTATTAAAAACTGAAATGGACACCAAGAGCGTTTAACCTAAAATCTTTAGTTTATCTAATTCATGTAATTTTACTTTCGATTTTAAAAGCCTATAAATTTGTTGTTGTTGTTGTTGTTGTTGTTGTTGTTGTGAGCGCTGTTGATCATGGGGTTCGCTCTTACTGTTCTTTTCTCAGATTAGATCTCCAAGTCAATCCAAAGAATATCCAAGCGGAAGATCATAGAGTTTGGCCAGCTAGACAAGCAGACAAGGTTAGATAAGAAGATAAAATAAAAAGAAGAGTTAATTAACATTATGTTGATTTGGTACCATTATGGTATACCCATCAGTAACGATATTCTTGAGAAATGGATCACTTCTCTGCCTTGAAATAAGACTTTGGGCTATGAATATGCGATCTTCCTTACGATACTCCCAAATAGTATAAAGAACCGAAACAATGAGTTCCTTACATTTCCTATCTTTTTAAAGTGACGGAAAATTGTGTATTGGGATGTATTGAGATCAAGTGAAAATTCTTGAATATTTTTGCCTGCATTGAATTCTACCAATTCTCTTAAAGCATCTTCATTGACGTCTGATAAGCGTCATGGTTCGCGTTCCTTTCTTAATGACATATCACCATAACGAAACTTTGAAAACCAATTTCGGACTTGGCCGTTAGTAATGACACCTTGGTCATAAACACTTGAAATTTTCTTAGCTGTTTCTGTTGCGTTTTTGTTATTCTTAAACTACCAGCAATTTACAAGTCGAACATGTATGAAATGACCCACACGCCAGGTTTGGCTAGCTTGGGCCGTTCGTATATTAGTGTGAACCCCGTTCTTTCTTCTCATACCCAGCCGAGTGGGCATTTCACAGGCTGAACAAAAAATTTTATTAAAATAACCAACAACAAACATAGGGTGGAAGGAATATACAGACAAACACGGATAGAGAACTGCAAAACATACCAAGGATAAGTTGGCACTTTTTTACATTTTGTGTGTATTATTTATGTCTGGCTATCGCGAGAAACCGGCGAAAAGTCCTACACAACTACCAAATATGCCCACTCATCTGATTGTTGTCTCCACAGTACCGTGTCTTCGTTCCTGACTCTATACCGCCCCCTGACTGCTCTGGGTCAACGTCTTCGTGCCAACTGACCAGCCCTGCGTCCTGAGTTCTGAATATCTGATTCTCCGGAATCTCACTCCTAACTGCCCAACGTCCTTCGTCTTTTTTTCCAGTCTCGCAGGTTCACGCGGGCATAGCTTTTTGTGTGGTCTTCGCGCCAAAACACAGAAAAGAAGCCGGAGATAATACTGCCGGCCGCCCATAACACACAAAGACCCCCCACACACATCCATATATATATATATATATATATATAGGAATGCTCATTATCGTGCAACATATGCATTTTCAGTTCCTTTACACAGTAAACAAGTTCGAATACCAGTCGCGCTATTTCGATTACTTTTGGGCAAATATGTTTGAGAAAGGTTTGAACCCCCTAATTCTCCCCCAGCTATGGGTTAAATAGTACCACTACTGTTCTTTGAAAGAATGGATTTGCCATTAAATAAGCTATGAATTTTGATTGGCCATTAAACAAAGAAACCAAACCTAACCAAACAAAACCAATTCCTCAATTTAAAGGCGTGAAATCATAGATTAAATCATGATGTGCGCCCTTTCACTACTAAAATAAAAATGACTGATGAAGACGCTTTTTAATCAGGTAATATCTGGTTGTGTTTAATAGTCTGAAAGTTACCCCGCACTTTTAAAGAACGGAAATTATTTATACAATTATATTAGCTAAAATAATCATTATCTAAGATATTTTTTAGGTCACCTGCAACTATTTATTCGTTTAATGTAATTCCTTTATACAAAAAAGAAAAAGAAAAGGAATACACGATCCTCAGAAAAAAATTATTAGAAATGTATTACGTCCAACAAGGCTCTGTCTGAGGATTGAGTTTTTTTGTTTGGTTTCAAAACCTATGAAACATATACAGGGTGGAACGATAAAATTGTCGTCCTAAAGAAAACAACACTACAGCTTTATTTTAAAACTTTTATTGAAAAAATCAATTCAGGCAACTTTATTATGTAGTAGAGCTGACATCTATTCAATGTAGCTGCCTTCAGCCTCAATCACCGCGTCGATACGGCTCCGGAACTGGGAGCATGCCTTTTCCACCAGCGTCAGCGGGAGCTCGGTGAATACTCGGTAGATGGCGGCGATCAGGCTTGCTTTGGTGTTGTGGGAGGTCGTGTTGGTGATGTTCTCGACATATGACCAAACGAAGTAGTCCAGCGTGTTCAGGTCAGGAGAGGAGGGGAGCCAGTGAGAGAAGAGTACAAAGCCGTAGCACTCCTTCTGAAGCTAAGCCTGGGTCTCTTTGGACTTGTGGGCCGGCGCCGAGTCTTGCTGCCACACCCATGGTCTGCCACCGGCCACCTGATTGCACCAGTACATCACCACACTCTTCAGCACATCCAGGTACACTTTGGCGTTGACCTTCAAGCCGACTTCGAAGATGTGAGGTGGCATGATGTGGCCCTCACTTGAAACCACACCAAAGACCATAACCGTAGCCGGAAACTTTGTTTTCATCACCCTGGGCACGTCCCTGTTATTCGTGGCAATCCAGATTTGCATTTTGAGGGTGCTGGCAATGGTCCTGTTGTCATAACTTGGATCGGTAGAGAGCATGAGTTGTACTGCGACACATCTCTGAGCTCGCTTGTTGAACATTGTGTCACTTTCAGACATGATAGAAGGTTCCTATCGCTCTTGGGATTTGTAAACAATTAGCCAACTAGTAGATGGTCTGCAACAAAAAAGAAAACCGGTTTTCTTTAAACGGAAATGGAATCATGTCGTCATTTCTAGGGCGACAATTTTATTGTTCCAACTTTATATATAAAGGATTTATCCGAGTCCTTGCAGTCATATTTGAACCAAGGTTAATTGAATGTTGAGAGCTATGCATGAATCGACACACGTGCGTGACCGTAATAAAAATGCTTGATTCCATTGGTATTCTCCTTTTAGATCGCCTCAAAGCAAGTATTGCCTGATGAGAAGACTCCCTATAGCATGTGATGAACTTAAAGCCGCTCAAATAGGACGATCGATTGGCCCTGGAATAGAGTATATCATTATCATCACGTCACACCATCAGCACGGATATCCCTGACTCTCTCGTGCCACCCCTCCCTATCATCCATTGCTTCCGGCAGGTCTGCAGGGTTACATCCCGTATCGGCACAGAACTGTTGTATGTAGGTTCTAGCTGGTCATCCTGCCTTTGCTCGTCCATGTGAAGGGGTCCACAGGAGTACATCACACAGTGAAAACTCAGTTGGCCATAATTCGTTCCAAAATTATGTTCGATTACCGATTTGTTCGAAAACTGAAACAATGCTGCACGGGTCGACTCGGCCAGCCGTTCAGCCGTGTTCGGTTTGTCTCGAAAGTCATTAACAAGTATTCAGTTTTCATCGGCTCGATTCGTGTGTTCGAACATTTGTTTCATCACTCAAGCATTTTTCAATCAAATTCTTTGGTCGAACTCTGAAATGTTCGACAGGTGAATCGTTCGATAACCCAGAGAGAGAGAGAGAGAGAGAGAGAAAGAGAGAGAGATTGCTTTTTATAAATTTGAAAGACTATTTGACGTTTCATGAATTTTATACTTAAGATTCAACTACATGTTCCGTAATTTTTGAGTGTTTAATCAAAAACCTTGACCTTATCTTATACTTTTTTTTACTTTCGATTTAAACATCCGATACATTTGTTGTTGATATTGTTGCTGTTGTTTTTTTTTTTTGCGTTTTTTTTGCGTTTTTTTTTTTTGCTGTTTGTTTTGTTGTTGATATTTTTGTTGTTGTTAGCGCTGTTGATTACCGGGTTGGCTCTTTCTATTCATTTTTCGATTCGGATTTCTCACAAATCCGATTTACACGACCTTTTCCTGAATTACAAATGCTTGAACGAAGAAACAAAGAAATTATTTCCACTTGATTAACTAAAATCTATAATCACGATATCTTTAATCATACACTGATTGATCAACAATAATTGCTTGTCTAATTACTGCTTTCTGATTATGAATTTCGAAGGTTGTCAATACTTGTGAGATACACGTCAACCCATTTCTCCAAAAAGAAAGAAAGAAGAGCTAGTCTGCAAAACCAATCAAAGCTATATATATATATATATATATATAAACAATAAACACTAATGTTGATCTCAACTCATGATGGTCAAGCAGTTCAGTTAAAGACGTAAAATGATATATTATCTAAGCAGACAATTTATCATTCCTATATATATATATATATATATATATGTGAGAGAGAGAGAGAGAGAGAGAGAGAGAAACAGAGAGTATATTTGTATATACTGTATGTACTCGTGTACACGTCTTTTGAAGATTAATTTTTCCTCCCAAAAATAAGGAGTTGCTTTTTGGGTTTTTTTATGGAATATCATCAACGTTCATAGGTTATTTAATACCAAATACGATATATATATATATATATAAATATATATATATATATATAGATATAGATATATATATATATATATATATATATTGCCTAAGGTTTCTAAATGAATACTTTGGTTGGTTTTATGGCACATCAAACTTTGTAGGTTATTAAAGCCGAATCCATTTTTATACATATAAACAGTTCTACTTCAAACAATTCAGTTTAGTATAAGTTCAGTTTTTGCTTACAGACAGTCAAATATCAAAACAGTTGTATTTCAATCAATTCAGTTTAGCATAAAAACAGTTCTATTTCAAACTATTTAGTCTAGCATAAGTACACACTTTCAACGTCAAAAACAGTTCTGTTTCAAACAATTCTGATTAGCATAAGTACATAAATTCAATGACAAAAAGTAGTTCTATTTCAAATAATTCAGTTTAGCAAAGTTCATTTTGACCCATTGATACGATCCTATCAGGTACGGCCACTCCGGTAAGAGTGGACTTGGGATTAATTGCAATAAAATGGTGTTCTGCATTTCCCAAATCTCCAATGCCTGAGCCTTGCCATCAGATTGCTTAGTGCCCTATCCAGGAAACTCGTTTGGAGAGTCTTACCCCTCTGCAAGGAAGCAGTGGATGTATTCTACAGCCCAATCCGACTGGGTAAAAAAACAAGGTCGTTCATCACATGTGATATGTTTTTGAATCTTCGAAACTGACTTTGTATCTTGGTGTAATTTTGCGGCAATTTCGGTTCAAAATGTTCCTGCATGGCCTGTACCTTAACGAATGTTATATACAATCACATTAGGAAAGATTTAAAAAAAATCATAACACTTGATTACAAAGATATATTTCTTAGGTAAGGGTATTGAGTTGACTGTAAGTGGGAGAGACATATATAGAGACAAGGAGGCGAAGACTTGGACTTGTACATTGCAATATTAAACCTTATCTTTATCACTCTCGTAAGGGTATGAAGTTGACTCTGTGTGTGTGTGTGTGTGTGTGTGTGTGTGAGAGAGAGAGAGAGAGAGAGAGAGAGAGAGAGAGAGGACTTGAAGGACTTGGACACTGCTATATTAACATTCATTTTTATTACACTTGCAAGGGTATGAAGTTGACTGTAAGAGAGAGAGAGAGAGAGAGAAGGAGACGAAGACAGACGGAGGACGAACGACCTGGACACTGCTATATCAACCCTTATCTCTATTACTTTCGTAAGGGTATAAAGTTTATTGTAAGTGTGTGTGTGTCTTCGTGGTGTAATGGTTAAACTGATGAACTACGGAATTGTTGTAAGCGAGTTCAAACTCCAGTCGCGCTATTATGTTCACTTTCGGGCAAATACCCTTGGGATAGGTATGAACCTCCTTATCCTACACAGATGTACCTATATCTTACTACTGTTCTTCTAGGAGAATGGCTTTGGTATTAGATAACCTACAAAGGTTGATATACCGTTAAACAAAGAAACCAAACCTTAACCATTACACCACGAGGACGCCCCCTGCTTCCGGTCTGAGGTTGTCAGTGTGGTGCAATGGCCTAAGTAAGGGACAACGCCTCCGAAGTAAGTGAGTTCGATCTCCCATTAATCTATTACGTTCATTTCTGGACAATCACTTTGGGTGAAGGCATGAACCCTCTGTTACGGGTTAATAGTATCACTACTGCTTTTTCTCCAAGAATGTCTTTAGCATGAAATAACCCAAGAAGGCTGATATATCATTAAGCAAAAAAACGAAACTTTTCCGTTGCAACTTTTCTTTTGAATCCGTGGTTTTTTTTTTTCTGGGGCATCAAAGTGAAAATAAACAAACAAGATTGACGCAACATTTTGTTTGTCTTTAAGTTAGTTCTGTTGTTAGTAATGTTATTGCCTGCTGTAATCTGTCTTGCTCTTTTTCGCTTCCCTACATTATTGCATCTATGCAATCTACAAAAGTGAGACCCATTTCTCCTTTTTTTCTTTTGATAAAGAGTCAGTTATGTCATCTCTTGTGTGCAGAGTCATTTGCATCATCATCGTCAATTTCTTTGTTCTATTGTATAAGTTCTATACTATAAGTTCTATAATGTTGTTCTATAATATAAGTTCTCTAGTATTATTCTCTAGTATCACCACACTAGACGGATCCCCTCTGAAACTAGTAGACAAATTCCCCTACCTAGGAAGCAGCGTCACATCAACCGAAAAGGGCATCGACACACGGCTAACGAAGGCATGGACAGCTATTGATAGGCTATCGACCATATGGAAATCAGACCTGACCGATAAAATAAAACGCAGTTTCTTCCAGACAGCGGTCGTATCGATACTGCTGTATGGATGCACTACTTGGACGCTAAATAAACGGCTGGAGAAGAAGCTAGACGGCAATTACACAAGAATTCTGCGAGCAATATTGAACAAGCCCTGGCGGCAACATCCAACAAGGCACCAACTATACGGCTATCTGCCTCCCATCATGAAAACTATCCAAGTTAGACGAACCAGACATGCAGGACACTGCTGGAGAAGCAGAGGCGAGTTCATAAGTGATGTACTCTTATGGACCTCCACATATGGCCGAGCAAATGCAGGACGACCAGCTCGAACATACATTCAGCAGCTATGTGAGAATACAGGATGTGGCCCTGAAGACCTACCAGAAGCGATGAACGATAGGGAGAAGTGGCGAGAGAGGGTCAGGGATATCCGTGCTAGGGGCACGACATCATGATGATGATGATGATGTTATTGATTGTTCTATAGTATGAGTTCTATATTATTTTCCTATAGTATAAGTTCTATAGTATCGTTCTATAATAAATTTCTGTAGTATTGTTCTATTTTATAAGTATAGTTTTATGTATAGGTATGTGGTGCCTTTTACAGTCTAAACCCCGCTAAATCGGACAGACAACATCGACAATTAGCTATCTTGACAGATTTCATTTCAGATATTGAACTTGTGAAGGGTAATCAGAATATAGTTGCTGATGCTCTATCCCGACCAACTTATGCTGTATAAATAGATACCAGCGATTTACCCGTACTTACTGAAGCACGGGCATCCAACCCTAAAATTCAATCCTTTCAGGTATTAAAAAGAGTCACCATACCTGCGGATAACCACTTTATATTATGTGTTGTATCTACATCTTACCTTAGACTTTTTGTTCCATCTAATTTGCGCGCGTCCATTTTTAATAGCATCCATTACGTATCACACTCAGGCATTAAATTATCCATTAAAATGATTAAAGCTGGATATTACAAGCTAAACACGGATAAATGGATTAAAGAATTTTGCGCATCATGTACATCGTGTCAACAAGCAAGAGTCTACAAGCACATAAAATCACAAATACAAATATTAGAAATACCATCAACAAGATTTCAAACAGTACACATAGATATAGTAGGACCACTCCCACTAGCAAAAAAGCACAAATAACACTTACAGTTATTTCCTCACATACATTGATCGCATAACACGTTGGATAGAAGTGCAACCCGTAAACAAGATCACAGCATGTACGTAGTGGAACTGAGGCCTTTATAAATGCATGGATCATACGATAGGGTGTTGCTTTGCATGTTATAACAGACAGGGAAACAATTCAAAAGGGAGTTGTTTGCTGAGTTATAAAAAATAATTGGGTTTTATAGGCTACCTACAACAGCATCTCACCCTTAATGCAATGCCTTGGTTGAGAGAGTGCATAGGTCTCTTAAAACTGCTATTATAGCACGAAAAGAGTCCTGGTTTTCAGCCCTTCCAATAGTATTTCTTGTGATTTCCAGTATGTCCAACAGTCTTGAGTTTTCTCCCTTTTACGCTGTCATTGGCACTCAAACTTTACAACCACATCAACTAATAGACAGTACTAGTGTTGTATAAACGTAATACGAATATATGTGGAAACGTAATCAAACATAATGACGAACATTAATGAACGAACGAATACACTTCTTTATAAAAATATAATCTCTCACACTTTATTCTCGAAAGGGTGAGGTTTCTTGTGTGTGAAAGATGAGCTGGAGACGGGGACAGACTGCTATAATGACCCCAAGTTCTTCTGACCAAAGTTGTACTTTTTCCTCATCTTGGCTACAGTTGCTCAAACGTGGGTCACTGAGGGCCCAAAGCCCTCTGTCTGCCGCTGGCTCTCATTTCGGCATCTTGATTACAACTGACTCAAGCCGTCTGTGCCCTGGTTATATTATTGTTTAACGTGCACTTGTTTCCGCTGTTCTTCCGCTTATTTACACAGGTGCATCTCTTGATTGACGGCTCAGTCGAGGGTCAATGTATAACGCTAGCGAGGATACTGTAACTCAGAGTTTCACGAGAGAGCTACCAAAAACTATGTCACAATTTGATTTGAGAGACTTCTCCAAAAGACTAAATAAATCCTCCAAATATTATGCCCTTAAAAAGGTTCAAACTTGTGATAAAGTTTGGATTAGAGTATATCGTATTCAAAGGTTATTACAAGTACCCTATCCAGGTACCTATACTACTTTTTGCACCGTCTGGGCCCTTATCTTGGGCACAGTCCAAATTTGATATTACATTTTGGTCCGGTTATCTGTACCCAACAATATACTTAATATGTTTGCAAAGTACCAAATGTAGTACCACCGTTTTCAGGGTCGAATCCTACGTCTGGATGTGACATGGATTTTTATGTGCCAAATACATTTTCCGATAGTTCGTTCATCAATCCTGTCTATATCCACGCTGTGTTTGAAAGATCCACAGAATCTACCCGGAACTTCTTCTGACGATAGTGTTGATCCGTTAGAACAAAGTTTTCTGGGTGTTGGCAACTCAAAAACAAGAAGAACTCTCTATCAACAATTAATAATCATTTATTGTTCAATGTTCAGACTGCATACAATAGCACGAAAGAGAGAGAGAGAGAGAGAGAGAGAGAGAGAGAGAGAGAGAGAGAGAGAATCTGTAACAGTCTATGAATAGACACAAAGAGACACCCCTCAGCCCGAAAGAACTCCCAGAATGCAAGCTTCTGACTACTGACCGATTGACCTACTGACTGATAACTTTTTCAAAATTCATAAATTTTTATCTAAATTCAGGATATCGGTGGGTGTGATGTCATCTTGCTAAATTATTACGTCAACTCTCACGCATCCTAAATTCATTGTTTTCATTTCTCCAATCAAATCTGTCACAGACAGGATATGAATCCATTTCGTTTATATTTTGGCCTTCCTGTGTTGTTCGTTATGTACTTGCTTAAACTTTCCAATTTGACTAAAATTGGCGCAGAAAGATTTAACTTAACAGCTAACTGAAAAAATCGCGGCCTAACCAAACCGGGAAATAAAATAATTAACCCTCACGGCAACTGTGTTACACAGTCCTTCAGCAAATTCCTAAATATTTTCAGATCAAGACAAAGCAATGATATTAATACTTGAGTCTCTGAGGAGAAGTTAAAACCGTTTATAGAAAAGCAAAAAATAAAAAAGTAGAAAAATCTGTAGAAGAAAGTGTAGATAAGAATAAAACGCCTTGCTGTTTAACGCAAGAAATAGATGGTCAAGAAAAAAAAATTCAAACAGTTTCCAGAAAAAGACATAATTATTATTTTTATAATTAGTACACAGCTCTCTTGGCGGGAACTCTTGTTATGGTTCATAGGTAGTATATTTTTTTTTATCAAGGACGGATTTGACAGACGCTAACTCCCAGTTGAAAAACCTTTTAGAGTAACGAAAAAAGTGAGTAAGAAGATAGAATATTAGAGAAGGAAAAAGAAAATAGTTAAAAAGAATAAGGAAGAGAGGTTTGGGCAAAGATCTTGGAGACGATGGTGTTTGGTCAGGGCAGACGATAGCGTTTGGTCTGGGCAGACGACAGTTTTTAATCAGTAGCAGAAACGAGATCGTTAAAAACACACGGCCGAAAGGTTTCAGTTCTAATAAGCTCAACACATCATTGTAACCTGTTGTAAATTAAATGATAATTATAGGAATAATAATAATATATATAAAATATAATTTTGTTGCTAGTCAAACTACTTTGTTGCTTTTGCTGATTTTTTCTTTTATTGACTTTTTGTTTCATATTTTGTTCGCTACCTTCCTATATGGACTCAGTAAGCATGCCCATTAACAACCTCTATACGACCCCAACTACAGAAGTTTTCTCTTTATATTATTAGATGATGAAGAAAATTTTTGGATGCTAGCATAGTCAAAAGTTAAAGGTCGTTAATACAAGTAATAAATGATAAAAGTACTTAACGAGGCTACGAATTAAGGATCTCGTATATAAAGTTGTTCATCACTCGAGTATATAAGTAATGCATTTTATCTATTTTCATAACAGGGGACAAGACAAAGTTTAAACGCCTTTTCTTTTTAATGAATAGCACTTCTTTACCATGGGAAAAAACATTGAATTTTTAGCTGTTTCTACACATGCTGGTAAAATTTAAGGTTACTTGAACGAAAATTGGTCAAGTTATTAGTTTATGAAATTATATCAGTGTTTCTGAAATACCCTATATATATATATATATATATATATATATATATACAAGGTGCATACGATAAGTTTCCAGACTTTTTTCGTATGAGCGATTTTATTAATAGTATACACATGAAACTCTAGTTCCCTTCGAAGTAATCTCCTCCGACTGCAATCCA
The DNA here is from genome assembly GCA_963585895.1 of Sepioteuthis lessoniana. NCBI lineage: Eukaryota > Metazoa > Mollusca > Cephalopoda > Myopsida > Loliginidae > Sepioteuthis > Sepioteuthis lessoniana. Next base: position 23,767,442 of record OY757938.1, read on the forward strand.
TTTGTACCGTTGCAACAACTTCTGGAAGGCCCCATGGAAGTACTCTTGTGTGAGCGTGTCAATGACCTTTGTCACAGCCTCTTTCATCTCCTCAATTGTCTCATAACGACAGCTTCCGAGCTTAGGGAATAACCAAAAGTCACAGGGAGCAAGGTCTGGACAATAGGGTGGATGAGGAACTGTCTTGATGCCCATCTTGGTCAAATAGTCTGTGACAAGGATGGAATTGTGGACTGGTGCAGTGTCCTGCTGGAAATGCCACTGACCCGATTTGAAGAGTGCTGGCCTCTTTCCAAGGAATCTCTTTTGCTAGCCTCTTCCGACTTCTTCTGGAACTCCCTTAAAACCTCAACATAGTAACCCTAACCCTAACCGTAACCCTCTGGCCAATCAATTCTGGTCTATTGACTTCCTTATTCCACCCACACCTCTTATCATCCCTCACAGATTCCCTGCCTTCCTTGAATCTCTTATACCACTCATAAACTGATGCTCGATTCATGCAAGATGCTCTAAAAGCAGTCTGAAGCATTCCATACGTTTCTGTGGCAGCATTTCTTCCAAGTTTATAACAGAATCTTATTGCATATCGTTGTTCTAATATGTCCTCACGTCCAGATTGCATTTTTGAAATTCCCCAGCTGTGACAATCAGGCTTTAGCAGGGTGTATTCCAATTGCTGCTGTAGCTGTTCATTTGAACTTGAAATCATAAAAATTGGTCAGTCATCTCATAATATGTATATCAATTACATACTGAATTTTCAAGAGTCTACAACAATTTTAAATGCACATACGAAAAAGGTCTGGAGACTTATCGTATGCACCTCGTATATATATATGTAAGGGTCCTGCCATACTTTTTGATGAGCTGATAGTCAAAGAATAGTGTACCTGTGTATCTACGATTCTTCGAAAAACAGGTTTCCGGCTTTGATTTCAGAATTTTCCCTTCTCCTAGATTGGTTGTTTTACCAAGGCTGAGAAACCCAGTTTGCGCAATACGTATGCTTATAGGTTTGTATAGACATCCATACAAATATGTAGGCTTATATATATATATATATATATATATAATTCTGAAGATTTTGGTTCTCTTCGAAATTCTTTCGTTCAGCTTGTTCAATTTTGAAATCTACATTGAACGTATGTGTATGTTGAGTGTTCAAAGTTTTTTATTTTTATTTTTACATTTTTTTATTTCAATATTTTGTTCTCTGATTTAGGTTCAAAGCCTCCAAATTCGAAATTATGACCTAAAAGAAAAAGGAAATATTAACCATCAAATAATAACATCGCTAAAATGTTATTATTTTATGAAGAAACTAATAATCTTTTCATTTATTTTCCTCTTTCGTGGACGTCCGTAATATTACATAACCATCAGAGACGAAGTGAAAGCGGAAGAGGTCACATTACTCACAGTTGAAAAGCGAGAAGAAACTAAAATGATTCGATGCCTGGAGATGGCCCTGTACGAGACTCGCGAAAGTAGAAAACTGTTGTAACCTTTCAGAAATAACCAAAACGGAGGCTGGAAATGAAATGGAAATCTTTTTAACATTAACAAAATACAGTACGTGCCAGCGGTGTGAAGAAGGTAACCCCAGCTCGTGGTGTCTACTTAGAATATTTTCACCCCGTCACAATAGTGTCTTACGTATTTATGAGGAATGGGACAAACCCATTAATGTTCTTATTACAAAAACGAAGCAGAAAAGGTACTATTTACCAACCCCTCCGCTCGGGCAGGATATGACACAAGGTCAATTTTTAAGCGGAGTTTAACAGGTTTGAATTCAGAGTTTTCCTTCTCCTAGACTAGTTGCCTCAACAAGGCTGAAGAACCTAGTCTGTCCTACTATTTACCCATAGCTGGAGGGAGAATAAGGGGGTTCATACCTTTCCCAAGGGTATTTGCCCGAAAGTGAACATAATAGCGCGACTGGAGTACGAACTCGCGTACTACGATTCCGCAGTTCATCGCTTTAACCATTACACCACGAAGCAGAAAAGGTTGAAGATGTTTCACCGCAGATTCGTTCCCCCGTGTGTGTACAAGTTCAGCCATCGACGACATTCCCTCACTCTATCCCAACATTTCATTAGGGTAATACAAAGAAAAGAAAAGTAGATTATATTAGCGTTGTTGACTTCTCTGCTATACAACACTTATAACCTTTTCATTTATTTTCCTCTTTCAATGAAATGATCCGACAGCCTGTCGACGGGATTTTAAATATTCTAACTGGATCCTCTGCAGAGGGTTACTCTAAAAAATAGAGGTGTTCCGAGTATAATTCTGAACTGTACCTGATAGTGTGGCTTCTGTTCTGGGGATCTAGGGCACACTCTTTCATTGTCATTTCTCCCAGTTCAACTTGGATCCAAAGTTGTAGTACTTATTAAGATCCCATAGAAATATTTTACTGTTCTTCTTCTTTAATTTCGATATTTACTTAGAAGGTATGTGTACGATGAGGGGGTCAAAGTAGTTTTTTTTTGTTTTTGCATTTTGTTCTGTTATTTAAGTTAAAAGCTTTCACAAATCCTGACGGAAAAGAAAAAGAAAAAGAAAACATTAATCATCAAATAACAACACCATTAAAATATCATTATATTATGAAAAAAATTAATAACCTTTCCTTTTTCAATGAAATGATGTGATAGCTTAAAATTCACTAACTTTAGAGATGTACCCTCGAAAAAATAAGAAATTCCCTGAGCATGTTACTAAACTGCGTATGATGGTGAGACATCCGTTCCAGAGATCTGAGGAGCGTGGAGTACACAATAATTGTCATTAATCTTAGGACCACTCTGACCCGGAGTGGTAGTACCTGTTAAGGTCCCATCGATGATCAGATATATTTGTTTAAAAATTATTTCTGTTCGATGGGACCATGTGTAAAAAAATTCATAAGAAACAACTGTAGAAAAATGTCAATTTAACGCGATTCCCTAAACTCTTGGCATAAAATAACCCGAGATTGAATGACTTGCCATTGAAATCAATCAATTGAATTTAATTAGAATAATGGGACTTTCTTAATTTATTATTTGGCCTACTTTGAAATATTTAAGCTATTAAATTGTAAACTTCACAAAAATTTAGAAGAGTTTAGTCGACACATTTAGAACACAAAGTTTCTGAAATTGAAATTTTAAATCTAAGAGAAAAAGTCTGTTCCTGATGTTATCTCCCATAGGCTGACTTCAAAACTTTAAGAAACCACCGGCCTTTAAAAATACTTCGGAAGACTTTTGTTATTTTCTAAATTCCTTTTCTATTTTAATATTTTTTCTTGTTGTTATGTTTTGACCTTTTGACCCGGCCAAAAATGCCATTTAAGGTGATGCACCGGAAGGAAGTGACACATTCTAATGGCAGTTATGAGAGGAAATCGCGTGGGCGGAAATTGGCTGATGAAATGGGACGAGGTAAAAAAAATCCCATTATACTCTCATAGACTGACGCACCGGAAGAGAGTGACCTCTGAACTGCATGACAGTTATTTCTGCTCGATGACGATCACACAGGCCATTCCAAAGATAGGGGAAGTGACACATCCCGATCGCCAGATATCGGAAGAAATTGCGGAGGCGTGGAGGCATGTCCATATCACCGCGTGGGAGTTTGAAGGTAATATAAGGCCGACGAATTGAACAGAAGGAGGACAGTTGAGTTCGAGTGCCAGTTGGAGAGGAGATGTGGTAGGGAAAGCTACACCCGGCCGAAAAAAGAACACCCGGCTGCTATGTCGATACTGGTATATGGACGCTAACTAAACGAATGAAGAAAAAGCTGGACAGCAACTACGCAAGAATGCTGCGAGCAATATTGAACAAGTCATGGAGGCTGAAACCCTCAAAGCAGCAGCTATACGGCCACCTACCACCCATCACGAAAACTATCAAAATTAAACGAACCAGATATGCGGGACACTGCTGGAGAAGTAGGGACGAGCTCATAAAGAATATACGCCTGTGGACCCCTTCACATGGACAAGCAAAGACAGGACGACCAGCTAGAACCTACATACAGCAGCTCTGTGCCGATGCGAGATATAACCCTAAAGATCAGCCGGAAGCAATGGACGATTGTGAGGGGTAGCGAGAGAGGTTCAGGGATATCCACGCTGATTGCACGACGTGATGATGATTTGTATATATATTCGGCGGGAAGTACCAATTTGATTTTCATAAATGTCTTCCTTTTTCTCAAGAATGCACAGACTGCATCTCTTGATAACTAAAACCACCCGTACCGGGTGTCATGGATAAAACATTAAACCATCTCATAGTGAAGCTCCAACCCTCAATCTTTGGGGAATATGCAGTACCCGTTTATTTCTATTTCTCCCAGGTCCCCTTTGACCCTGAGAAGTAGCACCCGATAGAGTCATATCTATGGGGTAATAGAATTGTTTGACATTTAAACTCTGTGCAAACAAATGACATATGTTAAATCGAATTGTTAGAAATAGAACTGTTTGATCATTGAACCGTGTGTAAACAAATCACTGATATTTAAGTGAACTCTTAGTAATACCCATATTTGAAACCATTCAACCGTAGGCAAATGAATAAGTTTAAAAATAAGACTTTGCTCAGTCGGCTGGGACTGTAGAATACACCGACTGCACCTTTGCAGAGAGGTAAGACCCCACCCCACGAGTGTTCTGTTTATGACACTAAACAATCTGATTATGAAGTTCCAGTAATGCTGGAGCTCTGGGAAATACGGAGAACCTATTCATTGCCAGGTCCACTCTGGCCCGGAGTGGCAGCACCTGATAGGGCCCTATCTATGGGTAAGATAGAAATAAACTGTGTACATATGCTGAACTGAATTGTTTGAATTAGAACTGTTTGTCTAAACTGAATAGCTTAAAATAAAAATATTTTTGACAATTAAACTGTGTACTTATGCTAAACTGAACTGTTTGAAATAGAACTGTTTTGACATTGAAACTGTACTTATGTTAAACTGAATTGCTTGAAATAGAACTGTTTTACATTTAACTGTGTGCGAACACAATCTATACTAATACTAAACTGAATTGTTTGAAATAGAATTGTTTGAATTAGCACTGTTTGACTAAACTGAATTGCTTGAAATAAAAATGTTTTTGACTGTGTACTCATGCTTAACTGAATTGTTTGAAATAGAACTGTTTTACATTTAACTGTGTGCGGACACAATCTATACTTATACTAAACTGAATTGTTTGAAATAGAACTGACTTTTTGTATAAAAATGGATTTGGCATTAAATAACCTACAAAGGTTGATAAGCGATGAAACCCAACCAACCAACTAACCAAAAATAAGACTACCTAAACACAGTTTATGTATAATCATTTAGCTGTAGACAAACAAATGAGCTCTGGCTTATTCAAAAATGTTATCTACAAACACTGCATTGACAAATCATATATATGTATAGAGAGGATTTGAATCTACGATGATTAATATGGCATAAACCCAACTAATCAACCAAACAAACTATCCCTATATATATATATATATATATATATATATATATTCCCATCATTTTATGTATTTACTGTTTTATGTATTTAGTATTTGATTCTTTTCTCTTATGATGGCACCAGAAGGTTTTGAAACAGTTCAGTTAAAATTTTTAATACAGAGTGCGGAAGCAAAATTAGGACTGTTTAGCATCATATAAACGACTTAATTTTGATTTTCTGACTTCCATATGACCGATAGTCTATCGATAGCTGTCCATGCCTTTGCTTGTTGCGTGTTGATGTCTGTCTCGGTGGATGAGACACTGCTTCCTAGGTAGGTGAACTTATCCACTAGTTTCAGAGAGCTACCGTTTATTGTGGAGATGTCACCTGTTTGATTAAAGCGCATATATTCCGTCTAGTGACCTGGAAGCCTATGCCTGCAGTCGCTCGTTCTAGACTATGTAGCAGGATTTCACCTTGGGCGGGTGCATTTGGCAGAAACGCTATGTCATCGGCATAGTCGGCGTCCGTAATTGTTTTTGCGGGGTACCTTCTGTTTCTTTCCTTTGTTAGTTTGAAACCGTTTTCTTTCGTTTTATCAATAGGTGTTCTAAGCAACGTAGTCTAGACACATGATAAATATGTATGGGGATAATGTGTCTCCTTGCAGTACACCTACTACAACGTCGAAGTATTCTGTATCTCCATCCGTGGAACGGACTTATACTTTTGTGTTTATATAGAGCATGATTATGGCTGCGACGTTTTCTTTTGGTAGGCCGTGGTCGTGTTGAATTTGCTCCATCTTTCCCCAGTGAATGGAGTCAAAGGCCTTGGAAAAGTCGACAAATATTGTTGCCTCTTTGTTTTTTGCACCCCCATCTTCAAGAATTCGACGGATAGTCAAAATTTGTGAGGTCATGGATCTATTCTTCCGGAAGCCATTTTGGTTCATCCTAAGTATGCTACATATGTATGTGTGTGTGTGAGTGTGAGTGTATGTAGGTATGCAAATATATATGTGTGTGTTTGTGTGTATTTGTGTGTGAACATATTTGTATGTTTATTTATCCTATTTACCAACCCCTCCGGTCGGGCAGGATATGACACAAGGTCAATTTTTAAGCGGAGTTTAACAGGTTTGAATTCAGAGTTTACCTTCTCCTAGACTAGTTGCTTCACCAAGGCTGAAGAACCTAGTCTGTCCTACTATTTACCCATAGCTGGAGGAAGAATAATTGGATTCATACCTTTCCCAAGGGTATTAGTGCAATGTGAAATGCAATCAGTCTCCGTCGCCGTGTCCATTTCCAACGACGATAACCATTACACCACGGGCACTTCCTGTATGTTTATTTATATATCAATGTATATGTGTGTGTGTGTATGTGTGTACGTTACACACGTACACAGAAATGGCACTTTTAGACCTAAACACATAATTTTGAGTTGATTCTTCGAACACAGTTAAAATTTGAGCCCATTTGAGTATATCTCCCCATGGGGGTTGAGCACTCTGGCGAAGGAATTGTCGGCCGCCGCTCGCATAATGCAAAGCTCTTCGAAAGAATTGAGCACTCTGGTAGCCGATAGGGTATAAAAAATGTAAACAAACGGCTGCTGCTGCTGTTGCTAAATAAATACCTTAAAATTCCCCTAGCTAACGTGGTCCGCTTGCCGGCCGAGAGGTCTGAGATTTAGTCTAACATAAAGTTGGATGGGTTTCGATCCCGGCTTCGAGCGTCTTATGTGTCTAGCCACACTGAAGAGTTCTGATAGAACGAAACAGTCTGCCTGTGGATGACTATATATAAGTTTGACGACCGTAGTCGAGGTTGATCCGAAGGCTTCTTTTTTAAGAGCTACAACACCGAGGTGTAAGGAAGGGTGACACTCCTTTTCCAGGTTGCTCCACTTACCCTTGATACGTACTTTATAATGCTTAGTATATAGCAAATAGGCATCAAGTACCATCTTTTTAGGCTTTAGAATTACTTTAGTATGCTCTCTCGGGCCATTGACGAGCAGTCTAAACGTTATGCCAATGTCCTGTTATATATATATACATATATATATATGTTTATATATATATATAATTGGTATTGCAAATTCCGAAATATGGAAGGAATATATATATATATATATATATATGTATATATATATATATATATATGTGTGTGTGTGTGTGTGTGTGTGTGTGTGTTTTCACTCCACGCTAAATCGTTGCAAAAGGCATGAACCCATCTCCTCTCCCCTTCACTTATGGGTGAATAGTAGTGTAGACTAGGTTCTTTACCTTTAGTAGGGCACCGATCTTGGAGAAGTAAAACTCTAAATTTAAATCGGGCGTACTTCACTTAAAAACTGACCTAGTCTTATAGCCTGTCCGTTGTGGAGGGGTTGGGTAAATACATATATCAAGAATCATACATTTGAATCTTGATTTTCAAAGTAGAACGACCACTTAACAAAATCATTTATAAGACGTTGTTCAGCAAAAACTCAATATTGGCTGGTTTCATTCATTTTCTATTTCGAAAAAAAAAAAACGAAAAGAAAGAAAACCTTTTGTCTTTATTTTTAAATTTATCATTTTGACTATTTATATGTGTTTGTTTTGCCAAATTTTCCGTCTTTCTTTACTTATTTTATTCAAATACTCGACTCTTCCTTTCTCATTTGGCTAGTTTGTCATTCTTCTAGTCGACGTATTATTTATCACCACACACACATATATATATATATATATATATATACCAACCGCTCCGCAAGAACTGGATGTGGCACAAGGTCAATTTTTAAGCGGAGTTTAACGGGTTTGAATTCAGAGAATTCCTTCTCTAAGACCGGTTACCATGCTAAGGTTAAAGATTGAAGTCTGTCCAATTATCTAAAAAAGATGGTAGATGGAAGGAGAATTGTTGGATTCATATCTTTCCCAAGGGTATTAATACAATGAGAAATTCACTTTAGCATGAGTACAGAGTTTAGTTGTCAAAAATATTTCTCTTTCAAACTATTCAGTTTAATCAAACAGTTCTAATTCAAATAATTCAGTTTAGTATGAGTATAGATTTTGTTTACAAATGTTAAAACAGTTCTATATTAAACAATTCAGTTTAGCGTAAGTACAGTTCAATTTCAAGCAATTTCGTTTAGCATGAATACACAGTTGAATTGTCAAAAATATTTCTATTTCAAGATATTCAGTTTAGAGGTCAAAACAGTTCTAATTCAAACAATTCAGTTTAGCATAAGTATGCGGTTTTAATTCTATTTAACCTATAGATAGAGCCCAATCAGGTGCTAACATTCCGGACCAAAGTGGATCTGGGAATAATGGCAATGAAGGGGTGCTCTGCATTCCCCAAAGCCCCTGTATTACTGTAGCTTCACCATCAGATTGTTTAGTGTCATATCCAAGACACACGTTGTAGGGAGTCTTACCCCTCTGCAGAGGTAAAGTCGGGGTATTCTACCGTCCAGCCGACTGGGCAAAGAACGTATTGAGAGAAAAAACTCGAGGCATTCAGAAGATGACTCTATTCGTAGAGATATTTGGCAACATTAAAAGTTTCGATTTTCAATGAATGATATAACTTACACGCCCTGGTGAAACTCTAATATCCGCATATTTCAACAAATAAAATCGTCCTCAAAAGATCTTGTGTTTTTGGTGGTTATGCATTTTCATACAGTCGGATTTATTTCCAGTTTTTCCCAGCCATAGGTATATATATATATATATATATATATATATATATATATATATATATATATATATATATATAAAGAATGTTATTGTAGGTCAAAAGAAAGAATAAGGATGTATTTTAAAATAAGAAGGTCCACGTAGAGATTTGTATTTTTTTAATTCATTTATTTTGTTCTTACATACGTGTTATACATATGTATGTTTCCAGCTTGTTGCTTTCGTCAGAGAACATATGTGGCACAAGGCCCTGTTAATGTGGTACTCAATGAGACTTGAACTCACTCTTGTTTCCAGTATAATTGACCTTTGGTTGGTCAGGCTGGTTTATATAGGGGTCGTTTTCCCTTTTCCTGGTTGTGTGTTTACTTTTGTCTGCTTTACCCGTCTTTGATATTTGATATATTCATAGTTGTGTGTGTGTGTGTGTTGGCGTGGTTTTGGGTTTCACAAATACTTTTTTTTCGTGTGTGTGTGTAAGTGTGTATCTTGGAGAGTTTTGAGGCTTTAAATTTACTGGTAGTTCTTTCTCCTTTTTTTGTATATGTATACACATGTCTGTGTATATGTGCGTGTTTCAGCTTTTTTCTTTCGTCAGGCAATATATATATATATATATATATATATATATTGTCATCCATGGCTAGACTATTTCGTTGTATTAAAACTCTCCAGTGTGGCTGGACGTTTCAAGCTGGGATCGAAACCTGCCTAACATTACGCTAGACTGATATCTTACCACTCATTTCGACAACCTACGTCAGCTCGGGAATTTAGCGAGTTTCGTTTGTTTACATTTTACGAAGGGAGGGGAAATTATGGACCTACACATACGCGAATAAGAGTAAAGCACAGATAGACTACGTCCTTATAAACAGGAAATGGAAAAACAGTGCGATGAATTGCGAGGCATACTCCTCCTTCGAGGGTGTGTCCTCCGATCATCGAATAGTTACGGCCAAAGTACGACTAAGCCTAAGAAAAAACGCCACACGTAAAGCGACGACCAAGCACTATGACTGGGCCCTACTCAACAACAGAGATATTAGAGATAAATATGCATTAGAATTAAGAAACAGATTCGAAGCACTACAAGAGAAGGTAGAAATAGGCACCCCAAATGACGAATATGAAAATTTTGTAGAAGCACACCTGGAGGCGGCAGAAAAGTGTATTCCAACAAAACCTAGAACTAAATATAGAGTCCCTTGGGAAACGCTAGCAGCTAGAGAAAAACGAGCACTTGTGAAGACTGCCTCCAAAAACTATCAACAGAACCCAACAAATACAAATGCACGAGAACTAGAAAAGGCGCAACATCAATTAACAGGAATATACCTAAAAGAACAGGCAGAATACGTACAAAATCAGATAGATAAGATTAGAGACTCGGTGGAAGATAGGCAATCCAGGATAGCCTGGCAAACAATAAACGAAGTAAGTGGAAGGAAGAGCACAGCCAAAGCAAAATTGAAAGCTGCAAGCCAACAAGAAAGAATAAAACTGTGGGAACAGCATTTCAAAAATCTACTAGGAAACCCACCGGAAATAACGGATGAACCGATCACCAGAATTATTAGTAAGCAATTAGACGTAAAACTAGGTCCTTTCACCAAAGAAGAACTCGACACGGTTCTCAGAAGAATTAAAAATAGGAAAGCGGCGGGGCTAGACGAGATCCCCCCAGAAGTGTGGAAGACGAGACAATTCGACGATATACTGCTCCGGCAATGCAACGCAGTCTATAGTCAAAATAGGATAGAACGATGGACGAAGGGATGCATCCTTCCATTCCCTAAAAAAGGCGACCTCGGACTAGCCAAGAACTACCGAGGGATAACATTTACATCCATAGCAGCCAAAATCTACAATGCCCTACTACGAAACCGCATAGAACCCAAAATGGAAAACATCCTTAGGAAAAACCAAAATGGCTTCCGGAGAAATAGATCCACAACCTCACAAATACTGACCATCCGTAGAATCCTGGAAGGCGTTCAGGCAAAAAACTTACAGGCGACATTACTATTTGTCGACTTTACCAAGGCCTTCGATTCCATACACAGAGGGAAGATGGAGCAAATCCTACTAGCTTACGGCCTACCAAAAGAAACCGTAGCAGCGATAATGATTCTCTACAGAAACACCAAAGTAAAAGTACGTTCACCAGATGGAGACACGGAATACTTCGACATTGTTGCAGGAGTACTACAAGGAGACACACTAGCCCCGTACCTCTTTATCATCTGTCTAGACTATGTGCTTAGGACTTCGATCGACAAAATCAGAGAAAATGGCTTTGAGCTGACTAAGAGAAGAAGCAAAAGGTACCCCGCAAAAACAATCACGGACGCCGACTACGCTGATGACTTGGCGTTACTAGCGAATACGCCTAATCAAGCAGAGACACTACTACATAGTCTGGAACGAGCTGCAGCTGGCATTGGCCTACATGTCAATGCAAACAAAACCGAATATATGTGTTACAACCAAACAGGAAACATTGCCACACTAGACGGAGCCTCTCTTCATCAGAGTGCTCAACCCCTGGGAGGGGATCAGATATAATATAGACATTTTTGTCTACTCATTTTTGTCTACGCATTTTTGTAATAATTTTTTTTTTAGTTGCCATATCGATGTTATGATATCCGGCGGGAATTGGTTTATAACCTTTCCATAATTAATTGGTTCCCTAATAGTTTTATTTCGATTTTGGGTCATCATCAGGGAGTGAAGGGTGTATTTTGCAAAAGCGATATAACCTTTGAATGTACATTACTACTTTTTAAGAATTAAGGGTTTATTGTTTATACTGGTGTATTGTTGTAGCGTTCATTTGATTCAATAAATTTCTTTAGCTGCGGCTGCTGCTGTTATTTATAGAATCAAATTTGAAATCGAACGCATCAACACTACACCATTATAAACAATAAACCCATAATTCTTACAAAGTAGTAATGTACATATAAAGGTTATATCGATTTTGCAAAATACACCCTCCTGACGATGGCCCAAGATCGAGCTGAAAGTACTAGAGAACCAATTAATTATGGAAGGTTTATTAAGCAATTCCCGCCGGATATCATAACATCGAGATGGCAACTTGAAAAGATAAATACAAAAATATGTTGACAAAAAATGCCCACATTGTTTAATTAATTTTGTATTAACGAAGAAATGCAGGCCAAATACGTACGCACACACATACACACTCACACACACACATATATATATATATATATATCATACATACATATATATATATATTATACATATATATATATGTGTGTGTGTGTGTGTGTGTCTGTATATATATATATATTATACATACATATATATATTATACATATATATATATATGTGTGTGTGTGTGTGTGTGTGTGTGTATATATATATATATATATATATATATACGTTAGATTGATTTAAACCATAGTAATTGAAGGTTACAAGAACATATACATATGGGATTCAATGGTTAAACTGTTTTCTATGTCATCTCACTTTATCAGATATATTTAGCAAAATTACAAAAAATATTTTGAAACACACTAGATTAAATTTATTTAAAGAAATCACCATTGGCCTAGATCCTGGCCTCAAGACTGATTTGGGATCTCAAGCAAGCCTTTTCAACGGTTTCTTCATTTAAATTAGTCAGTACGCCTGTTATCCTTGCCTTTGTTCATCTCCGTTGTTCCATGGGTTTTTCATTAGACTCTCTCTCAACCAGACGCATAATGATCAAGAGAAATGCAATCTAGGGTTATTGTGGTCGAAAAGATTTTCTTTCAGCAAAGACTGGCTTAACCTGTTTTTGAGGTATAGTGCTTAGTCCTGTTGACATATGTAGAGTCTTCCAGCAGCCGTCCGCACAGTCTAAGCCAGAACTACCTCCTTCAGGGACTTGAAATAGGACATCGTGTTGAATGAGAGGCCATGTGGGATGATATATGGAGGTATAACATTATCATTCGCAAGTGACCACTACAAACACCATGATGCGGACTAGGTGGTTGGTTTTCTTCAATATAAATTTGAATGTGTCGTAAGATTGACAACCAAACACTCTGAAATCTTCGTATTAGATTTTGCGTCGTGAATAACAGCAAGAGCATTAGACCGTTTCCAAATTTGTAGAGGAGTAAAATGCATCCTAATGCTGACAGTACCCAACTGACTCTAGTTTGCTGCACAGTAGACCAAACCTAAAACAAATAAAGCGCATTCTCGAAATTAATAATCTATAATGGTCGAAGCTTTTCCATCTCACGCGGTCGAAATATATATATATATATATATATATATATATATATATATATATGACCATTTTGCATGCGTGAGTGTACATATAAAAATATAGATGTACCTATATACATGTATATATGCACAAATATATATATAGACAGATTTATATATATGCATACATAAATTTAAGTGAAAATATATGTATATATATATAGATCGACCGATAGATACATTTATTCGTATATATATATATATATATATATATATATATATATATATACACACATCTATTCGTATTTATATATATGTATATATATACATATATGTATACATACACCAATTTTGTATACACATATATGTATACATACACGGACATATTTCTTAAACTTACATATATATATATATATACTTGCACATATATGTGTGCATATTTACCTATGTACATATATATGTATGTGTGTAGATATGTGTATGCATAGATACATAGTTACTGTATATATATATATATATATATATATATATATATATATATATATATATATATATATTCCCAATATATATATATATATATATATATATATATATATATATATTCCCTAACTCAAATTGATGTTTACAGAAATATTTTTTGGCTCGGTCAATTCATTTATCATTTTCACATGAATATATATTTTCTTATTTTGTATTATTTTATTTATTTATTTATTCATTCATTTCTTTTTCTTTTTTCTTTTCTGACTTGTGTCTACCTGTTTATTATTTATTACTACGTGTGTCTGCGGCTACGAGTGACGTCAAACTTCACAGACGGATATTACTGCTCTCCGTGGAGTTATGCACGCAGCTGCGAGTGTGAATGCCTATTCGTCAAAGTATTTTATCGCAGTAAACCATATACACAGGACATCGCAAATGAATATATGACATTCTATCCTGATGCATTTGTCTAATAGGAAAATAGGTTACTTATCTCTTGATCTCTTGAAAAATCGTTTTCTTTTCGTATATATATATATATATATACACAAAGGATATTGGTGCTTGGTTGATTGGTTGTATTGTTTTACGGCGTATCAACCCTTTTCGGGTCATTTAACGCCGAATTAAATTTCAAGCAATATACATAAGTACAGTTTTTGTTTACAAACATTTAAATGTCAAATCACTTCAGTTAAATGAAAAAAAACAGTCCTATTTCAAGCAATTCAGTTTATGAAAAGTTAAGACAGTTCTATTTCAAACAGTTCAGTTTAGCATAAGTACACAATCTAGTTCTACTTGACACATAGATAGGGCCCTATCACATGCTACCACTCCGGGCCAGATTGAACCAGGAAACGATATCAATGAAGAGGTATTTCGCATTTCCCAAAGCTCCTGCATTACAAGAATCTCACCATGAGATTGTTTAGTGTCATAATTAGGACACTTGTTTGGGGAGAAGTCTTACTTCTCTGCAGAGATGCAGTCAGTGTATTCTGCAGCCTCAGCAGACGGGGCGAAGAGAAATGAAGTTAGATAGATAGATAGATCTAGACATGTATATATATATATATATATATATATATATATATATATATATATATATATGCAAACACTGCTGGAGAAGTAAGGACGAACTCATTAGTGACGTTCTCCAATGGACCCCTTCTCACAGACTTGCAGGCGTTAGATGACTTGCTAGAACTTATCTAAAGCAACTCTGCACGGACACAGGATGTAGAATAGAAGACCTGCAGGAAGCGATGGACGATAGAGACTAATGACAAGAAAGTGTCCGGGAAATCTGTTGTAGCAGCACAACATGATGCTGATACATATATATATACATATATATAGTCATCCACAGACAGATCTGTTTTGTTCCATCAGAACTGATCAGTGTGGCTAGACATACTAGCTTCCCGTAGCCGGAATCGAAACCCGGTTGACACAAACGTCAATCCAAGCCTCTATCCCTCTACTCACGAGGAACTAGTAGCGGCGAAGTAAATTTTAAACGGTTATCAATCACAATTACTATTGTTTACATCCATCCGCTTAACAGCTACCGAGACCTCAATTCATATATGAAGAGACTTGCAATAAACGCTAATGGCAACGCGATTACTTCATTCGCTTAGAGAACTCAACCCTTTGGGGGGTAGGAGAGTATATATATATCTATATAGCCACCCACAGACAGATCTGTTTCGTTCTATCAGAACTCATCAGTGTGGCTAGACATACTAGCTTCCCGTAGCCGGGATCGAGACCCGGTTAACACAAACGTCAATCCAAGCCTCTACCCCTCTGCCACGAGGAACTTGTAGCGGCGAAGTAAATTTTTATCGGTTCACGTATATACATACACATACGCCTATATATACAATTTGCGACCTTAGTCGATGATGACCCAAAGGCTCCCTTTTTAATAGCTACTACACCGAGGTTTAGGAGAGGGCACTACTGTATTCCCTGGATTGCTCCGAATTACCCTTGATCCTTACATTAGAGGGCTGAGCGGTATTAAGGATTGAAGGCGTTATTAAGGATTGAACCTCGGTCTTCCGGACCATTAGCGAACACTCTACTCATTAGGCTATATATATATATATATATATGTGTGTGTGTGTGTGTGTAGAGAGAGAGAGAGACAGTGAGAGAGAGACAGAGAGAGAGAGAGATAGGCAGATCGGAAAAGAAGATAGATAGACCGAACGATATAAACAGACGGTGATAGTTTAAGCTGCTTTGACTAATAGATAGATATGAACTGGCTGAAATAGATTGGTTGACTGATTGATCGAGATATATATATATATATATATATATATATATATTTACATGTACACAAACAAATATTGTCATCCATAGACAGACTGCTTCGGTGTGTACTCTTCATTGTGGATAGACACGTAAGACGCTTCAAGATGGGATTGAAACCTGCCCAACGTTACGTTAGACTTAGTATTAAACAACTCAGCCATCAGCCGACATACGTCAGCTCGGGAATTATACGGCATTATGTAGTAGCTTTCATTTCTTTACATTTTTGCCTTACTGGATACCAGAACGCTCAGTTGAGATAGTTTGATAGATAGATATATATAAACTACTGACGTTGATAGGCTGATGGATTGATAAATAGACAGATAGACAAGCACCTCGTGAATAGATAAATAGATAATCATATTGATGGATATATATGAACTAGGTAAAATTGATTGATAAATGGATGGAAAAATAGATCGATATATACCTATCTACCGGGACATTGGCCCAGCGGTTAGAGTGTTCGCCAATGGCCCGGGAGCCCTGGGTTCAATCCCAGGTCGAGTCATACCAAAGACTTTAAAAATGGAACTTGATACCACCTTGCTTAACACTCAGCATTACAAGGTACGGTTCAAGGGTAAAGTGGAGCAATCCAGGGAATGGAGTAGCGCCCTCCCCTACACCTTGGTGTAGTAGCTATCGAAAAGGGAGCCTTCGGGTCACCCTCGACTATGGTCGCTAACTTTACTTACTTTTATATATATATGGTTTGGTTTGGTTTGTTTGGTTTTATGGCATATCAACCTTGGTAGGTTATTTAACGCCAAATACATTTTTATGTAAATAATATGTTCTATTGAAAACAGTTCAGTTTAGCATAAGTACACAGTTTAATTGTCAAAAACATCTCCATTTCAAACTATTCAAGCAGTTATATGTAACAATTTGGTTAAGTGTAAATACAGTTTTAATGTCGAAAAACAGTTCTATTTGAAATAATTCAGTTAAGCATAAGCACGCAGTTTAAGTGTAAGTATGGTTTAATTGTCAAAAACGTTTCTATTTCAAGCTATTCAGTTTACTCAATTCATTTTAGCATAAGTATGCTGTTAGTTCTATTTAACTCATGTGCTACCACTCCGAGCCAGAGTGGACCTGGGAGCTATGGCAATGAAGGGGTACTCCGCATTCCCCAAAGCTCCAGCACTGCTGGAACCTCACCATCAGATTGTTTAGTGTCATATCGAGGACACTCGTTGGTGGGGTCTTACCCCTCTGCAGAGAAGCAGTCCGGGTAAGACTGCCGACTTGGCAATATATATATATATATATATATATATATATATATATATATATATATATATATTCATACATAAATATATATTCAAAGATAGATAGATAGATAGATAGATATGGTCCTTGTGAGGAAGAGGTCCAATCGGCTGGGGCTATAGAATACACTGACTGCATCTCCGCAGAGGGATGAGACTCCCTCAACGACCGTCCAGATATGACACTAAACAAACTGATGGTGAGGCTAGCATAATACAGGAACTTTGGGGAATGCAGTGTGCCCCTTCATTGCCATCGCTTCCGGGTACACTCTGACCCGGAGTGGTAGAACCTGATAGGGTTCTATCTATGGGTTAATTAGAGGTAAACTGTGTACTTATGAAGAACTGAATTACTTGAAATAGACATTTCTAACACTTATACAGCGTACTTGTGCTAAACTGAATTGTTTGAAATAGAACTGTTTCTATGTATAAACATGGATTTAGCATTGAATATTCTGCAATGGTTGATGTGCCATAAAACCAAACCAAACAAAAACCAAACAATTGAGCTAGGTCGATTGATATTCAGATAGATAGAGATGAATTGGCTTAAGTAGATTGATTGATAGATTGATAAACAGGTAGATCGAGATAGATAGATCGAGATAGATAGATATGGACCTGAAGAGGTAGATAAGTAGATAGATTGATAGATAGACAGATAGATGTGAACTGAGAGAACAGATAAATAGATATTCAGATATATAGATAAGAGTGGAATAAGATAGATAAAAAGATATAGAGTGATCGAAAAATATGTAAATAGAAATGAACTGAAATGGATAGATAGATAGATAGATAGATAGATAGATAGATAGATAGATAGATATGGACCTACTGAGATAGATAGATAGTTTGATGGATGAAAAGATAGATATTAACCGACTGAATAGATAGATAGATAGATAGATAGATAGATATGGACCTACTGAGATAGGTAGATAGTTTGATGGATGAAAAGATAGATATTAACCGACTAAATAGATAGATAGATAGATAGATAGATAGATAGATAGATATGGACCTACTGAGATAGGTAGATAGTTTGATGGATGAAAAGATAGATATTAACCGACTGAATAGATAGATAGATAGATAGATAGATATGGACCTACTGAGATAGGTAGATAGTTTGATGGATGAAAAGATAGATATTAACCGACTGAATAGATAGATAGATAGATAGATAGATAGATATGGACCTACTGAGATAGGTAGATAGTTTGATGGATGAAAAGATAGATATTAACCGACTGAATAGATAGATAGATAGATAGATATGGACCTACTGAGATAGGTAGATAGTTTGATGGATGAAAAGATAGATATTAACCGACTGAATAGATAGATAGATAGATAGATAGATAGATAGATAGATATGGACCTACTGAGATAGGTAGATAGTTTGATGGATGAAAAGATAGATATTAACCGACTGAATAGATAGATAGATAGATAGATATGGACCTACTGAGATAGGTAGATAGTTTGATGGATGAAAAGATAGATATTAACCGACTGAATAGATAGATAGATAGATAGATAGATAGATAGATAGATAGATAGATATGGACCTACTGAGATAGGTAGATAGTTTGATGGATGAAAAGATAGATATTAACCGACTGAATAGATAGATAGATAGATATGGACCTACTGAGATAGGTAGATAGTTTGATGGATGAAAAGATAGATATTAACCGACTGAATAGATAGATAGATAGATAGATAGATAGATAGATATGGACCTACTGAGATAGGTAGGTAGTTTGATGGATGAAAAGATAGATATTAACCGACTGAATAGATAGATAGATAGATAGATAGATAGATATGGACCTACTGAGATAGGTAGATAGTTTGATGGATGAAAAGATAGATATTAACCGACTGAATAGATAGATAGATAGATAGATAGATAGATAGATAGATAGATAGATAGATAGATATGGACCTACTGAGATAGGTAGATAGTTTGATGGATGAAAAGATAGATATTAACCGACTGAATAGATAGATAGATAGATAGATAGATAGATAGATAGATATGGACCTACTGAGATAGGTAGATAGTTTGATGGATGAAAAGATAGATATTAACCGACTGAATAGATAGATAGATAGATAGATAGATAGATAGATATGGACCTACTGAGATAGGTAGATAGTTTGATGGATGAAAAGATAGATATTAACCGACTGAATAGATAGATAGATAGATATGGACCTACTGAGATAGGTAGATAGTTTGATGGATGAAAAGATAGATATTAACCGACTGAATAGATAGATAGATAGATAGATAGATATGGACCTACTGACATAGGTAGATAGTTTGATGGATGAAAAGATAGATATTAACCGACTGAATAGATAGATAGATAGATAGATAGATAGATATGGACCTACTGAGATAGGTAGATAGTTTGATGGATGAAAAGATAGATATTAACCGACTGAATTGATAGATAGAAAGATAGATCATTTAGTTTGATAGAAAGATAGATAAATAAGTAGACAGATAATGTATTAAGACATGCATACGTACATACGTACAATTGAAAGATAGATATGAACTGAAATAGTTAAAAACCAACTGATATGAACAAACAAACAAACACGCATAAACATATATATATATATATATATATATATATATATATATATATATATATATGTATATATATATATATATATATATATATATATATATGTATATATATATATATAGATTGACAGCTAGATTTATGATGTACTTGAATTGATAGATAGATTGATAGATAGAAGTGAACAGAGATAGATAAAAACAAATCGTTACGCACAAACCATCCCTCACACACACGCATGCACAGGCATATATATATATATATATATATATATATATATATATATATATGTATGTGTGTGTGTGTGTGTGTGTGTGTGTGTCTGTGTGTGTGTGTGTGTGTGTGTGTTTCTGTGTGTGTGTGTGTGTGTGTGTGAACTGACTGAGATAGATAGAGAGACACACAGACTGACAGACAGCTCAATTGTTATAGATATAGATATAGATATGAACTGACTGAAATAAAGCTTGTTTCATGATAATCCAAGCTCACTAAATCAGAGCTGGTTTTGTGTCCAATTAGGCTAACTTTTAAATAAGAGAATTAGTTATGATAAGATGAGCCAAGTTTTGCACCGAGTCAGAAATATGGCAATAATTGCGCAGAGAACTGTACCTCTCTGCAATTGTCAGCTGACATTAAACTCGCAGAACGATTTAAGTACCTGACTCCCCTAAATATTGATAAAGGACGAAGAATTTTCGTCGGTTGAGCTGAAAGTATCAATTATGAGTTACGAAGAATTTTTGTTTTAAAGGAAATAAAACATTTTTCTTTTTGGTTCTATTTCATGTTATGTACCTATCTGTTAGGTATCACCCACATTTTCAACACAATGAACTAGTCCATCTGCCATATATAGCAGTAGCTACTAATACCAGAGCAGAATTTGAATTTTTGTCTGAGTTTTTTCACTTGGAAAAAGTAAGTTGTTTTATTGTTAAAATTGTTATTGCTTTGAAAAGTATTGTTATTTGTTGGAATTTTTTGTTACTGTTTTGAATTGTTATTGTTGACTGCCCCTCCCCCAAACAATTGTTATTTTGTTTGTTGAGGGGGGTCAACGCTTGTTATCCTCGGATCATTTTGAAAAAAAAACAAAACATAACGACGTACTACATCATCCTCCAACGTATTTTCACCTACATATAAACAAGAACATTCGACGGTCATCCTCTCCTAGCTGCCTCATAAGCAGCTATGGCAGAGGCACCAATTTCACCAGGGTCATTATCACCCGACATCTTTAAAGATCAAAGTCCCCCCTCAAAGCCGGAAGAAAGATGGCCTGCACTCTCGCAGCCATCTTCGTCGGCCAGCTCTATACAACCGGCGCAAAGAGTACCTTCACTGCCAGCCTCATGGACAAAAAAAATAAAACCAAGCCCGAAAGACTTTTCAAAATTAAGAGAAAAATACGAGAAGTACTTCCAAGGGAATAGGATCCTTCCTATTCCCGAACTTGTACAGGAAGTACAGCCAAAGATAATCTCGTTCGTCGTCACAGATTTAAAAACAAAGAGGCTGGCAGGTATCAAAAAAGATACTTTTGAAGGCTTGCTAAAAGCAGCAGACATTCCCGCAAAGTACTACTGTAGACGTAGCTTTGCAACATGGGATGTTCTGTTACCATCAGAAGACCTTGCAGCCAAGCTGGCCGGCGAAAATGTCATCTCCAAGTACTTCCGGCTTCAGCCAGAGTACATGGGAAGACGTAAAATCCGAATCACCGTGTGCAATGTCCCGATACAGCTAAATGAGGAGGTCCTAGCTGCCTACCTCGTTAAACACGGCGAAATAGAGGACATAACCAAAGCAAAATCGGTTAACGGGACAGCGCACGGTGATTATATCTTCACCATGTGCCTGGACAGAGGGGGGTTCACAGCCATACCTCACGTAATCGAGTACGAACATCAGATCATGACAGTCGTTGTTGAGGGCAGGAAGCCCCAGTGCTGGAATTGCAAGCAGCTGGGGCACTTTTCAAAATCCTGCCCTCAAAAAACAACCAAAACAACTCCGGCCACAACAACAACAACAGAAACGACAACGAACAAAACGACAACTATAGCAGCAGCAGCGACAACAGCGACCGAAGTAAACAAAAACGAAACCCCTAAAACTAAAACCGGGGACAGCCCCGACAAAGAAGAGGGCTGGACCCAGGTCGTAAAAGGGGGGAAAAAGAAAAAGACGCCTACCAAAGAATCAACCATCTCAAAAACAACAAATACTTCAACTGCAAACATTGACACTATCGCTACTACAACTACTACTACTGCCACAGCCAAATCATCATCATCGTCATCTGCAAGATCATCATCATCATCGTCATCAACAAAAAAGAAAAGTAAAGAAAAACACGCTGAAAATGAAGCAATGGACTGTTCCATTAACTTAAAAAGGCGAAGGGATAGTGGGGAATCGGTAGCTGGGGAGGGGGAGAAAAAACATATAAAGGGACAAACACAAGAAACACCAACACAGTCCCAAACACCCTCCCAACCTCAAGAAAAGGGCGAAAAGAAAAAAATTGAAAGACCAGCCCAAATTATTCCTCCCCCACAAAAACATCAAAATACCCCAGCACACCTCTTTGACTTGCCACTTTCCCCCAAATCACCTTCACTCTCACCCATAACAACCCCTAAGCTCCTTACAAGAGCACAATCGGTGACCAGAGAGTCACCAACGGCAGCAGCATCATCACCAACAGAACTCAAACCAAGGTCACGGTCGGCTTCAAACGAAGTCCGACGTGCCTTCACCGCATTTCATTTCTGCCAGGACATTTTAGAAACCCAAAATATGGATCATATCCTGAAACAATCATTAAAACCCCTAGTATCATTAAAAACAATAGACGGAAAAGATATAACCAACCCCTACTTATTCAAGAATGCAGCAATGGTGACCACATTCGTCCGTTCGGCTGGACCCCGAACCAAAGAGCTTTGGCACTTTCTCGAGGGGGCCTGTCAAGCGGACGCAATGTTGGCGGATTTGCGCCACCAAAGTCTCAAAAAATTACTTCCTTTTTTGTTCGGGCAGGGTCCCGATTTTAGTTCACCCATCCTTCTATAGGTCCCTAAAATTGTGGTACCCCGTGGATGTCGGTGGAATTACCAGGGACGACCGAGTCAACACTGAGCTCGGCACCGGATTCCTGCGTCAGGCCGTCGGCATCCTTACTCCCAAGGATTTCCGGCCCGTAGTCGACACTGAGTAAGGTAAGTGGGATTGATGGCTCTAAACCTTGCTACTTTGAATGTGAGGGGATTGAGGGATCCGGGCAAGTGTACGCGCTTGCTTGGTGAACTCAAAACTCTCGGTGTAGATGTTGCTGCAGTGCAGGAAACCCACTTCACTTGCGGTGCCGACTGTCGTGTGCTGGAAAGCGATTTTAACGTTTTCTCAGCATACGGCAGCCGTACCAGCGTTGGGGTTTCTTTGCTAGTTGGACGCAGCCTTGATGCTGATGTTGACGTTGTTTTTGCAGGTGACGGGGGCCGACTGGTTGTGGCCGATGTTGCCGTGAAAAGTTTCAAGTTTCGTCTGGTTGCGGTTTATGCGCCCAATATCGTTGTGGAGAGGGTTTCCTTTTTTCGTCGGTTGGCGCCGTTCCTGGACGATACGAAGCGGCTAGTTTTAATGGGTGATTGGAATGCGATCCTTGATCCCAAAATAGATAAGGTCGGGCGGGGAGCTAGGCGTGTGGGAAGGTGTGAAAGCAGCCTTGCCGGCCTCATGACTCGTCATGACCTCGTCGACAGGTTTCGTCTGGATCACCCAGGGCGGGAGATGTGGACGTGGCTAGATAGTTCGCCCTCTGCCAAAGTAGCTTCCTACTTGGACAGAGTGTTAGTGAGACGAGCTGACATTGACTTTGTTAGTTGTCCCACGTTCCACTTGATAGCGTGGACTGACCATAAACTTGTTAGAGTCAGTCTACGGTTAGCAAATAGGCCTAGTCTGGCCGGCTACTGGAAGTTCAATACCTCCTTACTGGAGATACGGGACTTCCGGGACCAGTTGGAATCCCTAATTCAGCGGGCGTTAGTGGGGGCGGTTACCGGGAATAGGTGGTGGGGATCTCTTAAACATAGGATTAGAGATTTCGCTACCAAGTACGGTCAACAGCTCAACCTAGATAGGACCAAGGAAGCGAAATCTATAGACGATAGACTTTCCCGGGCGGTGGCTGGGGGGGACTCCCTAAACGTAGAGCTAGCTAGGGGGGACCTTGAGCGCGAGAGTAGCGAGCGCTACAAGGGATACGTAGTTAGATCTAGGTTAAAGAGAGTTCTCAACGAAGCTGTGAAAACGAACGCGACTGCGCGTGAAGAAGAAGTGCGAAGGTTCCCCGATCGGTATATCGGTTCTGTCAAGGCCCCGGATGGGCGACTGCTGCGATCGGCTCGCGAGATTCGTGACGCCTTTCGGGCGCACTTTCGGGATCGCTTTGCCCGCTGTACTGATCTCCCGCTCCGGGAGTTTCGTAGCTATCTTGCCGACTTTCCCCGCCTTGGGGTGGCTGAAGCGGCTAGCTGCGAGGGTGTGGTTACTGAATGTGAAGTCCGTGACGCGTTGAAGCAGGTCGGCCTGAACAAGTCGCCGGGACTAGATGGTTTGCCCTACGAAGTGTACTTGAGGATGTCGCACATGTTTGTGCCTATTCTGACGGATATGTTCAACCATTGGTTCGCCCAGGGAGCCATCCCTGGTAGCGTTACCAAGGGCGTGATCACATTGCTGAAGAAAGGTGGCAGGCATGTTTGGGAGGGTTTAGACGATTACAGGCCCATAACTCTGCTTAACACAGAGTTAAAGATTTTGGCCCGGGTCTTAGCGAATCGTTTACAGCTTGTCATTAGCGATCTGATCGGCTCTGAGCAGACTTTTGCTGTGAAGGGAAGATCGATCCAGGACAACCTGCACTTGATTCGCGAGGTCCTAGAGGGTATAGAAGACGGCACCGAGGCCGCGCTGATCAGTTTAGATCAGTCCAAGGCCTTCGATAGGGTTGACCATCGGTTTTTGGCGACTGTTTTGGAGACTGCCGGATTCAAACCGGAGTTCCGCAGATGGATTAGCATGATGTACCACAACCCTCAGGCAGTGGTGCAGGTGAACGGAAGGCGTTCGACGGTGTTCGCGGTCGAGCGGTCGGTCCGGCAGGGCTGCCCGTTGTCTCCTCTTCTCTATGTCCTAGCTTTGGAGCCCCTGCTCCGTAGGCTTAGGGATAGGACGGCAAATCCGGCCCTGCGCGGTGTCCCTTTTGCTGGCCCTCTTACGGCAAGGGTTTCCGCGTTCGCCGATGATATCACAGTGTTTGTATCCCGCCGTCTGGATATAAAGGCTGTGAAGAAGGCGGTTAGCGAGTACGAGCGGATTGCAGGAGCCAAGGTCAATTTTGACAAAAGCGAAGGTTTGCGGCTCGGTGCTTGGAGGGGTAGCAATACTCTTCCGGGGCCGTTCCGCTGGAGTGACGGACCCGTCCGCATCCTCGGGGTGTGGTTCGGGCCCGGCCTCCAACTGGAGCGAAATTGGTCGGAAATACAAGCCAAGGTGAATGCTCAGGTGGGAATCTGGCTTTCAAGGAGGTTGTCCTTAAAGGGCAGGGCGGAGGCGTGCGCCGTGTACGTCTTTCCCTTGATCCTTTACCGATTGGCTGTACTTCCTCTGCCTAAGGTAAATCGGTTGGCGCTGCAACGATCCCTTTCCAGATTGCTCTGGGGAGGTGCAAGGCCGATGGTCCGTAGGCAGGTCTGTATCCAACGTACACGCAACGGGGGTCTAGGTATGCCTGATCTGGAGAGCCACTGGCTTGCTGAAAGACTTGCATACCTGGGCAGAGCTTTGACGGGGGACGCAGTGTGGAGACTGAAGGCGAGTCGGACTTTTCCTCGCCTAAAGTCAGACCCAAAGGCTGAAGGTCGACGTAGGCCTTTGGGCGAAACACTGTTTGTCCGCGAGTGCCGAACGGCCCTTCGTAACCTTCTTGGGTCCAGTGACCTTTCACGGCCTCGAAAAGAACTATATCGGGAGCTAGTGGTGGGTTCCGCTTCTGATCCTCTCAGCGAGCGGCACGGCTGGACGACGGAGGAGATTCGCTCTCATTGGAATTGGGCGCCAGGATCGAGCTTCTTGAACAACTCCGAGTTCTCGCTCACCTGGCGACTTGTGCGAAATGCGTTACCCCTTGTCGGCTTGAACTACAAAGCGGGCCTGGCAGACATGCCCGATTGCGCTCGCTGCGGCAGTGGCTTGGAAGAAACGGCTGAGCACGCCTTCTACTACTGCGAGCGAGTTCGCCCGTTTTGGGATCACGTCGGCGAGTGGACGGCTCGCATCGAACCCAAACAGCTCGTGCTGCTCGACGTTGGTTACGTCGTGGACAACGTTCTTCCTCCGTATCAGGGTGAGAAGCGTGTGGTGTTTCTCGCGATCCTAGCTGTAGCTAGAATGGTGATTTGGACGACGCGAAACAAGGGATTGTATGACGATGCAAGCTTTTCTCATCGTGATCTGATTTTGTATTTTCGGCATCAGCTGAGGGTCAAAATCAGATGCGATAGAAAACGCTTGGATCGCATAACATTCAGCAAAAGGTGGGTGAATGCAGCGAGCCTGGTCGTGCGAAAGGGAGCAACGTTGGAGTCATCCTTCCCTCCTCTGCCGGCTCATGGCGTCTACGGTACGGGTCCTTAGGGACCCCACCCCTGGTGAGTAAAACTGTTCCCTTTTTCTTTTGGTACCCAGGTACCTAGTTAGCAGTATGTTTGTGAGTCATTGTCCCCGTCATCTAGTTGGTAGTTCTCAAGATCTTCCCCATCCCCATTATTTTTGTACCTCAATCCGTATCCCAGTCCACGTTTACTGAAGATCTTGAACATTCATATGTATAAAAATCATATCACCTACTTGTATTAACCCATACCACGCCCGACCCCTAAATTCTTTTCACCCCTGTAGATTAGGATCCCTGCCCCACCTAGGGTAGGTCCGACTTGTTTCCGGTTCTTTCGCCCCGGAAAACAGTCGGCCTCCAATTTTATAGACGGGGGGATGGGAGGGCAACCAAACGGGGGATTTTTCCTTGTTTTTATATATATTTCGGGGTTTTTCTCCCATTCCCATCACATTCATTGTAAATAAATCATAAAATCATTCATGAATCTCGGGATTTTAAGTAGGATTTCTTCATAGAGCAAATGTGGTATTTTGGTGATTGTAGCGCCAAAGGCGATGGATGAATGGATATTTATTGTATTGTTGAATGGGTCGGCGAATGTGGCTAGCTAGGTCTCCTTAGTTTATATAGAAAAGTATGACCGCTCCCTTCCCCTCCCCAAAAACTTCAAGGCCTTGTGCCTTCTGTGTACACTACACAGAAATAAAGCAGAATTTGAATTTTTGTCTGAGTTTTTTCACTTGGAAAAAGTAAGTTGTTTTATTGTTAAAATTGTTATTGCTTTGAAAAGTATTGTTATTTGTTGGAATTTTTTGTTACTGTTTTGAATTGTTATTGTTGACTGCCCCTCCCCCAAACAATTGTTATTTTGTTTGTTGAGGGGGGTCAACGCTTGTTATCCTCGGATCATTTTGAAAAAAAAACAAAACATAACGACGTACTACATCATCCTCCAACGTATTTTCACCTACATATAAACAAGAACATTCGACGGTCATCCTCTCCTAGCTGCCTCATAAGCAGCTATGGCAGAGGCACCAATTTCACCAGGGTCATTATCACCCGACATCTTTAAAGATCAAAGTCCCCCCTCAAAGCCGGAAGAAAGATGGCCTGCACTCTCGCAGCCATCTTCGTCGGCCAGCTCTATACAACCGGCGCAAAGAGTACCTTCACTGCCAGCCTCATGGACAAAAAAAATAAAACCAAGCCCGAAAGACTTTTCAAAATTAAGAGAAAAATACGAGAAGTACTTCCAAGGGAATAGGATCCTTCCTATTCCCGAACTTGTACAGGAAGTACAGCCAAAGATAATCTCGTTCGTCGTCACAGATTTAAAAACAAAGAGGCTGGCAGGTATCAAAAAAGATACTTTTGAAGGCTTGCTAAAAGCAGCAGACATTCCCGCAAAGTACTACTGTAGACGTAGCTTTGCAACATGGGATGTTCTGTTACCATCAGAAGACCTTGCAGCCAAGCTGGCCGGCGAAAATGTCATCTCCAAGTACTTCCGGCTTCAGCCAGAGTACATGGGAAGACGTAAAATCCGAATCACCGTGTGCAATGTCCCGATACAGCTAAATGAGGAGGTCCTAGCTGCCTACCTCGTTAAACACGGCGAAATAGAGGACATAACCAAAGCAAAATCGGTTAACGGGACAGCGCACGGTGATTATATCTTCACCATGTGCCTGGACAGAGGGGGGTTCACAGCCATACCTCACGTAATCGAGTACGAACATCAGATCATGACAGTCGTTGTTGAGGGCAGGAAGCCCCAGTGCTGGAATTGCAAGCAGCTGGGGCACTTTTCAAAATCCTGCCCTCAAAAAACAACCAAAACAACTCCGGCCACAACAACAACAACAGAAACGACAACGAACAAAACGACAACTATAGCAGCAGCAGCGACAACAGCGACCGAAGTAAACAAAAACGAAACCCCTAAAACTAAAACCGGGGACAGCCCCGACAAAGAAGAGGGCTGGACCCAGGTCGTAAAAGGGGGGAAAAAGAAAAAGACGCCTACCAAAGAATCAACCATCTCAAAAACAACAAATACTTCAACTGCAAACATTGACACTATCGCTACTACAACTACTACTACTGCCACAGCCAAATCATCATCATCGTCATCTGCAAGATCATCATCATCATCGTCATCAACAAAAAAGAAAAGTAAAGAAAAACACGCTGAAAATGAAGCAATGGACTGTTCCATTAACTTAAAAAGGCGAAGGGATAGTGGGGAATCGGTAGCTGGGGAGGGGGAGAAAAAACATATAAAGGGACAAACACAAGAAACACCAACACAGTCCCAAACACCCTCCCAACCTCAAGAAAAGGGCGAAAAGAAAAAAATTGAAAGACCAGCCCAAATTATTCCTCCCCCACAAAAACATCAAAATACCCCAGCACACCTCTTTGACTTGCCACTTTCCCCCAAATCACCTTCACTCTCACCCATAACAACCCCTAAGCTCCTTACAAGAGCACAATCGGTGACCAGAGAGTCACCAACGGCAGCAGCATCATCACCAACAGAACTCAAACCAAGGTCACGGTCGGCTTCAAACGAAGTCCGACGTGCCTTCACCGCATTTCATTTCTGCCAGGACATTTTAGAAACCCAAAATATGGATCATATCCTGAAACAATCATTAAAACCCCTAGTATCATTAAAAACAATAGACGGAAAAGATATAACCAACCCCTACTTATTCAAGAATGCAGCAATGGTGACCACATTCGTCCGTTCGGCTGGACCCCGAACCAAAGAGCTTTGGCACTTTCTCGAGGGGGCCTGTCAAGCGGACGCAATGTTGGCGGATTTGCGCCACCAAAGTCTCAAAAAATTACTTCCTTTTTTGTTCGGGCAGGGTCCCGATTTTAGTTCACCCATCCTTCTATAGGTCCCTAAAATTGTGGTACCCCGTGGATGTCGGTGGAATTACCAGGGACGACCGAGTCAACACTGAGCTCGGCACCGGATTCCTGCGTCAGGCCGTCGGCATCCTTACTCCCAAGGATTTCCGGCCCGTAGTCGACACTGAGTAAGGTAAGTGGGATTGATGGCTCTAAACCTTGCTACTTTGAATGTGAGGGGATTGAGGGATCCGGGCAAGTGTACGCGCTTGCTTGGTGAACTCAAAACTCTCGGTGTAGATGTTGCTGCAGTGCAGGAAACCCACTTCACTTGCGGTGCCGACTGTCGTGTGCTGGAAAGCGATTTTAACGTTTTCTCAGCATACGGCAGCCGTACCAGCGTTGGGGTTTCTTTGCTAGTTGGACGCAGCCTTGATGCTGATGTTGACGTTGTTTTTGCAGGTGACGGGGGCCGACTGGTTGTGGCCGATGTTGCCGTGAAAAGTTTCAAGTTTCGTCTGGTTGCGGTTTATGCGCCCAATATCGTTGTGGAGAGGGTTTCCTTTTTTCGTCGGTTGGCGCCGTTCCTGGACGATACGAAGCGGCTAGTTTTAATGGGTGATTGGAATGCGATCCTTGATCCCAAAATAGATAAGGTCGGGCGGGGAGCTAGGCGTGTGGGAAGGTGTGAAAGCAGCCTTGCCGGCCTCATGACTCGTCATGACCTCGTCGACAGGTTTCGTCTGGATCACCCAGGGCGGGAGATGTGGACGTGGCTAGATAGTTCGCCCTCTGCCAAAGTAGCTTCCTACTTGGACAGAGTGTTAGTGAGACGAGCTGACATTGACTTTGTTAGTTGTCCCACGTTCCACTTGATAGCGTGGACTGACCATAAACTTGTTAGAGTCAGTCTACGGTTAGCAAATAGGCCTAGTCTGGCCGGCTACTGGAAGTTCAATACCTCCTTACTGGAGATACGGGACTTCCGGGACCAGTTGGAATCCCTAATTCAGCGGGCGTTAGTGGGGGCGGTTACCGGGAATAGGTGGTGGGGATCTCTTAAACATAGGATTAGAGATTTCGCTACCAAGTACGGTCAACAGCTCAACCTAGATAGGACCAAGGAAGCGAAATCTATAGACGATAGACTTTCCCGGGCGGTGGCTGGGGGGGACTCCCTAAACGTAGAGCTAGCTAGGGGGGACCTTGAGCGCGAGAGTAGCGAGCGCTACAAGGGATACGTAGTTAGATCTAGGTTAAAGAGAGTTCTCAACGAAGCTGTGAAAACGAACGCGACTGCGCGTGAAGAAGAAGTGCGAAGGTTCCCCGATCGGTATATCGGTTCTGTCAAGGCCCCGGATGGGCGACTGCTGCGATCGGCTCGCGAGATTCGTGACGCCTTTCGGGCGCACTTTCGGGATCGCTTTGCCCGCTGTACTGATCTCCCGCTCCGGGAGTTTCGTAGCTATCTTGCCGACTTTCCCCGCCTTGGGGTGGCTGAAGCGGCTAGCTGCGAGGGTGTGGTTACTGAATGTGAAGTCCGTGACGCGTTGAAGCAGGTCGGCCTGAACAAGTCGCCGGGACTAGATGGTTTGCCCTACGAAGTGTACTTGAGGATGTCGCACATGTTTGTGCCTATTCTGACGGATATGTTCAACCATTGGTTCGCCCAGGGAGCCATCCCTGGTAGCGTTACCAAGGGCGTGATCACATTGCTGAAGAAAGGTGGCAGGCATGTTTGGGAGGGTTTAGACGATTACAGGCCCATAACTCTGCTTAACACAGAGTTAAAGATTTTGGCCCGGGTCTTAGCGAATCGTTTACAGCTTGTCATTAGCGATCTGATCGGCTCTGAGCAGACTTTTGCTGTGAAGGGAAGATCGATCCAGGACAACCTGCACTTGATTCGCGAGGTCCTAGAGGGTATAGAAGACGGCACCGAGGCCGCGCTGATCAGTTTAGATCAGTCCAAGGCCTTCGATAGGGTTGACCATCGGTTTTTGGCGACTGTTTTGGAGACTGCCGGATTCAAACCGGAGTTCCGCAGATGGATTAGCATGATGTACCACAACCCTCAGGCAGTGGTGCAGGTGAACGGAAGGCGTTCGACGGTGTTCGCGGTCGAGCGGTCGGTCCGGCAGGGCTGCCCGTTGTCTCCTCTTCTCTATGTCCTAGCTTTGGAGCCCCTGCTCCGTAGGCTTAGGGATAGGACGGCAAATCCGGCCCTGCGCGGTGTCCCTTTTGCTGGCCCTCTTACGGCAAGGGTTTCCGCGTTCGCCGATGATATCACAGTGTTTGTATCCCGCCGTCTGGATATAAAGGCTGTGAAGAAGGCGGTTAGCGAGTACGAGCGGATTGCAGGAGCCAAGGTCAATTTTGACAAAAGCGAAGGTTTGCGGCTCGGTGCTTGGAGGGGTAGCAATACTCTTCCGGGGCCGTTCCGCTGGAGTGACGGACCCGTCCGCATCCTCGGGGTGTGGTTCGGGCCCGGCCTCCAACTGGAGCGAAATTGGTCGGAAATACAAGCCAAGGTGAATGCTCAGGTGGGAATCTGGCTTTCAAGGAGGTTGTCCTTAAAGGGCAGGGCGGAGGCGTGCGCCGTGTACGTCTTTCCCTTGATCCTTTACCGATTGGCTGTACTTCCTCTGCCTAAGGTAAATCGGTTGGCGCTGCAACGATCCCTTTCCAGATTGCTCTGGGGAGGTGCAAGGCCGATGGTCCGTAGGCAGGTCTGTATCCAACGTACACGCAACGGGGGTCTAGGTATGCCTGATCTGGAGAGCCACTGGCTTGCTGAAAGACTTGCATACCTGGGCAGAGCTTTGACGGGGGACGCAGTGTGGAGACTGAAGGCGAGTCGGACTTTTCCTCGCCTAAAGTCAGACCCAAAGGCTGAAGGTCGACGTAGGCCTTTGGGCGAAACACTGTTTGTCCGCGAGTGCCGAACGGCCCTTCGTAACCTTCTTGGGTCCAGTGACCTTTCACGGCCTCGAAAAGAACTATATCGGGAGCTAGTGGTGGGTTCCGCTTCTGATCCTCTCAGCGAGCGGCACGGCTGGACGACGGAGGAGATTCGCTCTCATTGGAATTGGGCGCCAGGATCGAGCTTCTTGAACAACTCCGAGTTCTCGCTCACCTGGCGACTTGTGCGAAATGCGTTACCCCTTGTCGGCTTGAACTACAAAGCGGGCCTGGCAGACATGCCCGATTGCGCTCGCTGCGGCAGTGGCTTGGAAGAAACGGCTGAGCACGCCTTCTACTACTGCGAGCGAGTTCGCCCGTTTTGGGATCACGTCGGCGAGTGGACGGCTCGCATCGAACCCAAACAGCTCGTGCTGCTCGACGTTGGTTACGTCGTGGACAACGTTCTTCCTCCGTATCAGGGTGAGAAGCGTGTGGTGTTTCTCGCGATCCTAGCTGTAGCTAGAATGGTGATTTGGACGACGCGAAACAAGGGATTGTATGACGATGCAAGCTTTTCTCATCGTGATCTGATTTTGTATTTTCGGCATCAGCTGAGGGTCAAAATCAGATGCGATAGAAAACGCTTGGATCGCATAACATTCAGCAAAAGGTGGGTGAATGCAGCGAGCCTGGTCGTGCGAAAGGGAGCAACGTTGGAGTCATCCTTCCCTCCTCTGCCGGCTCATGGCGTCTACGGTACGGGTCCTTAGGGACCCCACCCCTGGTGAGTAAAACTGTTCCCTTTTTCTTTTGGTACCCAGGTACCTAGTTAGCAGTATGTTTGTGAGTCATTGTCCCCGTCATCTAGTTGGTAGTTCTCAAGATCTTCCCCATCCCCATTATTTTTGTACCTCAATCCGTATCCCAGTCCACGTTTACTGAAGATCTTGAACATTCATATGTATAAAAATCATATCACCTACTTGTATTAACCCATACCACGCCCGACCCCTAAATTCTTTTCACCCCTGTAGATTAGGATCCCTGCCCCACCTAGGGTAGGTCCGACTTGTTTCCGGTTCTTTCGCCCCGGAAAACAGTCGGCCTCCAATTTTATAGACGGGGGGATGGGAGGGCAACCAAACGGGGGATTTTTCCTTGTTTTTATATATATTTCGGGGTTTTTCTCCCATTCCCATCACATTCATTGTAAATAAATCATAAAATCATTCATGAATCTCGGGATTTTAAGTAGGATTTCTTCATAGAGCAAATGTGGTATTTTGGTGATTGTAGCGCCAAAGGCGATGGATGAATGGATATTTATTGTATTGTTGAATGGGTCGGCGAATGTGGCTAGCTAGGTCTCCTTAGTTTATATAGAAAAGTATGACCGCTCCCTTCCCCTCCCCAAAAACTTCAAGGCCTTGTGCCTTCTGTGTACACTACACAGAAATAAAGCAGAATTTGAATTTTTGTCTGAGTTTTTTCACTTGGAAAAAGTAAGTTGTTTTATTGTTAAAATTGTTATTGCTTTGAAAAGTATTGTTATTTGTTGGAATTTTTTGTTACTGTTTTGAATTGTTATTGTTGACTGCCCCTCCCCCAAACAATTGTTATTTTGTTTGTTGAGGGGGGTCAACGCTTGTTATCCTCGGATCATTTTGAAAAAAAAACAAAACATAACGACGTACTACATCATCCTCCAACGTATTTTCACCTACATATAAACAAGAACATTCGACGGTCATCCTCTCCTAGCTGCCTCATAAGCAGCTATGGCAGAGGCACCAATTTCACCAGGGTCATTATCACCCGACATCTTTAAAGATCAAAGTCCCCCCTCAAAGCCGGAAGAAAGATGGCCTGCACTCTCGCAGCCATCTTCGTCGGCCAGCTCTATACAACCGGCGCAAAGAGTACCTTCACTGCCAGCCTCATGGACAAAAAAAATAAAACCAAGCCCGAAAGACTTTTCAAAATTAAGAGAAAAATACGAGAAGTACTTCCAAGGGAATAGGATCCTTCCTATTCCCGAACTTGTACAGGAAGTACAGCCAAAGATAATCTCGTTCGTCGTCACAGATTTAAAAACAAAGAGGCTGGCAGGTATCAAAAAAGATACTTTTGAAGGCTTGCTAAAAGCAGCAGACATTCCCGCAAAGTACTACTGTAGACGTAGCTTTGCAACATGGGATGTTCTGTTACCATCAGAAGACCTTGCAGCCAAGCTGGCCGGCGAAAATGTCATCTCCAAGTACTTCCGGCTTCAGCCAGAGTACATGGGAAGACGTAAAATCCGAATCACCGTGTGCAATGTCCCGATACAGCTAAATGAGGAGGTCCTAGCTGCCTACCTCGTTAAACACGGCGAAATAGAGGACATAACCAAAGCAAAATCGGTTAACGGGACAGCGCACGGTGATTATATCTTCACCATGTGCCTGGACAGAGGGGGGTTCACAGCCATACCTCACGTAATCGAGTACGAACATCAGATCATGACAGTCGTTGTTGAGGGCAGGAAGCCCCAGTGCTGGAATTGCAAGCAGCTGGGGCACTTTTCAAAATCCTGCCCTCAAAAAACAACCAAAACAACTCCGGCCACAACAACAACAACAGAAACGACAACGAACAAAACGACAACTATAGCAGCAGCAGCGACAACAGCGACCGAAGTAAACAAAAACGAAACCCCTAAAACTAAAACCGGGGACAGCCCCGACAAAGAAGAGGGCTGGACCCAGGTCGTAAAAGGGGGGAAAAAGAAAAAGACGCCTACCAAAGAATCAACCATCTCAAAAACAACAAATACTTCAACTGCAAACATTGACACTATCGCTACTACAACTACTACTACTGCCACAGCCAAATCATCATCATCGTCATCTGCAAGATCATCATCATCATCGTCATCAACAAAAAAGAAAAGTAAAGAAAAACACGCTGAAAATGAAGCAATGGACTGTTCCATTAACTTAAAAAGGCGAAGGGATAGTGGGGAATCGGTAGCTGGGGAGGGGGAGAAAAAACATATAAAGGGACAAACACAAGAAACACCAACACAGTCCCAAACACCCTCCCAACCTCAAGAAAAGGGCGAAAAGAAAAAAATTGAAAGACCAGCCCAAATTATTCCTCCCCCACAAAAACATCAAAATACCCCAGCACACCTCTTTGACTTGCCACTTTCCCCCAAATCACCTTCACTCTCACCCATAACAACCCCTAAGCTCCTTACAAGAGCACAATCGGTGACCAGAGAGTCACCAACGGCAGCAGCATCATCACCAACAGAACTCAAACCAAGGTCACGGTCGGCTTCAAACGAAGTCCGACGTGCCTTCACCGCATTTCATTTCTGCCAGGACATTTTAGAAACCCAAAATATGGATCATATCCTGAAACAATCATTAAAACCCCTAGTATCATTAAAAACAATAGACGGAAAAGATATAACCAACCCCTACTTATTCAAGAATGCAGCAATGGTGACCACATTCGTCCGTTCGGCTGGACCCCGAACCAAAGAGCTTTGGCACTTTCTCGAGGGGGCCTGTCAAGCGGACGCAATGTTGGCGGATTTGCGCCACCAAAGTCTCAAAAAATTACTTCCTTTTTTGTTCGGGCAGGGTCCCGATTTTAGTTCACCCATCCTTCTATAGGTCCCTAAAATTGTGGTACCCCGTGGATGTCGGTGGAATTACCAGGGACGACCGAGTCAACACTGAGCTCGGCACCGGATTCCTGCGTCAGGCCGTCGGCATCCTTACTCCCAAGGATTTCCGGCCCGTAGTCGACACTGAGTAAGGTAAGTGGGATTGATGGCTCTAAACCTTGCTACTTTGAATGTGAGGGGATTGAGGGATCCGGGCAAGTGTACGCGCTTGCTTGGTGAACTCAAAACTCTCGGTGTAGATGTTGCTGCAGTGCAGGAAACCCACTTCACTTGCGGTGCCGACTGTCGTGTGCTGGAAAGCGATTTTAACGTTTTCTCAGCATACGGCAGCCGTACCAGCGTTGGGGTTTCTTTGCTAGTTGGACGCAGCCTTGATGCTGATGTTGACGTTGTTTTTGCAGGTGACGGGGGCCGACTGGTTGTGGCCGATGTTGCCGTGAAAAGTTTCAAGTTTCGTCTGGTTGCGGTTTATGCGCCCAATATCGTTGTGGAGAGGGTTTCCTTTTTTCGTCGGTTGGCGCCGTTCCTGGACGATACGAAGCGGCTAGTCTTAATGGGTGATTGGAATGCGATCCTTGATCCCAAGATAGATAAGGTCGGGCGGGGAGCTAGGCGTGTGGGAAGGTGTGAAAGCAGCCTTGCCGGCCTCATGACTCGTCATGACCTCGTCGACAGGTTTCGTCTGGATCACCCAGGGCGGGAGATGTGGACGTGGCTAGATAGTTCGCCCTCTGCCAAAGTAGGTTCCTACTTGGACAGAATGTTAGTGAGACGAGCTGACATTGACTTTGTTAGTTGTCCCACGTTCCACTTGATAGCGTGGACTGACCATAAACTTGTTAGAGTCAGTCTACGATTAGCAAATAGGCCTAGTCTGGCCGGTTACTGGAAGTTCAATACCTCCTTACTGGAGATACGGGACTTCCGGGACCGGTTGGAATCCCTAATTCAGCGGGCGTTAGTGGGGGCGGTTACCGGGAATAGGTGGTGGTGATCTCTTAAACATAGGATTAGAGATTTCGCTACCAAGTACGGTCGACAGCTCAACCTAGATAGGACCAAGGAAGCGAAATCTATAGACGATAGACTTTCCCGGGCGGTGGCTGGGGGGGACTCCCTAAACGTAGAGCTAGCTAGGGGGGACCTTGAGCGCGAGAGTAGCGAGCGCTACAAGGGATACGTAGTTAGATCTAGGTTAAAGAGAGTTCTCAACGAAGCTGTGAAAACGAACGCGACTGCGCGTGAAGAAGAAGTGCGAAGGTTCCCCGATCGGTATATCGGTTCTGTCAAGGCCCCGGATGGGCGACTGCTGCGATCGGCTCGCGAGATTCGTGACGCCTTTCGGGCGCACTTTCGGGATCGCTTTGCCCGCTGTACTGATCTCCCGCTCCGGGAGTTTCGTAGCTATCTTGCCGACTTTCCCCGCCTTGGGGTGGCTGAAGCGGCTAGCTGCGAGGGTGTGGTTACTGAATGCGAAGTCCGTGACGCGTTGAAGCAGGTCGGCCTGAACAAGTCGCCGGGACTAGATGGTTTGCCCTACGAAGTGTACTTGAGGATGTCGCACATGTTTGTGCCTATTCTGACGGATATGTTCAACCATTGGTTCGCCCAGGGAGCCATCCCTGGTAGCGTTACCAAGGGCGTGATCACATTGCTGAAGAAAGGTGGCAGGCATGTTTGGGAGGGTTTAGACGATTACAGGCCCATAACTCTGCTTAACACAGAGTTAAAGATTTTGGCCCGGGTCTTAGCGAATCGTTTACAGCTTGTCATTAGCGATCTGATCGGCTCTGAGCAGACCTTTGCTGTGAAGGGAAGATCGATCCAGGACAACCTGCACTTGATTCGCGAGGTCCTAGAGGGTATAGAAGACGGCACCGAGGCCGCGCTGATCAGTTTAGATCAGTCCAAGGCCTTCGATAGGGTTGACCATCGGTTTTTGGCGACTGTTTTGGAGACTGCCGGATTCAAACCGGAGTTCCGCAGATGGATTAGCATGATGTACCACAACCCTCAGGCAGTGGTGCAGGTGAACGGAAGGCGTTCGACGGTGTTCGCGGTCGAGCGGTCGGTCCGGCAGGGCTGCCCGTTGTCTCCTCTTCTCTATGTCCTAGCTTTGGATCCCCTGCTCCGTAGGCTTAGGGATAGGACGACAAATCCGGCCCTGCGCGGTGTCCCTTTTGCTGGCCCTCTTACGGCCAGGGTTTCCGCGTTCGCCGATGATATCACAGTGTTTGTATCCCGCCGTCTGGATATAAAGGCTGTGAAGAAGGCGGTTAGCGAGTACGAGCGGATTGCAGGAGCCAAGGTCAATTTTGACAAAAGCGAAGGTTTGCGGCTCGGTGCTTGGAGGGGTAGCAATACTCTTCCGGGGCCGTTCCGCTGGAGTGACGGACCCGTCCGCATCCTCGGGGTG
Source organism: Sepioteuthis lessoniana (assembly GCA_963585895.1). Lineage (NCBI taxonomy): Eukaryota > Metazoa > Mollusca > Cephalopoda > Myopsida > Loliginidae > Sepioteuthis > Sepioteuthis lessoniana. Next base: position 23,806,145 of record OY757938.1, read on the forward strand.
TGGTTCGGGCCCGGCCTCCAACTGGAGCGAAATTGGTCGGAAATACAAGCCAAGGTGAATGCTCAGGTGGGAATCTGGCTTTCAAGGAGGTTGTCCTTAAAGGGCAGGGCGGAGGCGTGCGCCGTGTACGTCTTCCCCTTGATCCTTTACCGATTGGCTGTACTTCCTCTGCCTAAGGTAAATCGGTTGGCGCTGCAACAATCCCTTTCCAGATTACTCTGGGGAGGTGCAAGGCCGATGGTCCGTAGGCAGGTCTGTATCCAACGTACACGCAACGGGGGTCTAGGTATGCCTGATCTGGAGAGCCACTGGCTTGCTGAAAGACTTGCATACTTGGGCAGAGCTTTGACGGGGGACGCAGTGTGGAGACTGAAGGCGAGTCGGACTTTTCCTCGCCTAAAGTCAGACCCAAAGGCTGAAGGTCGACGTAGGCCTTTGGGCGAAACACTGTTTGTCCGCGAGTGCCGAACGGCCCATCGTAACCTTCTTGGGTCCAGTGACCTTTCACGGCCTCGAAAAGAACTATATCGGGAGCTAGTGGTGGGTTCCGCTTCTGATCCTCTCAGCGAGCGGCACGGCTGGACGACGGAGGAGATTCGCTCTCATTGGAATTGGGCGCCAGGATCGAGCTTCTTGAACAACTCCGAGTTCTCGCTCACCTGGCGACTTGTGCGAAATGCGTTACCCCTTGTCGGCTTGAACTACAAAGCGGGCCTGGCAGACATGCCCGATTGCGCTCGCTGCGGCAGTGGCTTGGAAGAAACGGCTGAGCACGCCTTCTACTACTGCGAGCGAGTTCGCCCGTTTTGGGATCACGTCGGCGAGTGGACGGCTCGCATTGAACCCAAACAGCTCGTGCTGCTCGACGTTGGTTACGTCGTGGACAACGTTCTTCCTCCGTATCAGGGTGAGAAGTGTGTGGTGTTTCTCGCGATCCTAGCTGTAGCTAGAATGGTGATTTGGACGACGCGAAACAAGGGATTGTATGACGATGCAAACTTTTCTCATCGTGATCTGATTTTGTATTTTCGGCATCAGCTGAGGGTCAAAATCAGATGCGATAGAAAACGCTTGGATCGCATAACATTCAGCAAAAGGTGGGTGAATGCAGCGAGCCTGGTCGTGCGAAAGGGAGCAACGTTGGAGTCATCCTTCCCTCCTCTGCCGGCTCATGGCGTCTACGGTACGGGTCCTTAGGGACCCCACCCCTGGTGAGTAAAACTGTTCCCTTTTTCTTTTGGTACCCAGGTACCTAGTTAGCAGTAAGTTTGTGAGTCATTGTCCCCGTCATCTAGTCGTTAGTTCTCAAGATCTTCCCCATCCCCATTATTTTTGTACCTGAACCCGCATCCCAGTCCACGTTTACTGAAGATCTTGAACATTCATATGTATAAAAATCATATCACCTGCTTGTATTAACCCATACCGCGCCCGACCCCTTATTTCTTTTTAACCCTGTAGATTAGGATCCCTACCCCACCTAGGGTAGGTCCGACTTGTTTCCGGTTCTTTCGCCCCGGAAAACAGTCGGCCTCCAATTTTATAGACGGGGGGATGGGAGGGCAACCAAACGGGGGATTTTTCCTTTGTTTTTGTATATATTTCGGGGTTTTTCTCCCATTCCCATCACACTCATTGTAAATGAATCATACATGTAAATAAAATCATTCATGAATCTCGGGATTTTAAGTAGGACTTCTTCATAGAGCAAATGTGGTATTTTGGTGATTGCAGCGCAAAAGGCGATGGATGAATGGCTTATATTGTATTGTTGAATGGGTCGGCGAATGTGGCTAGCTAGGTCTCCTTAGTTTATATAGAAAAGAATGACCGCTCCCTTCCCCTCCCCAAAAACTTCAAGGCCTTGTGCCTTCTGTGTATCATACGCAGGAATAAAGCAGACTAGAAGGTGAAGAGCAGCTTCTAATAGGAATAGTATTAGAGCCTTGGAGACTGGAGATCACACTAGATCACCTTACTTTCTACCGTAATAACGGAAGCCAATACTATCGTTGGACTATATCTTTATTATGTATTCACTAATCCTATGTTCTTGTCTACTAATAGTCTCTCTATTTTATATACTTTTTTCTGAGAATATATCTCTATTTCCTCTCATATCGTGGTTTGTCCTTTATTTAATATTACAAGCGTTCACTAACCAGAACGCAACGCAATCTATGAGTTCATTTCTTTCTCTTTCTCTCTTTCCCCCCTCTCTCTCTATCTATTTTTCTCCTTCGAGACAAAAAGACATACAGATACATACGTTCGGTCTTAAAAATGTTCTCAGTTTCACCTAAGTTTTAGATTTGTTGTTCACCTCACACCTTATATGACCCTCATATGCACAAAAATCTGAATTAGTTTTTCTAGTTTCATATGAAGCGTTAGTGCGTTGACATAACAAAAAAAACCCAAAAAACTTCAGCTTAGGCTCTTCTTTCTGGGCGTGGGTGCTTAGAACTTTTTGAACAACTTGCGAAGTAGACTTAGATATATAGTTAATGTATAGTGGCTCGTACAACGTGACTTCCGGTGTCGCAGAGATATAAAATACGTCGTGTTTCTTAAGCACGTCAGGGTTCTATAAGATCTCGATCAGGAGTAAGACCAACATCGGACGTAACACCCACAGCGGGGGACTTATGATATTTGTTGGACTGTAGCAGTTCAGTTAATAAATAATTAACTCTTTATTTCACTGAGTATCTCTTCCTTACCACGATACAACAGTTAGATAGATAGATATGAATAGAGATAGATTGGTAAGAACCGACCAATTCACATACACATGCACAGTTATATATAAATATATGTGACTATATATATATATATATATATATATATATATATATATATGTGTGTGTGTGTGTGTGTGAATCGACATCAATATATCGATAGATATGTATCAACTGAAATTGATAGATGGATAGATAGATTATTTTGCTATGCATGTCACGTACCATTTTAGTTTCCAGTTATAGGTTCAATAGTACCATTACTAGTGTTCTAAAAAGATGCCTTTGGCATTAAATAACCTGCCAGGATTGATGTGCCACTAAACATGAAACCGAAACCAGAGCCGAAAAATGCAAAGTAAAGCACAAATAGGAAATCATATGGTAAAACAGTAACATATATATATATATATGTATATATTAAAAAAATGTATTTAACAAATATCATCATCATCATCATGACCCTCCTTCACCACTTCTCCCTATCATTCATCGCCTCTGGCAGGTCTTTCGGGCTACACCCCTTATCCTCACAGAGCTGATATATATATATATATATATATATATATATATATATAAAGAAATATTAAGGAAAATCAAATTGAATTGTAATGCTATAAGTATGGTTGGGCATAATACACACACACACACACACACACACACACATTTATATATATATATATATATATATATATATATATATATATAGTGTTTTCATCAACAGACAGACTTTTTCGTTGTGTCAGAACTCTTCAGTGTGGTTAGGCACGTGAGATTTTTGAAGCTGGGATTGAAACCCGGCCAGTCGTAGATTGTACCGCACAGCCACGAGTAAACTAGCGTGAGCGAAGGGATTTAAACGCACATGTGTCATTTTTGTTTTGTTTGCATATATCCGCTTAACGGGTACCGAGAGATCAATTAATTCGAAGAGTCTTGCCTTACGTGAGTGGCAACCGTTAATTCTTCGCTAGAGAGCTCAACCCCACGGGGTTGGACAAGCATATATTTTCATCCACTGATAGACTGTTTTGTTGTATGACAAGTCTTCAGTGTGGCTGGACACGGGAGATTCTCGAAACTGAGATTGAAACCTAGTTGACATTTACGCAAGCCGTAGATTCTACCGCACAGCCACGAGGGACCTAGGGTAAGCAAAGGGATTTTGAGCGCATCTGTATGCCTTTTTGTTTTGTTTACTTATATCCGCTTACCAGCCATATTAATACCTTCACAATTCAATGTAATTTTCCATTGTATTTTATCGAAGATTATCATGTATTTTGTGGTTTAGAATTAAAATAGTTTTTGAACCCTGTATTGTCATTTTTCAGACACACCTGTTACATATATATGTGTGTGTGTGTGTGTGTGTGTGTGTGTGTGTGTGTGTGTGCGTGTATACATATATATATATATTTATGATTCGGCTCAGGTAGCCGACTTAGTGGGGATTTATATCCTAGATACGCTGGGTCGTATTGTCAACTTGGAGCAAGTGGGGCTTTACCGAGATGACGGAATTATTTACATCCCAGATAGTAACGGCCCGAAGACCTCTAGTATACAGAAGAAAATTATTAGGGCCTTCAAATTACTAGGTTTAAAATTCAAATAGCCTCAAACTTAAAAACAGTAGACTTTCTTGACGTCACACTAAATTTAAATAATGGTACGTTCAAGCAAGCCTTTTAGTAAAAACGATTCCGCCCCCCAGGTACATAAATATTTTCTCGAATCACCCAAGATCGGTACTGAGACAGATCCCCAATGCGGTGAACCAAAGAATTAATAGGCTATCTTCGTATAAGAAAATCTTCGAGGAAAACAAGGGTAGATATTATGACGCCCTGA
>OY757938.1:23815739-23868239 GCA_963585895.1 Sepioteuthis lessoniana
AAAGTTGAATGAGAAAGTGCATTAGACCCGAAGAAAATCACTTTGAAGGTGGGGGTTATCATGTAGTTTGCGGTTTAGAATTAAAATAGTTTTTTAACCTTGTATTGTCTTTTTTCTGACACACCTGGTTAATATATATATTATCATCCATAGACTGACTGTTTCGTTCTATCAGAACTCATCAGTGAGGCTAGACAGACAAGATAACCGAAGCTGCGATCGAAACCTGGCTAACTGTAACGCCAATCCAAGATTCGACCACTCAGCCACGAGGAAAACCGGCGCAAGCGAACGAAATTTAAACGCTTATGTATCACATTTTTTTTGTTTACATCTATCCGCTTAACGGCTACCGAGAGCTCAATTCATTTGAAGTGTCTTGCCTTACGCTAGTAACAACCATTATATATATATATGTGTGTGTGTGTGTGTGTATGTGTGTTTGTGTGTGTGTGTATAAAGAAAAATTTATTACACGGTAATCCAAGTAGAAAGTGAGATTCATTGAGAAGCAAAGTCGACACTCTAGCGTTTTGGTTCTAATAAAACATCATCAGAACTATGAGGGATGATATTAGTTATGTTTAATCAACGATGGATGTGTAAAAAGTGTAAAATATTAAAACCATTGGGAAAATTTGTATAACAAGAAAAAAGGCTGGCTGCTTATATTTTACATTTTATATTTTACACTTTATATATATATTTTATATTTTACACTTTTTATATATATATATATATATATATATATATATATATATATATATATATATATATATATATATTTATATATATATATATATTTATATATATTTATATATATATATATATTTATATATATATATATATATATATATATATATATATATATATATATTTATATATATATATATATATATATTTATATATATATATATATATATATATTTATATATATATATATATATATATATTTATATATATATATATATATATATATTTATATATATATATATATTTATATATATATATATATATATATATTTATATATATATATATATTTATATATATATATATATTTATATATATATATATATATATTTATATATATATATATATATATTTATATATATATATATATACATTTATATATATATATATATATATATATATATATATATATATATATATATTTTTATATATTTATATATATATATATATATTTTTATATATTTATATATATATATATATATTTTTATATATATATATATTTATATATATATATATATATATATATATAAAACCCAGGAAAGAAAGAAAAGAATGATTCCGAAAGGGTTTTCCGGTGATATCAAGTTGTATCTTGATTGGATGTGGAGAGTTTCCGACCGAGGCACCCGTAGTCTAATGGCTATCGTCGTAGGAAAGGGACCCGACAACACGAGTTCAAGTCCTCCATATAAATTGCACTAATGTCCTTTGGAAAGATACGGGTAATTAGTATGGCAGACTGATTCCTTTAGTCTTGATTTGGCAACCAGTCAAGGAGAAGAAAAAAATCTGAATTTAAACCTGTTAAACTTCATTTAAAAATTGAATTTGTATCACATCTTGCTCATGTGGAGGGATTAAAATATATATATATATATATATAATTTAGAAACGTAGAAGGTGGAATGGTAGTAAGGGGACATTTTTAACGTGTCTAACTTGATGACCTTATTATATCTATCTTTCCATGTGTGTCAAAATAATCTCTCATAATGCGCGATATGGAAGAATAAAAACATCTTCTATAAATAGATTTATCGACATTTTTGAGCTGCTAATACTTGCTACAAATAAGCTTAGATCTATAGCCACTACTATTAAAACCATTCTCTCACAGGTAATTGTTTCAACCAAGTTATTTTGGAAACGTAGATTGAAAGAAAGAACGGTAAAGGAAATATGTTGGTTGGTTGTTTGGGTTTATGGCATATCAAACAGTCTGGGTTATTTAATACTAAACCAGTTTATACATTTCATTCTTAAGTGAGTTTTTTGTAGGTAACATTTTTTAAATGAGTCAGAGCTAATTTTTTGTACACAGTTAAATGGTTTCGGGTATTGCTATTTATTGTTTGCACACAGTTAAACGGTTTCAAGTATTGCTATTTATTGTTTGCACATAGTTAAATGCTTTCAAGTTTTGTCATGTAATACTAATAAGTAAAAGTAAAGTTGGCGACCGTAGTAGAGGGTGGCCAGAAGGCTCTCTTTTCAATAGCTACTACACTAAGGTATAAAGGAGGGCGCTACTCCTTTCCCTGGATTCATCCATTTTACCTTTGATACGTACCTTGTATTGCTGATTGTTAAGAAAGTAGGTATCAAGTATCATTTTAAAGCCTTTGGTATGACGCGACCTGGGATTGAACCCAGGTCTCCTGGACCATTGGCGAACACTCTACCCACTCGGCCACGGAGCCGGTAAATAGTTGAATTAAAAATTAATTGTTTGCTCGATGTTAAATGGTTTCAAGATTAATAAATGATCAAGTCATTCTATTTAACTCATTGATAAGATCCTAGCAGGTACTACCACTACAGGCATGAGTGGACCTGGGAGTCATGACAATGAAGATCTTCAAAAATTGAGTCTCACCATCAAGTGCAATTTAGTGTCATGTCCAGGACACTTATCGGAGGGGATGGTATTACCGTTCTGCAGAGGAGCTGTCGGCATATTCTACAACTCTATCCCAGTGACTAGGGAAAAGAAAAGAGAGTGCGATATAAATTGAATAAAAAAAATAAACGACAAATATTTAAACTGACATTTACAAAAGAAAGAAAAACCACAAAGAGAGCAAAGAAAACCCATATAAATTATAAAATTGGAGGCCATTAGCCTTATGAGTAGATTGCTTGCCAATGGTCCGGGAGACCGGGGTTAAATCCTAGGTCAAGTCATACCAAAAACTTAAAAATGGTACTTGATGCTTCCTTGCTTAACATTCAACATTATAATGTATAGATCAAGAGTAAAGTGGAGCTATCCAGAGAATGGAGTAGCGCCCACCCTTTCACCTCGGTGTAGCAGCTATTGAAAAGAGAGCCTTCAGGTCATCCCGACTTAGGTCGCCAACTTTACTGTATATATATATATATATATATATATATTCAAGCAAGTTTTGTTAAAGACGGTGGAACACTGTTTATTAATTAAAATTTTATTTTTTCAAGGCTCCTTGTTTTTTTATCTAGTGTTGGGATCTTGATGGTAAAAGAATAAAATTAACAATAATAGTGTTCCATCGTCTTTAACAAAACTTGCTTGAATTATAACTTGCTGCCTAAATATACACTCGCCAATATATATATATATATATATATATATATATATATATATATATATATATATATTGGGCTTTACCTGAATAAAATTATATATATATATATAGTTGAATATATATGCATATCATCACCGAGACGTACTAATTGCATGGGGTTCTCTAACTCTCAACTATCTCTTCCGGCAGGTCCTCTAAAATGTATCCAATCTCCGCACAGAGCTGATTTTTTAAAATCCCTACTGGTGTGGCAGCACTGGTGGGCCCAAGTGTAAAACCTGAAAGCATTCCCGACAAAACAGCAGCTGTCTGGCCTCTTACCTCCTATCTTACAAACAGTCCAATAAAGTGGAATTAGACATGATGAGCCTTGCAGGAGAAGTAAGAATGAATTCATAAGAGATGTTTCTAACTAACGGACTCTTACCCCGCACACACCTATAATATTTGAAATTACATATAAAAGTAAATATATGTATGTGAAACTAAAGTTTGTTTGTTTGGGTTTTATAGCATATCAATCTTTGTTGGATATTTAATGCCAAATCCATTTTAATACAAATAAACAGTTCTATTTCAAACAAATCAGTTTAGCATAAGTACACAGTTTAATTATCAAAAGCATTTTTATTTCAAGCTATTTTGAATTAGAACTGTTTGATTAAACAGTTCTATTTCAAACAATTCAGTTTAGTTTAAATATAGTTTTTGTTTACGTACAGTTATATGGCAAAACCGTTCTATATCAAGCAGTTCTGTTAGCGTAAGTAAAGTTTCAAAATAAAAAATAATTCTATTTCAAACAATTCAGTTTAGCATAAGTAAGCAGTTTAAATATGAAAACAGTTTATTTCAAGCAATTCAGTTAAGCTTTAGTACTCAGTTTAGTTGTATTTGACCCCTAGATATGACCCTATCAGGTGCTACCACTCCGGGCCAGAGTGGACCTGGGAGCGCTGGTAATGAAGTGTTACTCCGCATTCCCCAAAGCTCCAACATTGCTGGAACCTCATCATCAGATTCTTTTAAAGTCACTCGTTGAGGAGGGTCTTACCTCTCAGCAGAGAATCAGTTGCTGCATTCTACTACCCCTACAGATAGGGAAAATGAAACTAAAGTAAAAATTAGGATATAGATATATAATAAACAATAAAATAGGAAAAAATGATAATTTTAGATTATATAATTTGATATTATATAATATAGAAATTGTAAAATGTAATATATGTATACGTAATATTATATCATTTTAGATTACAAAATATGAAAATTTAATCAAAATTATTAAAGATAATATTCTTATAATCTAAGGATATTGAATAGGAAAATAAAATTGAAATTGAAGTATATATATATATATATATATATATATATATACATATATATATATATATATATATATATATATATATATATATATATATATATATATATATATATATATATATATATATATAATCAAGTCGTGCCGATAGCAGGAAATTCCCCTTCTCTCTCTCTCTCTCTCTCTCTCTCTCTCTCTCTCTCTCTCCATGTCTATCATCTGTTGCTCCAGCAAGGTCCTCCAGGGTGCATCCCATGTCCGCACAGAGCTTATGTATATAAGTTTTTGCCGTTGCTAAATAAACTTTTGCTGTTCATATAAACTGAAAATAGATACAGAAAGAGAGAAAGAAAGTGAGGGAAAATGAATGAATGATAAACAGAGAAACAAACTAAAAGAAAGAAAGAAGAAAGAAAGAAAGAAGAAGAAGAGACTGACAGACAGACAGAAAGAAAAAAAGAAAGATGGAAAGACAAGCAGAAAGAGGAAATATTGGAAAGAAGGGGAGAAGGAACAAATCAAGAAAGAAATTGAGAGGAAATGATAGAAAGAACGAAAGAATGAAAGATAGAGAGGGAGGGGGAATTTTGCGAAGAACAAAAGAAGCTCATGAAATAAAAACAGCAAGCAAAAATTATAGAAAATAAAAACGAAGAAAATTCGTCTTATCCAAGTTCGAAGTAGGGACATAAATACATTTTTAGATTTAAAAAAAGAAAAAAAAAAAGAAAACAGAATGAAGCCAAAGAGAACAAACAAAACAACAAAAAACAAAATAAAAATAAACTAAAAAAAGAACAAAAAAGCAAAATAAAACAAACAAACAACGTTAAAAAAGCGTTAACAAGAAAGACGAACAAAAAAAAAAAAAAACACATCTTGAATGAAATAGAAAAGAGTCAATACGATATACAACAAATAAGCGTATAAACAAATAAAGAAATAGACGCCTCGAAGAAGAAAAAATGCCCGGCTAGAGAAAAAAAAAAAAAAAAGAAGACGAACAGAACACGGACAAAATTATAAAACAAAAGCGGCAGAAGGTAAGATTGAATGCAAGGCAAGTGATTATATTTGAAAAGAGAAGCAAATAAACCAAGAGTAAATCGAATGACAAAAAGCGAAGCCATCCACAAAAATGGCAGTCGACAGTCACAGTAATAACGTCCAACGTAAAAAACAAACCATTAAAAAAAGAAAAAAAGAACGGTACGGGTTGCTTGTTACTGAGAACAGCTAACAGCTTCTGTCAGAATAGGTGGCGCTGTAATCAATCTTTACTTGTCTATTTTCGCGCCTAACCTCTCGCTTGCATTTTTCTTTTCTTTTTATGACACCGAGGCATATCTTAAGATGTATTCTGTCCTTCGTTATTTTATTACAATTACATTTTCTAAGCATCAATCCTCCCAGGGGATGATAAATTAAGATTGAAATCGGTTGGATTTTGATATCTTTTTGTTCTTTCCTAGAAGGCTGTGCTATTTACGAAGTTATGTAAAAGCATGACTGGCTGGAGGTTTGCCGGTCATAGTTACAAAATGGGGACTTCGTGCAGAAGCAACACTAAAGCCCGTGCATATACGGAAACATTTAACTGAACGGTTATCGTCGTGGAAAACGGAATCGATGACCTGAGTTCAAATCTTGGACATGGCAGTTTGCGTTTCACTTCGTGGTAATGCCCTTAGAAAACGCATGAATCCATTTGTTCTTCCTCAGCTACAGGTAAATAGTTGGTCATACTAGGTTCTTTAACCAGCCCTCAAGTTTACTACAGATAATGAAACTAATTCTACTTTGCCCTTTCGAGATTTCTTTGTCAGTAAGCGGGACAACCAATTTCCGAAAAGGAAAACTTTAAAGTCAAAGCAATTGCACTCTAAGAATTGGCCTTGTGTCACATCCTGCCTTGGGTCGGGTAAATGTATATGTATTCATTTTTTTATTCACTGGTCCCTTAAACATGTATGGTCGTGGGGGCACTACTCATATCATGTGTTTTGAGTAGGAATAACATGGTGGCGCCCATCCCTGAGCAGGTGAATTCAGAATTTTCCTTTTCCTAGACCAGTTGCCATACCAAATTTATAGATCACAGTTTGACCAACTATTTATCAGTAGCTGGAGGGATACTTGTTGAATTCATACCTTCCCTTAGTGTATGTGTGCTATATGAAATGCAAACTGCCTCATTCAGGATTTGAACTCGGGCAGCCGAGTCCATTCCCTCAGATGATAACAATTAGATCACTACGTCTCCGAAACGTATATATGTAGATGGTTTGGTTTCGTTTGGTTAAATGGCATATCGACCATTGAAGGTTATTTAATGCCAAATCCCGTTTATTCAAACATATTTGATTTGTAAACACAAGTCAACAAAATTAAACGATTCCAAGTATTCCTATGTATCACAAACAATTCAGTTAAACATCAGTCATTTGTTTACACACAGTTAAATGATCAAACAGTTCTATTTCTAACAATTTATTTAGTATAGTTCATTTGTTTACACTCAGTTTAAATGTCAAACAGTTGTATTTGAGCCATAAAGAGGACCCTTTCAGGTGCTACTACACCGGAACAGTCGTATTCCCCAAAGTTCCCGCATTACTGGAGTCTCACCATCAGTAGGTTTAATGTCATATCAAGACACTCGTTACGGGGACCTTACCCGTCTGCAAAGATACACACGATGTATTCTACAGTCCAAGGGCTGTATACATATGGAGACACGCGTATACACACATACCATATATATCCTCTCCATTCCACTCTTTCACTTTCACTTTCTCTCTCTCTCTCTCTCTCTTTGTCTCTCTTTCTCTCACACACACAAACATACGCACATTTTTTTACCTGTTGCTGGTTACGAATTGGCGCTCATTGTAATGTTAATGTAGTGTAAATACTGAGTACATTTAAAACATGTAAATGTTTGAAAATACTTTATACGATAGGGAAACTATTGTTTTTTTTTTTGTCAGGAGTGAAAATGAAACTTCTGTTGTTACCACAAGCCTAGATAATAAATTTCAAATGTTTCTCGAGAAATGTCTTCAGTTATTTAAGCACATATTTGAGAAGGTCTCTTGTTTGAAAACATTATGTTTTGTCGCGAATTCCTATATATAAGCCAATATATCTACTTTAATCTCCTTGACAGTTATGTAACTTGTCTTAATAGTACTCTACTTACGGTCATTCGAGCACTGTTTTATCATTTATTCAACGATTTTATTCAAAATTTTGTTTTTTAGGAATCATTTTTCTTCTGCTTATATATATATATATATATATATATATATATTCATCATCATTACTATCATCAAGTCTGGCTGATAGTGGGAATTTCCCTGACTCGCTCTCTTGTCATTTGCCTCGATTGTTCATCCAGTGTCCGCACGGAGCTGGTGAATTTACGTCCTTGATACTATTTACCAACCCCTCCGCTCGGGCAGGATATGACACAAGGTCAATTTTTAAGCGGAGTTTAACAGGTTTGAATTCAGAGTTTTCCTTCTCCTAGACTAGTTGCTTAACCAAGGCTGAAGAACCTAGTCTGTCCCACTATTTACCCATAGCTGGAGGGAGAATAATTGGATTCATACCTTTCCCAAGGGTATTAGTACTATGTGAAATGCAATCAGTATCGTCCAGGATTTGAACTCGTATCGCCGTGTTCATTTCCGACGGCGATAACGACTACACCACGGGCACCTCCGTTTACGTCCTTGATGGTCAGCTAAATACTGGCTCGCCCGTGTTGAAGAGTTCCTTAGAGAACATCTCTTACGAGTCCGTCCTCACATCTACATCTGTGGCCCAGATATCTTAATTGGATGGTTTGTTAGATGGGAGGTAGGCAGCCTTTCAGTTGCTGCTTTATAGGGTATTCTCCGTTCGAAGCAAAATTTGTTGCCTCACGTCCTAACCACCCAAAGAGTAAATAAACCAAATCAGTAAATCCATCTATTTATCAATGGAAAATCAATAGATGTCCACACTAAAAAAAGTGCCGATTTTTGTACAAAAAATCGGCTCGATAAGCTGTTATTTTTGTATCTGTATTTTTGTATCTATTAACCAATCATACGCGCTCGTCTAAAAATTTCTTTGAATTTGATTTTGTTTCGTTTGGTTTATGGCATTGTAGGTTAAAGCCAAATCCATTTTTTGCATATAAACAGTTCTATTTGAAACAATTCAGTTTAGCATAAGTACACAGTTTCAAAGTAACAAAAAAATTCTATTTCAAGCAATTCAGTTTAGCATAAATGTACAGTTTAATTCTAGAATTCTTTCTGGTGCTACCATTCCGGGACTGGGTAGGTCTGGGAACTATAGCAATGAAGGAGTACACTGCATTTCGCAGAGCTCCAGCCTTACGGGAACCCCAGCATCAGATTGTTTAGTGCCATATCCAGGACACTCGTTGGGGAAGGTTTACTCCTCTGCAGAGATGCTGTCGGTGTATTTTGTAGCAAAATTATGCAAAATATCTTTGTGATTTCCAGACGACAATATTTATTTTTCAGCGCAAAATTTTAAGGATCAACACCCAAAATATTTTAAGAAATCTTTTCCCTTCTAGATTGTTTAAAATAGATTTTTAACTGATTAAAATTATAGATAAATCGTTGGCCTTAAAATTACAGATAAATCATTGGCCTTAAAATTATATATGAATCATTGGCCTTAAAATCATAGATAAATCATTGGCCTTAAAATTATAGATAAATCATTGGCCTTAAAATCACAGATAAATCATTAGCCCTAAAATTATAGATAAATCATTAACCTTGTTATCTAATTTCAGTCTTATTAATAAACGATAAAATGAATTATTCTCCAATAGAATTAAGCACCCAATCGTAAATCTACTCAAAACCTTTTGAATTTATTTCTTTTGAATTAAGGGACTTAAATTGTCTTATGTTTTTTCTATTTTTACAACTTTTGGTTTAAATCGAAAATGTCAACGTAGAAGACATTCCCTCAATTTAATGAAACAAATAAAAGAAAACGCAGTAGCAATAAGTCAGAGAAAGATGAAATATAAATAGATTCTTGTTATTTTTATATTCTTGCAAAGGATGTAATATAAGCAGATTCTTGATATCTTAAATAATGAAAACGTACTGACAACCATGTTCATTCTAAACATTTCGCGAAAAAAGCCCCCCACCCCCAAATAATTGAAAAATAAAATAATGTTATATAATTGCGGAATGATTTTTTCTATATTATCATTTTTCGTTGGTTATATCTTATCATTCAGTTTAGTAAGGCTTAGAACTATCCGGCTTAGTGCACAGTTAAGGTACACACATTGAGCGCAGGTGTTCAAGCTCGCGCGCGGAGGATGTGACAATCACAGATGTCATAATAAAAACCCCAGATAGAAAATGCAACTGGGGTGCGAATGACGTCATACCCGGTAGCGAAAGGCTGGGATTCTTGGTGATTTTGAAAAAAAGCAGTTAGTTGAGATCCGACTCCGGGCGAGGCGAGTTGGCATTTGAAGCTGGACGAGGCGAGTCCAGTTTGGGGCTATGGGATGCGCTGCGCGTTTGTTGAGTCAGATGGAACGGTCAGCATAGTAAAAATTGTGTCTCTCTCTCCTCGTGTTGAAAGACTAAACTCAAGAAGTCGATAAACGTTTCGTACCTGTACTAAAGAGAGTCGTCAGTGTTTCGGGATTCCTATGCATATGAACATTTTATATATCTGTATATTTTACATATATGAGTAAGTTACAACAAAACTGGTTCAACCACAAGAAAAATTGTCTCTGATCATCCAAAGGCTTGCAAAAGTTATTTCCATAAAGTGCCGAAATTTCCTTTATCCTATTTACCAACCCCTCCGCTCGGGCAGGATATGACACAAGGTCAATTTTTTAAGCGGAGTTTAACAGGTTTAAATTCAGAGTTTTCCTTCTAGACTAATTGCCTCACCAAGGCTGAAGAACCTAGTCTGCCCTACTATTTACCCATAGCTGGAAGGAGAATAATTGGATTCATACCTTTCCCAAGGGTATTAGTGCTATGTGAAATGCAATCAGTCTCGTCTAGGATTTGAACTCGTGTCGCCTGGTCCATTTCCTACGACGATAACCATTACACCACGGGCACCACCTCGAGATTTCCTTTATAATATTTTCTAGTCGTCCAGAAATCATCACATTAATATATCAATTCCTCAGCTGTGAACACGAAAAAAAAAAAACAACAAAAAAACTCCAAACAAACAATAAAACAATAAAAAAATTAGAGGATTATTCAAGTTGTATATCTATAAATAACATCTACTCTCTCAAGTTCTTCCTATGTTTTATGTTTCATAGAACAAAAGGAGTCCTAATGAGTAGACAAACCAGTGAATGCTGGTGTCCCTCTTACTGACTAAGAAATCTCGAAAGGGCAAAGAACAATTAGCTTCATTATCTGGAGTAAACTTGAGGCTTAGTTAAATTTTGTTGAGGGCGGTGAAAGATAAGTCAGTTCCTGTTTTACTACTGAAGAGAGAAAAGTTTCCATTACCATAACAGAAATAAACTTCTAGTTTTTCTGGATCAGGCAGAAGCTGCTTTTCATAAAAAAAAAAAACGCAAAAATATTCACTGACGCCGGTCATTGAAGGAGAACCCACTCTCAGTTTGACTGCACATATTCCTATCAGAACTGAATTCAATAGACATCGTATCGGTAGCGAATATCAATAATTAGACGAAAATATTCCTTGGAACGGATGTGGAGGGGAACAGTTCACCATGAAATAAAATATCGACACATATATCGATATTCTCCGTAAAAGACTGGATATAACAAAGGAGCAAATACAATTGTAAGTAAAGTTGGCAACCAGAGTCGAGGGTGACCCTAAGGCTCCCCTTTCAATAGCTACCACACCAAGGTTTACGGTAAGGTGCAACTCATTTCCCTGGATTGCGCCACTTTACCCTTGATACGTACCTTATAATGCTGAGTGGTAACTAAAGAGGCATCAAGTACCGTCTTTTAAGTCTTTGGTATGATTGAATCTGGGATTGAACTCTGGCCTCCCGGAATATTGGTAAACACACTATTTGAAAAATGAACTCGGCAAGTGGATCTCATTGCCAACGTCGATAACTTTTACACCACCGGTATACGTTTGTAGAGCGGGGACAGGTAAAATTTGGTAGAGCGTGGACGCACAAGGAGAATTTGGTAGAGTGTGGATGCACCGGGAGAATTTTGTCGAGAGCGGCAACACAGGTAAACGCTTGTAGTGGGCTAACGCACCGATAAACGTTTGTAGAAAGAGGACACACATGTATACGTTAGTGTCGCACGAACAGGCAAAAATTTGTAGAAATGCGGACACACAAGTAAGCGTTGTTAAAATGCGGACCCACGAACACGTGTAAGTAGTGCGGAGACGCACTTGCAAATACTTGTGGAGGACGGAGGGATATTTATATGTTTGTAGAGCGTGAACGCAGAAGTAACAAATTGTAGAGCACGGAAGAACTGGTAAAAGTTATTTAGAACATGGACACACAGATAAGCGTTGGTGTAGTGTGAGCACCCAAGTTTGCATAGTCAAACTTTAGTAGAGCGTGGACGCACATATATATGTTAGTTGAGCGAGGACGTACAGATAACAATGGTCGAGCGTAGACGCAAAGGTATACGTTAATAGAACGCGGACGCACTTGTAAAAGTTGTGATAAATGTGGACACACAGGTAAACGTTGGTAAAGTGCAGACACACCAGTACACAAAAAATTGAGATTTTGTTGAGGGCGGTCACACAGGCAAACGATTGCAGTGCGCTAACGCATGGATAAACGTTTTTAGAAAGAGGACACACAGGTATACGTTAATAGAGTGAAGACGCCTATGTATAAGTTAGTGTAGCACGGACGAACAAGCAAAGGTTTGTAGAAACGCGGACGCACAGATCAATGTTGTTGAAATGCAGACTCACAATCACGCGTAAACAGTGCGATGACGCACATGTAAACTTTAGTTGAGCGCATACGTTAGTAGAACTTGGACACACAGGAGAGGGTGGACGCATTGGTAAAAGTTAATGGAAGGCGGACGCACAGGTAGGAGTTATCAAAAACGCGGACACATTGCTAAACTTTGATATAGTCGATCACACAAGTACGCATAAATTGAACATGGACGAACAGGTAAAAATAGGCAGAGAGCGGATTCACAGGTGTACGTTACTGGAATGCGGACGCACATGTAAAAATTACTACAAATGTTGGTTACATGGGGATTCACAAATACACGTAAGGAGAGTTCAGATGCACAAGTAAGCTTCGGCAGAGCGAAGTTACACTGGTAATGCTATGAAGAAACATGGACGCTCAAGTAAACGTGTGTAAAGTGAAAACTCACAAATAGACGTTTGTAAACCGCGGATGCACAGTAAGCCGCTTGTAGAGAGCGGACGTACAGGCAAAAGCATTACTAGAGCAGAGACACAGAAGTAACTCTTCTTCGTATGCACAAGATCGAGGACGCAGAGGTTATTGTTAGTTGGTTGTGTATGCACATGTGTATTCATTTGGTTACCGACGAAGCCAGGATGTTACACAAAGTCGGTTTAATGTTGGTTTGTTTTTTTTGTTTGATGGCATATTAATCGTCATGGGTTTTATAATGCAAAAAACATTCTTTTAAAAGAATACTAGAAGTATTCTTTAACCCCTCAGTGGGGGATAATAGGGTTCATAAGTTTCCCAAGGATGTTTGCCCGAAAGTGGGCGTATTACCGCGACTAGAGTTCGAATTTACTTTCACAAACCTGCACGTTCACCCCTGCACCACTGGGAATCCACCCGTTTCCTGGTGAGTGCTACGCTGGAAGCTAACCCCCGGTACAACAGTTTAAAATATTACTTTGATTTTAAGGGAACTCGGTAATAAACCCAGCCTCCACTCCTTTGGAGCAAGGAGACAGGTGATGTTTCGGAGAAGGGCCCCTGTAACCAAACCGATAACTTTAAATCATCCGCCCGGTGCAGACATATTGGTATACAACAGAAGAGAAGGGACACACATTTAAATGGTAGTGGGATATGGGAACACAGGTATATGGTACAAGAGCACGCCTGATGTTGCATGTTGGACCCGAGATCAAATCTTAGACGAACTGTTTCCATTGAGAAAACCACATATCCATCACTTCACCCTCGCCCACTAGCGATGGGTAAATAGTACAGAAGACTGAACTCCTTAATTTTTATTAGGCAAATACTTAGGAGAAGGAAAATTATATGTTTAAACCAGCTGTACTCCACTTAAAAATTGACCTTGTGTCGCCTAAGCTGCAATGTTTAAGCTGGAGAAATATCTGACAACTGTTTTTTGGTATTGCTTCACTCACAGAGATCTGTCATTATACTTATGTGAGTAAAATGTTTTGCAATATTTGATACGTGCTAGTTTTTAATGCATATATTCCGTGACCGAAACAGTTCAAGTCGTGTTTGATAGTATTATAGTAGTTGGTGTGTTAACATGTTGTCCATTGCTCCAGTTTGTGTGGGATTTAAAAGTTGCACTGATGAACGTGCAAAGTAGTCTGATTCAGGTTTGGTTTGATTTGGTTTTATGCCATATCAACCATTGTACGTTACTTAATCCCAAATACATTTTTATACATATAAACAGTTCCATTTGAAACAACTCAGTCGAGTTGGCTTAATGAGTTGAGTGTTTGCCAATGATCCAGGAGACCAGGGTTCCATCCCAGGTCGAGTCATACCAAAGACTCAAAAATGGTACTTGATGCCACCTTGCTTAACACTCAGTATTATCAGGTCAGGATCAAGGGTGAAGTGGAGCAATCCAGGGAAATGAGTAGCGCCCTCTCCTACACCACGGTGTGGTAGCTATTGAAAAGGGAGCCTTCGGGTCACCCTCGACGAAGGTCGCCAATTTGACTTTTATAGATACTCAGTTTAAATGTTCTATTTCAAAAAATTCAGTTTAACATTAATATAATTTAAATGTCAAAAACAGTTCTATTTGAAAGTTAAGTCTTCTATTTGTCCCATAAATAGGACTCTATCAGGTGCTATCACTCTGGGCTTGAGTGATACTGTGTGCGATGGCAATGAAGGGATACTACGCATTCACTAAAGCTTCAGCATTATTGGGGCCTCACTGTCAGATTGTTTAGTGTCATATCAGGACACTCGTTGGGGGAGTCTTATCCCTATGCAGAGATGCAGTCGGTGTATTCTGCAGCCCCAGCCGACTAGGCCAGTCAAATTCAGGAACTTATACTTTAAGAGTATGAAGCGGGCCATAACATTCCGGAAGTAATAAGGAGGGAGTCTCTATGGCGTAGTTGCTAACGTGCTGGACTACGACATTGTAGCAAGCGAGTTCGATCTCAAGTCGTGCTATTACCATCACTTTTGAACTATGACCTTTGGGGACGGTATGAATATCCTAATTTCTCAGCTATGGGTTAAATAGTACCTGTATTATTCTTCTCCAAGGATGGCTTTGGCATTAAGTAACTCATGAAGGTTGCTGTACCATTAAAAACAAATGAAACGAAACACACACACATACACACACACATACACACATTATGAACCTCCTTTTACATTCTGCTAGGGGTTAGATAGTATCAGTTGTTCTTCTACAAGGATGGCTTAGGTATTAAATAGCCCATGAAGGTTGCTGTACCATTATAAACAACGGAAACAAAAAGCACACCATTACATACATACACATTATGAACTCCCCGATATCCTCAGCTATGAGTTAAATAGTATCACTGTTCGTCTCCAAGAATGGCTTTGGCATTAAATAGCCCATGAAGGTTTCTGTGCCATTAAAACAACGGAAACGAAAACGCACACAGTTACATACATAAACGTTATTAACTCCCTTATATCCTCAGCTATGAGTTAGATAGTGGCACTGTTCGTCTACAAGGATGGTTTTGGCATTAAATAACCCATGAAGGTTTCTGTGCCATTAAAAACAAAGGAACCGAAACCGACTCGAACCGGATAATTCAAGAAATTTTGCTCGGCTTGCATGAGTTTCGACAGTCTGGCAAAGTTAGCTAAGGCTAAAAAATGGCTTCCGAGGCTGTGCTCCAAGCCAAGTCTGCCGTGTAGCACTCGGAGAGTATCAGGCGAGATTGTCATCTGACAGTCCACTGTAGTTCGTCTTCTTCACAACCTCAGTTAAAGAACCCGGAGCTGCTGAGTAGTGCCTCATGTTACCAAAATATTGTCAAACTTTTGATTGGTTGGTTAGTTGGGTTTTACTGTTATATTTTGACACCTCGCCCCGGCCTAAAAATGCTATTCCAAGGTAATACACCGGAAGGAAGTGACACATTCCAACGGCCAGTAATCGAAAGAGATCGCGTGGGCGGATTAAGGCTTATGAGATGGGACAAGGTGAAGGTTTCATTGTGCCATTACAGTCATGCACCGGAAGAGAGTAACCTCTGAACTGCATGACAGTTATTTCCGCTTGATGACGATTAAACATTCGATTTCAAAGATCCAGTAGGCGATCGTGTGGGCGTTGAGTTATTATTTAACTCAGTTGAGTTTGGGTCCCAGAGCAGTTGTCAGTAGAATTCCAGACGGTAGAGACCAGATGTGGTAAGGAAGGCCACACCCGACCGAGGGGTTTCTCGGAAACCCCCGATGCAGTTGCCAGCAGACTCCCAGAGAGTTAGAGACAAGATGTGGTAGGGAAAGCCACACCCGACCGAGGGGGGGGGCTCGGAAAGCCCCGATGGAGTGGACCCCAACATCAGGGGAACAAGAACGACACAACCTGACGGTCATAACAGTGGGGTCAAAATATGAAGTTTACGTTCGGTCACCGGCATCCTCTCACATGCAACCCTTCAACAACCTTTCGAACCCTTGCAATAAAGTGAGAGGTACTATTTACCAACCCCTCCGCTCGGGCAGGATATGACACAAGGTCAATTTTTAAGCGGAGTTTAACAGGTTTTGAATTCAGAGTTTTCCTTCTCCTAGACTAGTTGCCTCACCAAGGCTGAAGAACCTAGTCCGTCCTACTATTTACCCATAGTTGGAGGGAGAATAAGGGGATTCATACCTTTCCCAAGAGTATTTGCCCGAAAGTGAACGTAACAGCGCGACTGGAGTACGAACTCGCGTACTACGATTCCGCAGTTCATCGCTTTAACCATTACACCACGAGGACAATAAAGTGAGAGGTGAATATTTTTCTTAAGAAGTCTTCTTGTGTCTTCCTTCCTGCATCTTAATTCTTCTTGCGTCTTTATCATGCGTCATTTATTCATGAGTCTGTCTCTATTATTGAGTCGTTATGATACGGCAAATGAGTATATAACATAACGGCATATCAACCTTTTATGGATTATTTCATGCCAAACCTGGTTATGTATATATATTGAATATATATGAATTGTAAGCGCATATTTTTATGGAGGTACCTGTGGTGAAATGGTTATCGTCGTAGGAAATGGACACGGCGACACGAGTTCAAATCCTGGACGAGACTGATTTCACATAGCACTAATACCCTTGGGAAAAGTATGAATCCAATTATTCTCCCTCCAGCTATGGGTAAATAGTAGGGCAGACTGTGTTCTTCAGCCTTGGTGAGGCAACTAGTCTAGGAAAAGGAAAACTCTGAATTCAAACCTGCTAAAATTCGCTTTAAAAAATTGACCTTGTGTCATATCCTGTCCGAGCGGCGGGGGGGGGTTGGTAAATATAGTAAGCGCAAGTTTAACATTTTTAGCTCACTTGTTTGCTCACAGTAATACTTTGAACTATTTTAGCTAACACCAGTACTTCTATCTAATGTTAGTAATTTGTTTCCACACAATTAAGTGATTGCGAGAATGGAAAATACATCAGTCTACTTTTTGATAGGAGGCCGATTCTTTTCAGAAAGTTCAATATCTGCTTAGGGTCTATTATTCTAAATAGTTCGTTCATATTGTCAACATTAATAAACCTTCATCGAATGTTGGTTAGTTTGGTGCATTCGATCAAGATGTGTTTTATAGTGTATTAGTTTCCACATGGACATTTAGGGTGTGTGTGTAAAAACTTTTAAGTCATCGTAGCATAAGTATCAATATCTACATTTGCTATTCTGTTGCAAATTATCATCATTATTATTATTATAGTAAAACATTTGACTTACTGTAGCATAAGTATCAATAATAATAATAATAATAATAATAAGAAGAAGAAGAAGAAGAAGAAGAAGAAGAAAAGGAAACTTTAAGAGAGAAATAGAATCTCTTCAATTAGTAGCACAAAACAACGCCATAAGAACCAATCATATCAAAGCGAGAATAGATAAGACGCAACAAAATAACAAATGCAGACTATGCGGTGACAGAGATGAAACCATCAATCACATAATAAGCGAATGCAGCAAATTAGCGCAGAAGACTAGACACGACTAGGTCGGCAAGGTGATCCACTGGGAAATGTGCAAGAAATTTAAATTTGACCATACAAACAAATGGCATATGCACAACCCAGCATCTGTCCAAGAAAATAACACACATAAACTCCTATGGGACTTTGACAAACACGCGGATCACCTAATCTCGGCCAGAAGATCAGACCTAATAAGAATCAAGAAAAAAAAAAGAGAACTTGTAAAATTGTCGACTTTGCTGTCCTAGCTGACGGCAGAATAAAACTGAAAGAATGTGACAAGAAGGATAAGTGTCTCGACCTTGCTAGGTAAATGAAAAAAACTATGGAACATGAAGGTGACTATTATAACAATTGTAATTGGTGCGTTTGGAACAGTAACTAAAGGATTCCTAAAAGGACTGGCGGACGTGGAACATGGCGGACGAGTAGAGACCATCCAAACTACTACATTATTGAGAATGGCCAGAATACTGAGAAGGATCCTGGTGACTTGCCGTCACTCAAACTCCAGTGAAAAACCATAAGCAAACGCTGATGTGAAAATCTCTATAATAATCGCAACAGAATAGCAAGTGTAGATTATTAGGTCATATAGATGAAACCATTGATACCCTAAGAAGCGAATGCAGAACAAAGGGAATCTAAGGCAAGACACGACGGGGTGGGAAAGGTGATTCACTAGGAACTGTGCAAGAAATTGATATTTTATCATACTATAAAATGGTACATGTAGAAATCAGAATCCGTCCTGGAGAATGAAGCGCATGAAATTCTCTGGGATATTGAAGCATAAACGGATCGCCAGATGATCATACCTCGAGATTATTAACAACAAAAAAAAAAAAAATCAATAAAATACCCCCCCTAAAAAAAACAAAAACAAACAAAAAAAGGGAAAAACAAACTTAGTGTATAATGGATTTTATCGTCGCCGCGGACAACAGAGTAAAAATAAAAGGAAGCAAAAAGAGAGACAAGTACTTGGACTTGCTTGAGAACTTAGAAAGCTGTAGAAAATGAGGCTGACGGTAATACCAGTTGTCATTGGCGTGCTTGGAACGGTTTCCAAGGGATTTGCAAAGGGGCTGGAAGAGTTGGAAATCGTTATTATACAAACTATAGCATTGTTTAGATCGGCCAGAATACCGAGAAGAGTCCTGGAGACTTGGAAGGTTTGTTGTCACTCAGACTCCAGTGGAATCCCACTGCTTAAAGCTGTCGTGAATAACTCACAAGGAGTAAAATAATAATAACAGTAATAATAATAATAATAATAATAATAATAATAATGGCGGAGTATTTGGCTCATTCTTGGTACGGATCGCCTAATACAATAAATATAGAGCGGATAAATACAATTTCGCGTAGAGAGTGCGCTTGTCTTTGAGATAAGGCTAAAAGATTTACTTCCATTATACATCCCACGTCGTCTACCCTCGTAGGTGTTAGCGCTTCTTATCTTATTGTTTGAGGAAAAATAATGAGAAAACTGAAATTCTCTCTCTCTCTCTCTCTCTCTCTCTCTCTCTCAGCTACTTTTGTTAACACAGGGAGACTATTTATCTTTTTTTCTTTTCTTTTCTTTTCTTTTCTTTTTCATAGATTTTCGAGCAGATCTTTTCGAGTCCTAATGGACACAACTGAAGAGCGCAAACAAAAACGCTTTGCAATCATCTGAGATGTGAGACGTTTTATGCGTTTACGGATCTGTCTGTCAGCCTTTGTCTGTCTGTTTGTTCTACTGTCTGATTATCTGTTTGTCTGAACGAGCTTATATATATATATATATATATATATATATATATATATATATATCGTCATCCACAGACAGATCTGTTTCGTTCTATCAGAACTCATCAGTGTGGCTAGACAGTATATATATATATATATATATATATATATATATATATACGAAGGTCGTTAAAAAGTACTAAGCCTCACCCAGAAAGAAGAGCCGGAGCTGAACGTTTTTTGTTGTGACAACACACTATTACTTCTTAGAAAACTAGAAAGTTTTGGATTAGTTTTTCTTATTTCATGAGAGGTGATAGGGTTTTACCAGAACAAAAATATTCCAGTCTAGTTAGTTAGGGCTGTAGAATGCGCTGACAGCATCTCTGTAGAAGGGTAAGATCCCCTGTAATGAATGTCCTATACATGACAGTACGATACGATATAAGTCCACGAGCCTTATTGCCATTACTCTCAGGTTTACTCTGACCCGATGTGGTAGTCCCTTTTAGGGTCCCATCAATGTATAAAGTAGAAATATTTAATCCTTTCCTATACTTGAAATCAATTAACAGTAGGCAAACAAATGATTGTTAAACTGAATTAGTATTGAATATTTGATACCATTTAGATGATTTCTAATGAAATTATTTGTGCTAGATACTTGAAACCAAATAACTATGGGCAAATAAAGCTATTAGAGTTAGATAGTAATTCTGGAAACCATTTAACAGTGTGCAATTAAAAATATTTTATGTTTGGTAAAAATTCATGAAACCATTTAACTGTGTCCAAACAAATGACCTCTGGCCTATATAAAAATTGTTACCGACAAACTACTCGATTAAAAATGATATTCAATATATATGAATAATGAGGATTTGGCATTAAATAATCTATAAGGGTCGTAAAACATAACCAACCAGCCAAAATATTCAGCTATACCCCCTCTTTCTGACTGAGGCTTAGAAGATTTAAACGACCCTCAGATATATCTATCTATCTATCTATCTATCTATTTTTCTTTTATACCTATACTATAAGTTTTGGTGGTGCGAAAAATAAACCCTGATGAGAAAATTTGTAAATAAAAAAAGTATTACACTAACTAATATCTAGGGGGAAAATTCAATAAAAAGAAAGATTAAAAGAATGTTTGAAAATAATCAACCAGCACTGCAATATCTAGCCAAAAGTAAAAAGACTGACGGAGTTACCTAATCTATCTATCTATCTATGAGTGACTGTGTTCGTATGTACATATATATACATGTATATGAATACAAACGTACTCATACTTATAAACATATATATAATATATATATATATATATATATATATATATATTCATATATATGTGTGTGTATGTATCTATAACACACACATATTCATATATGTACAGAGAATGATGGGTACATTGTTAATTTTTTTTTCAGGTATTTTGGTATACTGTACAGCAAACTTCAGTCAGTTGATCATTGTCTTGAAGGAAAGCAGTACCGTGATAAAATTCACACCTCCAGAACTTGAAATCAGTATGCCGTACTCTTTGGCATCCAGCGGAAGATTTAAGACAAATATCTCAGAGTGTTTGAGTGATAATCAGAGGATAGATTCATATTCATATCTTAAACATCACTAGGGTAGTCACTAGCGAAAGGAACATTATGGTTCTATTATTCAACCAACATGGACTCATAGTCAACAAAGGAGCCTACATCAAGTGCTCGAAGGCTGTAATGCTGGCCTGGGTCAAGAAGGTGGCTGCTGGGAGACCATACTCTTGACAAAAGGACTCGGCGTCATGCTACACTAGCAGAAGAACCTATTGTTGGCTGCGTGAAAACAAATAAATGATGTTTAATTAATTTGCGAGTGATGCATAGCAATACTTGGAAACATTTAACTTTGTTGACTAAACTGAATAGTGTAAAATAGAACTGTTTTTGATATTTAAACAGTGTACTCATGCTTATCGGAATTGTTTAGAATAGAACTGTTGATATATACATTAAAAAGAATTCGGCATGAATTAACATACAATTGTTGATATACCATAAAACCCAACTAAACCAAATCATATATTTAATACATATGTATAAAAAGGATTTGGCATTAAATAATCTACAATTGTCGATATGCCATAAAACCCAACCAAACCAAATCATATATATTTAATATGGTGTACTGGTTATCCTCGTAGGAAATGGACACGGCGAAACGACTTCAAATCCTGGACAAGACTGACTGCATTTCACATAGCACTAATCCCCTTGGGAAAGGTATGAATCCAATTATTTTCCTTACAGCTATGAGTAAATAGTTCGGCAGACAAGGTTCTTCAGCCTTGGTGAGGTAACTACTCAAGAAGGAAAACTGAATTCAAAACCTGTTAAACTCAGCTTAAAAATTGACCTTGTGTCCTTTCTTGCCCAAGCGGAGGGGTTGGTATATATATGTATATATTTAATATATATGTATAAAAAAAAGATTTGGCATTAAATAACCTACAATGGTTGATATGCAATGAAAATAAACCAAACCAAACCAAACCAACTCAAATATATTTAATATATATGTATAAAAAGAATCTGGCATTAAATAACTACAATTGTTGATATGCCATAAAAACAAACCAAACCAAATCATATATATTCAATGTATATGTATAAAAAGGATTTGGTATTAAATAACCTATAATAGTTGATATGTCATAAAATCAAACCAAACCAAATCATATATATTCGATATATATGTATAAAAAGGATTTGGCATTATTTAATGCCAAATCCTTTTTATACAATTGTTTATTTGCTATAAAACCCAACCAAACCAAATCATATTTATTTGATATATGTCTAAAGAGGATATGGCATTAAATAACCTACAATGGTTGATATGCCATAAAACCAAACCCAACCACACCAAACCATATATATTTAATATATATATATAAAAAGGATTTGGCATTAAATAATCTACAATCGTTGATATGCCATAAAACCAAACCAAACCATATGATAAATATTCAATATATATGTATAAAAAGTATTTGGCATTAAATAACCTACAATGGTTGATATGCCATAAAACCAAACCAAACCAAACCAATTCATATATATTTAATATATATGTATAAAAAGGATCTGGTATTACATTGGCCCAGCGGTTAGAGTGTTCGCCAATGGCCCGGGAGACCTGGGTTCAATCCCAGGTCGAGTCATACCAAAGACTTTAAAAATGGTACTTGATACCACCTTGCTTAACACTCAGCATTATAAGGTACGGTTCAAGGGTAAAGTGGAGCAATCCTGGGAATGGAGTAGCGCCCTCCCCTACACCTTGGTGTAGTAGCTATCGAAAAGGGAGCCTTCGGGTCACCCTCGACTATGGTCGCTAACTTTACTTTTACAATGGTTGATATGCCATATAACCAAACCAAACCAAATCATAAATATTCCATATATATGTATAAAAAGGATTTGGCATTGAATAACCTACAATGGTTTATTTGGTATAAAACCCAACCAAACCAAATCATATTTATTTGATATATGTCTAAAGAGGATATGGCATTAAATAACCTACGATGGTTGATATGTCATAAAACCAAACAAAAACAAATCAAATCATATATATTTAACATATGTGTATAAAAAGGATTTGGCATTAAATAACCTACAATGGTTGATATGCCATAAAACCAAACCAAGCCAAACGACTCATGCTCTCTTCTCCATTAAATATACTCTATTTGTAAGAATTAAAGATGTAAACCTGATCCCTTAAGTTACATTGTTAATAAATTATTCAATGATAAAGGTATTACAGATAGTGCTTTTTATAAACAATAATCATAGTACTGTCACATACTTCGGTAACAATATCTTGTCAATTGTAAGCGATGTCATCATTCGTAAGGGTAAAGTGAGGACACCTATTGAGAGGTTAATGTAAATTCGATGTCTCGGATGAAAGAAAATGAGAATTGTGGCCTTGAAGAAATAGCTAGACGGGCACTACAAAAGGATGCTGAATACTGTTATAAAGAAACCCTGGAAGCAGTACCACATAAAACAGCGGCTATACTGCTACTTACCTCCCATCATATGAACCATCCAAGTGAGATGGGCGAGATATACTGGCTACTGCTGGGGAAGTGAGGACGAACTTATAAGCGAAGTTTTTCAATGGACTCCTACACATGGACACACCAGAGTCGACCGACCAACAGAAAGTTAAATTCGTTAGTTCTGTGCGGTCACTAGATATCGTCAAGAGAACTTACCAAGAGCAATGACTGATAGGAATAAATAACGAGAGAGAGAGAGAGAGAGAGAGAGAGAGAGAGAGAGAGAGAGAATCATAGGAATCCCTACGGTTGGCACTTCTGGATAATGATAATGATGATGTTGCTTGAAACATCTGATTTATTAACATAGCTACACTCCATATAATCAACTTTCTTGGTTCGAGAAGATTTTACTTTAAGTTATCTTATAAAATAAATTCAAAGGAACATTTCATTTTAATTGTCAATATCTGTCTAAAAGTCTCTTGATTGTTTGGGCAAATCTAAAAAAGTAGATGGACTTAACATCCTATCGAAGATCGACATAAATTTAAATTGCGTACATTTTATTTTTAATTTTTTTGCGTTCCCACAAATCTGACAAAAATTATTCATGAATTCTTTGCAAGATTTCTTCAGCTAATTGATCAGAATATTGACGAAAGTAATTTCAATATAAACGGCAAAATAATATTCAATTTATGAACATTTCTGCGAGTTTTAAATGAAAATCTTCCAATTTCAAATCGAACTATATATATATATATATATGAAAATTATATGATTGAATTAAGATAACTATTTTCTAATTCTTAATAAAGTTGCTTTTGTGAATATGACATATCCTAGATTTCCAGGCTGGCCCCAATTACTTTGTTATTGCCACCTACAAAAGGAAAAAATGTGGTACTAACCAGATTCCATATAGGACATGCATGCGCAACGCACAAACACTTCCTCAAAGAATTGCTCACTCGGCTGGGTATGTAGAATACACCGATTCCTTTTCTGTAGAGAGGTAAGACTCCCCCAACGAATGTCCCGAATATGACACTAGACAATCTGATGATGATGTTTCAGTAATGCTGGAACTTTGGGGAATGAAGTGTACTCTTTCATTGCTATCGCTACCCGGTTCACTCTGGCCCCGGATTAGTAGCATTTGATTGGGACCTATCTATGTGTCAAACAGAACTAAACTGTGTGCTAATGCTAAACTGAATTGTTTTAAATAGAACTGTTTTTGACATTGAAACTGCGTACTTATGCCAAAACAAATTATTTTAAATAGAACTGTTTTACCATTTAACTGAACTATTTTGGCATTTAACTGTTTGTAAACAAAAATTATACTTATACTAAAGTGAATTGTTTGGAATTTAATTCTGCGTTAAATGACCCGAAAAGGGTTGATACAATGTAAAACAAAACAACAAACCAATTTCCTCAAAGATAAAGAATCTTTGATGAGTATACCGTGTCAAGAATCGTAAACAATAAAACATTAACTGATCAATTGCCAAGACCTCCAACAATTCAGAATCCAGTATTGCAGAGTAGATGACCTGAAGGACCTGTTCCTTAACACTGAGGTTGATATGTCATTAAACAAAAAACATATGTTAAATCTTCAAAATGGCTAATATCTCAAAGATACAATTATTTTTGGCAGGTTGAATAATATTAACGGCATGTTGACCTGACAAAAATTATTTTATGCCTAAAAGATTTTTGGTTCGGTTGAGTTTTATGGCATATCAACCATTCTATGTTATTCAATGCCAAATCCGGTTTATACTTGTATATTATGTAGATTTATATGATTTATCCAAGCATTGCTATGTAGTCCGGGAGACCTGGGTTCAATCCCAGGTTGCGTCATACCAAAGACTTTAAAAATGGTACTTGATACCTCCTTGGTTAACACTCAACACTATAAGGTAAGGATCAAGGGCAATATGGAGCAATCCAGGGACAGGAGTAGCGCCCTTCCCTACACATTGGTGTAGTAGCTATTGAAAAGGGAGCCTTCTGGTCGCCCTCGACTACAGCCACCGACTTACTAACAATTCAATTAAACGTCAGCCATTTGTTTACACACAGTTAAATGGACAAACAGTTCTATTTCTAACAATTCCGTTTAGCATCGATCATTTGTTTACGCTCAGTTTAAATGTCAAACAGTTCTCTTTGACCTTATAGATAGGACCCTTTCAGGTACTACCATTCTGGACCAGAGTGGACCGAGGAGCAATGGCAATGACGTGCACCCTATAATCGCTAAATCTCCAGAATTTGTAGTGCCTCACAATCAGATTGTTTAGTGGCAAATCTAGGACACTCGTTAGGTCTTGCTCTTCCGTAGAGATGTAGTCGATGTAATCTACAGACCCAGTCAAATGGGTGTCTACAGTTTAGGGAATCATGCTCATTGTACGTTTCTATTCATATTTTTAAGCACTCATAGAAAATGGGGACAGTTAACCATATTTACCAACCCCTCCGCTCTGGCAAGATATGACTCAAGGTCAATTTTTAAGCGGAGTTTAGCTGGTTTGAAATCAGAGTTTTCTTCTCCTAGACTAGTTGCCTCACCAAGGCTTGAGAATCCAGTCTGCCCTACTATTTACCCATAGCTGGAAGGAGAATAATTGGATTCATACCTTTCCCAAGGGTATTAGTTAACAGTTAACTGAGTTAAAATCCCTGGTGAGGCTGTTTGTATTTCACATTACGCTAATACACGTAAGAAATGTATGAATACAACTATTCTCCTTATAGCAACGGGTAAACAGCAGGGCAGACTGGGTTCTTTAACCTTGGTATAGCAACCAGTCTAGGAGAAGAATAAACTCTGGGTTCAAATCTGTTAAACTTCGCTTAAAAATCAACATTGCGCAACATCCATCTCGTGAGGTGGGGTTGGTGAATAAGATTTATATATATTTTTTGCACAACATCCTAGAGAATAGAAACAATTTTTAAACAGATCTATTTGACCCGTAGATTTTCAGAACTAGGGCGCTACTATCAAATTATTTTTATATCACACCCAAGATACATTTTATTTTAGTGAGTGCAGGGGTCTTACCCATCAGCAGGGGATAGCGTCAGCGTATTTTTTGGACTACGCACAGACCTTAATGCACCATAAGTCATATTGCGCCTCAAATTTGCATTAAACTAGAGAGAGAGAGAGAGAGAGGGAGAGAGAGAGAGAGAGAGAGAGAGAGAGAGAGAGAGAGAGAGAGATAGGCTAAGAGAGAAAAATAGATGAAATGGCAGGTATAAACAGGCTTATATATATATATATATATATATATATATATATATATATATAATCTGGTTTAACTGTATCTATCTATCTAACTATCTATCTATCTATATATATATATGTATACTGATCAATCAATCGATTGATCGATATAAACTCGCAGTGATAGTGAGACAGATATAAACATTAAGAGATAGAGATAGATATGTCGAATGGGTTTCCTATCTATCTATCTATCTATCTATCTATCTATCTTAGTTTACTTATATCTATCTATCTATCTATCTATCTAAATAGATAGATAGATAGATAGATAGAAACAGAGATGGATATATTGATAGTTGTAGTCCTATGGTGGTCACTGTACTTGATTTGATGTGGCCTTGGTTCCGTTAATACCACATATATTTCCGGCTATTTGTTTTATCAACTCCTTCAGTGTGTTTGAAAGATCCACCGAAGGAGCATAACCCAATCTATCCGGGGTTTCTTCTGACGGCCAGAGAGGTTGGTTGGGACATATTGCCTGGTTGTTAACATCTCAAAGATAAGAAAAAAATTTCTGTTAACCGATAACAAATATTTATTGAAATACAATTGTGTTGCAATAATACATATAGTATATATAAAACAATT
Source organism: Sepioteuthis lessoniana (assembly GCA_963585895.1). Taxonomy (NCBI): domain Eukaryota; kingdom Metazoa; phylum Mollusca; class Cephalopoda; order Myopsida; family Loliginidae; genus Sepioteuthis; species Sepioteuthis lessoniana. The sequence continues at coordinate 23,843,542 of OY757938.1, forward strand.
GCTTTTTTGTGTTGAGAGAAAGATAAGTTGATGAATTTGATTGGTGCAGTCCTTCCAGTTATAATCAATCAGATATTTTTTCTGAGAACGTAGTTTTTAATGTAAAGGCTTTTGTGCTTGGAGAAACTTCTTTTTTTTTATTGTCCTGTCTTCGGTATGGTCTTCAAGTTTTCTTCATCTTTGGACTCTTTAAAAGTTGTTTTTTTTATTCACAGACATTTCTAATTAACTAACCAATTACATACCATTTCATATTTTTCTACTATTTTATGATTAGTCAGCCAATCTAAAGTTGTGTTCTACGTCGATAGGAAGAGTATCCCTTTAACTCTCCGATTTTAATTGGCTATCCGACCAAATATCGAAGTTCGGCAAAAGGACCCTAACCAACACCTTGAAGGGGAGGAGTATTCCATTTCATATTAACTAATGAAAAAAAACAAAGAAAAAAAAACAGAATCGTTCCAGTAATGATGGAGCTTTGGGGAATGTTGTGTACCCTTTCATTGCCATCGCTCTGAGGTCCCTTCTGGCCCGGAGTGCTAGTATCTGATGAGGGTCCTATTTATGGGTTAAATAGAATCAAACCGTAGTTTGAGTTTACTGGTTTTGGCATTTAAATTGCGTATTTATGCTAAATTGGATTGTTTAAAATAGAACTGTTTTTACATTAAAACTGCGTACTTATGCTGAACTGAATTGCTCGAAATAGAACTGTTTTGACCTTTAAACTGTGTACTCATGCTAAACTGAATTATCTGAAATAAATCTTTTTTTAACTACTGCACTGTTTGAAATAGAACTGTTTATATGTATATAATTGATTTGGCATGGAATAACCTAAAATGGTTGATATGTCATAAAACCAAACCAAACCAAACCAGAATCGATCCGGTGAAACCATCCGAAACCCAGATTTGACCTTTTAATCTTAACGGGTGGACGCAGACTAATTTCAGCTGTCGGGTGTTTAAATGGGGTCAATGCACCAAATGGACTACAAATAATATTCTTACAACTTGCTTACTTTGATTGTTTTGACAACTTGCAGGTGTTTTCACTAAATTAACTTTTGAATTTCTTTATGTCTACTCATATAAAGTAAATAAGTCTGTATTCTGATTTTTTTATATTAGAAAATTACACTTTCCTGACTTTTAAAGAAAATCATTTCTTTTGATTAGTTTTTAGTTCTAGAGATACTGGCTCACACACACACACACACACACACACGTGTGTGAGTATATAATAATAATAATAATAATAATAATAATAATAATAATAATAATAATAATAAATAAATAAATACATATGAGATTTATATATTTAATGCCATGGAAGTTTTTCTATGACCTTTGGTTTCATATAGTTTCCCAAACAACAATCATCAGACAGATAAGGAAAGGAGATAAACATATCGAAAAAAGAAATACTGTCAAAAAACCGTTGGAATTGTGGACAGATCTTTATATGTGCTTGTGTGTGTGTGTGTGTGTGTGTGTGTGTGTGCGCGTGTTTGTCTGGGTTATAGTTGCATATCATTGTGTGTGGATGTGTTAGTGGTGTTTAGTGTATGTGTGTTTTTCGATTTATTCATTTCCTTTCGTTACCTGCCTGATGATTGCTGTTTGTAAAACTTCATGAAACCTACGGTCGCTGACAAACTTCCATGGTATTAAATTTATAAATCTGATATATATTAATTAATTATTATTATATTATATAATAGCCCTTTCTCTGATATTGAACACTCTCCAAATTATATCGCACTTGGTTCGCTACAAACCCCATAAAGTGAATTAGTAACAATCAACACTGTTACAATATATATATATATATATATATATATATATATATATATATATGTGTGTGTGTGTGTGTGTGTGTGTGCGTGTGCGTGTATTTTAGCAGCATTTCTTCATTAATACAAATTTTGTTGAATATGATAGACATTTTCTGTTTACATATTTTCTTGTTGATCCTTTCAAATTGCCGTATTGATTTTATAGTATTCGGCGGGAATTGATTGATATATTTTTCATAATTGTCTATTCCCCAAGTACTTTCTACCCGACTTTGGGCCATCATCAGGAGTGGATGTATTACAAAAGTGATGTAACTTTTGCATTTACATTACTACTTTGTAAGAAGAAGAGCATCTGGGCCGTTGCAGTGTGTAGCGTTTACTTTTAAAATTGTTCTATGAATAGTGTCAGTAGCTAAAGACATTTAAGTACAACAGCACTGGTTTGTATATATATATATATATATATATATATATATATATATATATATATTACTCCACAGACAGCCTGTTTCGTTGTATCACAACTTTTAATGTAGGTAGACACGCAGGACGCTTCATGCAGGGATCGAAACCCGACCAACTTTACGTTAGGCCTAGTAACTTACCGCTCACCCACTAACGGCATACGTCAGCTTGGGAATCACAACGCATTATGTATCAGCTTTCACTTGTTTACTTTTTGCCTTAACGGATACCACAATGATCAATTCATGAGAAGAGCTTTGCATTATGCGAGTGGTAGCCGTCAATTCTTTTGCTAGAGGGTGAGATAGATAGATAGATGGATAGGTTTCATTTCACATAGCACTAATACCCTTGGGAAAGGTATGAATCCAATTATTCTCCATCAAGCTATGGGTAAATAGTTGGGCAGACTGGGTTCTTCAGCCTTGGTGAGGCAAGTAGTCAGGGAGAAGGAAAACTCTGAATTCAAACCTGTTAAACTCCGCTTAAAAATTGACCTTGTGTCATACCCTACCCGAGCGGAGGGGTTGGTATAGATAGATAGATAGATAGTTATAAACACACTGGAGTTTCCCCACAGAATTATTTCGGTGTTATATTCAAGACACTCCTTTTGGTGAGGATTTGTGTGGGATACAGTTAGCGTATTCTAAATCTTGCCCAGCCGGACAAAGGTAGCATTTCGGAAGGGCAAAGATAATTTTTCCGATCAAATTTTCCGTAACAAAACAAAAGAAATACGACAATAATTTAAGAAGAAAAAAAAAGAAAAAAGATAAAAAGACAACCTTAAGTGGAAAAGAAACGAGTTAAATTTCGAAGAAAGAAATTTGGTCGCAAATATCATATTAAGTTCTTAAAATATTTCCTTAAAGCTGCTCGCAAGTTAGCAAGATGACACCTCGGGCTTAGTAAACATATAATAAGATAGAAATTCAATGTGGAATAAAAAATACACAGATAATTTACGATTCCATTTTTTAGATTTTTTTTATTTTTGGTTTCTTTACAAATTTGGTTGGGGAATTCAGTTTTATGCTTACGCAAAATAAGAAAAAATAAGAAATGCACTTCGTCTAAATAGACAAAAATGATTGATATACCAGCGACCAATCCGGAGGAAAAAACAATAAGATTAAATTATCCGCCCTTCTCAAAACGTTACAGTTAACAACAGAGAGTGAAAGACAAGAAAAATTGAAAAATATCGAACTTTTCGTAATTTGATAGTTATGAGACAACATTCAGCCGTTTTATAGAATCAGCTTATGATATCATATATATATATATATATATATATATATATATATATATATATATATATAATCATTTCATATCATATATACATTTCATATAATAAGCAGACTATGAAATATATCTATATCTATGTATGTCTATATCTATATCTATCTCTCTGTGTCTTTCTCGCTATATATATATATATATATATATATATATATATATATATATATATATATATATATATATATATATATCAAATATATAATATCAAATACATGATATATATATATATATATATATATGCTTAACATAAACTGATTCCACACTCGTGCACACGTACACACACACACACACACACACACACACACACACATATATATATATATATAATGTGTATACATATATATATATGGAAGTAAAAGTTATACTACGGTAGTTCTTGGCAATTCTGAGGTCATCTTTCTTGGGAAAAGGGAGGATGTAGCCCCTTGCCCATCTGTCTATAGTGTTCTGGTAATACTCGGTGTTGCAGTATCGGAACAGTATGTCGTCGAATTTCCTTGTTTTCCATACTTCTGGTGGTATAGAAGACCGGTAGCTTTCATTATCTTAAAAAAATTTTGTAAGTACAAAGTTGAGTTCCTCTGGGGTAAACTGTCCTAGTTTGATGTCTTGTTGGGGATTAATAATTTTCAGGTTAGGTTCATAATCCCATATCCCAGATAAATATACATAATATACATATATGTTGGGAATACTTTGCATATGGATTATAGTTTATAAAATAATGTATATATATATATATATATATATCGTATCATATCATATCTTATAATTTGCTTATGGCTTTAAATATATATATATATATATATATAACTGATCATATATATATATATATATATATATATATGATTAACTGATTATATATATATATATATATATATATATATATATATACAACCCAACCAGTCTGCATGATCAGTACGTTGCATAAGGTCTATTTTCATGAGGAGTTTAACAGGTTTGAATTCAGTTTCCTTTCTTTTAGACCAGTTGCCATATTAGTTGCAGGAGAAAGAATAGCTGGATTCATTCCTTTTTTTCAGTGTATTAGCGCAATTATATATATATAAATATATATATATATATAGGTATTATTCGGTCCAGTTAAACCAGAGTTGGGAGTAATTCCATCAGGACAAGAAAACCATTCAAAAGTGAACATTTAAATTTTCCTGGTAAAGAGCTCAATGTAACTGATATTACAGGGCAACAATTTCTTTAAGAAAAAACAACAAACAGGATGGAAATAAATTTATAATCCTAATGTGACCGGTGTTGGAAATATATATATATATATATATATATATAGGGTTGAGTTCTCTGGTGAATGAAGCAATCGTGTTGCCATTAGCGTTTATTGCAAGCCTCTTCCTATATGAATTGAGGTCTCGGTAGCCGTTAAAAATAGTAATTGTGATTCATAACCGTTTAAAATTTACTTCACTGCTACTGGCTCCTCGTGGTTAGAAGCTTGGATTGGCGTTTGAGTCAACCGGGTTTCGATCCCAGCTACGGCAAGCTAATATGTCTAGCCACACTGATGAGTTCTGATAGAACGAAACAGATCTGTCTGTGGATGACTATATATATATATATATATAAAGAGAGAGAGAGAGAGAGAGATAAAGAGAGATTAAAATTTTTGATTGATAGATTAGTATTCTGTCCATACATTTTTTGAGTCTATTCAGTTTGAAACTGATTTCTACATTTAAATGTAACAATAAAGAAAACAAACTGCAATTTTCACCACAAAAAATTTCTGGAAATAGATATTAAATCGAGTGATAGTAATAACCATCCTGTCCTGAGAGAAATTGCTAATTTACATATTTTGTTTGAAACATTCTTCATGAATAAAGAAACAAAACAGACAATGAAAAAATAAATTTGAAAGACAAATAACTATGTTTTTTTTTTCATCATTTACCATCCGATGGTGTTCACTGTCATATCTACGGCACTCATTTAGGCAGGAGGGAGTCTTCTTCCTCAGCAGAGGAGCCGTCGGCATATTCTACAGCTATAGCTGACAGTACGTATTTTTTTTAAGGGCCCAAATAGTGTAATTTTTTAACCATTTCAAGGAACACTTTTGACACTATCTACAGGAAACAAGAAAAATTATACGAACGAAAGATTGAACATACAAAAGAAGAAAACAACGATATTCCTCTTACCGAAAAAGACATCGACACGCGGCTAACGAAGGCATGGACAGCTATCGATAGGCTATCGATCATATGGAAATCAGACCTGAGAGATAAAATGAAACACAGTTTCTTCCAGGCAGCGGTCGTATCGATACTGCTGTATGGATGCACCACTTGGACTCTAACAAAACGGCTGGAGAAGAAGCTAGACGGCAACTACACAAGAATGTAGCGAGCAATATTGATCAAGTCCTGGCAGCAACACCCCACAAGGCACCAACTATACGGCCACCTGCCTCCCATCATGAAAACTATCCAAGTTGGACGAACCAGACATGCAGGTCACTGCTGGAGAAGCAGGGACGAACCATAAGTGATGCACCCCTATGGACCCCCACATATGGCCGGGCAAAAGCAGGGCGACCAGTTCGAGCATACATACAGCAGCTATGTGAGGATACGGGATGTAACCCTGAAGACCTTTCAGAAGCGATGAACGATTCGGAAAAGTGGCAAGAGAGGGGCAGGGATATCCGTGCCTGTGGCATGACATGATGATGATGATGATGACATTTATTCTATTTTCTTTCTTTCTTTCTCCGTGATGCTTCTTAATGTGCTTGATTCTTACTTCTTTGAACTTTTGTTTGTTTGTTTGTTTGCTTCTTTCTTTCTTTCTTTCTTTCTTTCTTTCTTTCTTTCTTTCTTACCGGGTTTTCTTTCTTTTTTTTATCTTTCTTTCTTTCTTTTTTTCTTTCTTTCTTTGTACTGCTCTTATTACATTTAATTCGTACTTCTTCCTACCTTGTTTGTTTGTTTTTTCTTAGCATTTTTGTTTTCTTTCTTTCTTTCTTTCTTTCTTTCTCCCGACAGTATCTTATTGTGCTTGATTCGTCTTTCTTAGCACTTTATCTATTTGTTTGATTGTTTTTTTTTGTTTGTTTGCTTGTTTGTTTTCTGTCTTTCTTTCTTTCTTTCTTTCTTTCTTTCCCAGCGATGCTTCTTATTGTGTTTGATTCGTCCTTCTTAGTACTATTGTTTGTTTGTTTGGTTATTTGTTAGTAAGTTTGTTTTCTCTTTATTTCTTAGCACTTTTCTTTCTTTCTTTCTTTCTTTCTTTCTTTCTATTCACTGTTTCTTCTGGTCTTCGTTTCTTCCTTTTCATTGGTGCTGTTTGTGCTTTCTTTCTTTCTTTCTTTCTTTCTTTCTTTCTTTCTTTTCGCGCGGCTTCTTATTTGTTTCATCCTTCTTAGTACTCTTGTTTGTTTTTTTCTTACTTCCATTACACTGCTTCTTATTGTGTTTTTTGTCCTTTTTAGTACTTTTGTTTGTATGTTTGTTCTTTTGTTTGTTAGCTTTCTTTCTTTCTTTCTTTCTTTCTTTCTTTCTTTCTTTCTTTCTTTCTTTCTTTCTTCGTGCTGCTTCTTTTTCTGCTTATTTTGTCCTACTTAGTACATTTGTTTGTTTGTGTTTTTTTTCTTTCTTTCTTTCTTTCTTTCTTTCTTTCTTTCTTTCTTTCTCCATATTGCTTCTCATTCTGATTTTTTCGTCCTTGTTAAAACTTTTGTTTGTTAGATTTCTTGTTTTCTTTCGTTTTTACTTCCAGTCCTATTTTTCTAATCGTTTTTTTTTTACTTGCTTGATCGTCTAAATTCTGATGTTTTAAAGATTTTGTTTTAATCATTCTTTGCAGCAAATGTTACCAAAATTAAAGAAATAATAATAATAATAATAAAACATGAATCTTTAATTTTTTTCTTTGAAATTTTCGTGACGTAGTGGCTAACACGCTGGCCTGCGATATCGTTGTAAGCGAATTTGTACTAAAGTCACGCTATTTCATTCATTTTCCGACTAATACCCTTGAGAAAGTTCTGAACCCCCTCATTCTCCCAGCTGTGAGTTAAATAGTTACAAAACTGTTCTTCTACAAGAAGAGCTTTGGGGTTTAATAACTCACCAAGGTCGATTATTCCATTTAACAAAGAAACTAATCAAAACATTGACTTTTTTGTTCATCATCATCATCATCATCGTGAAAGCATATCGACAGCTCGATTGCTTTTGAATCTCTCTCTCTCTCTCTCTCTCTCTCTCTCTCTCTCTCTCTCTCCCCCCATCTGTCCTCATCGATCTGCACGCTTAGTATGTCCTCTAAACCACCCCCAGTGTCCGTACAGAGATAAAAACAAGGTTCATGCGTTTTTAAAAGATAGTAACATCTTCTATAAAAATAAAATGTAACCAATATAATAATGCTGCACAAAGACATGAAGACCGTGGTTGCCTCACAAGATGGTGTCACTGACTATACTGACATTGTACCTGGTATCTTGCAAGGAGATTCATTAACACCATTTCATTCATAATTTACGTAGATCACATACGACGTATATCAATTGTTGTTATGGGTGAAAACGGTCTTAAAGTAAAATAAAAAGCAAGAAGCAGACGAAATTCTACAAAAACTATTACTGATGCAGACAACGTAGATGATCCAGTACTTCTTGCAAATACATCCGCTCAAGAACAGACCGCAAAGCCGTTGTTCTGTATATGAACTCAGACAAAACAGACATGTATTTTAATCAAGATGGTGAAATTTGAAATTAGTAAGACTTAGTTAACATAACTTGGTAGCTATATCTCTTCTACTGAAATTAATTTCAATACACGCTGGGGAGGGGAAAACTTAAACATACTTAGATGGAGTATCGACTATTTGGAAAGTTGATATCTCTGATAGAATAAAGCAGGTATGGGTTTCATATGTGGACGTAAGTGTAACAAGGAAGTCTTATACAATATGTTATATTAAGGAATGATTTTTTTATATCAATATTTTTCGTTAATTATTTTTTATCATTCAGTTTGGTACGGCTTTAAACTATTCGAGTCTCTTAGTTCAGGTTTATAGACATTGGGTGTATTTTTACGCTCGCGGGAAAAGGATGTGACTATCACCATTTGTCATAATAAACCCCCCGACAGCAAATGGGGTTGGAGTGTGGATAACGTCATGCCCAGAAGAGATGGTCCTGAGAATTAGGGGATTTTGAAAAGACGTCAGTTGGGTTTTCTACCGTTGAGGCATGCGTTTGAGTTTTTCGGATCTCGACCGGCAGAGATGAATTGAGACCTTAGACATCACAAGCTGCGCCGTGCGTTGGGGTGGGGTCAACATAGTATAGTTAGCAGAGGTACCCGTGGTGTAAGGGTTATCGTGGTAGGAAATGGACACGGCTACATGAGTTCAAATCCTGGACGAGGCTAATTGCATTTCACATAGTACTAATACCCTTGGGAAAGGTATGAATCCAATTATTCTCCCCCCAGCTGTGGGTAAACAGTAGGACAGACTGTGTTCTTCAGCCTTGGTGAGGCAGCTAGTCTAGAAGAAGGAAAACTCTGAATTCAAACCTGTTAAACTCCGCTTAAAAATTGACCTTGTGTCATATCCTGCCCGAGCGGAGGGGTTGGGTAAATATGATAGCATAGTTAGCATTGACTTATAAGAATTGTGTCTCTATTCTCGTGTCACCATGGGCCAAAGCCAGAAGATAATAAACCCGTTCGTATCAGAAACGGAAGAGGCCGCCTGTATTTGTATATGTATTTGTATTAAAGTTGTGATTGACATCACCAAATTATAAAACAAATAATATAAACCCTCATCATCATCATGTCGTGCCGCCAGCACGGATATCACTGACCCTCTCTCGCCACTTCTCCCTATCGTTCATCGCATCCGGCAGGTCTTCAGAGCTACATCCCGTATTCTCACATAACTGCTGTATGTATGTTCGAGCTGGTCGTCCTGCTTTTGCTCGGCCATATGTCGGGGTCCATTGGAGTACATTACTTATGAGTTCGTCTCTGCTTTCTCCAGCAGTGTCCTGCGTGTCTGATTCGTCCAACTTGGATAAACCATTATACAACAAATATTAATTACTTGCTGAAAACAAATAAAGTTTTGTAAAAAAAACTCCAAAAGGAAAAACAACTCATGAACAAGATCGATTAAATGACAAAAAAAAAATTAATAAAATAGAAAATTATACAGTATTTAATAAAGTTTTATCCTCATTCTTGTATAGGTTTGGTTTGGTTTAGTTTGTTGGGTTTTATGGCATGTCAACCTTTGTAGGTTATTTAACGCCAAATCCATTTTTATGTAAATAATCTGTTCTATTTAAAACAATTCAGTTTAGCATAAGTACACAGTTTAATTGTCAAAAATATTTCCATTTCAAACTATTCAAGCAGTTATATATAACAATTCAGTTAAGTGTAAATACAGTTTTAATGTCGAAAAACAGTTCTATTTCAAATATTTCAGTTAAGCATAAGCATGCAGTTTAAATGTAAGAACGGTTTAATTGTCAAAAACATTTCTATTAAAAGCTATTCAGTTTACTCAAACAATTCATTTTAGCATAAGTATGCTGTTAGTTCTATTTAACACATAGATAGGGGGGGTGTCCTCGTGGTGTAATGGTTAAAGCGATGGACTGCGGAATCGTAGTACGCGAGTTCGTTTTCCAGTCGTGCTATTATATTCACTTTCGGGCAAATACCCTTGGGAAAGGTATGAACCCCCTTATCCTCCCAGCTATGGGTTAAATAGTACTGCTCTTCTAGGAGAATGGCTTTGGCATTAAATAACCTAAAAAGAGTTGATATGCCATTAAACAAAGAAACCAAACCAAACCATAGATAGGGCCCTATAAGGAGCTACCTCTCCGAGCCAGAGTGGACCTGGGAGCGATGGCAGTGAAGGGGTACTCCGCATTCCCCAAAGCTCAAGCACTGCTGGAACCTCACCATCAGATTGTTTAGTGTCATATCAAGGACACTCGTTAGGAGGGGGGGGGTCTTACCCCTCTGCAGAGAAGCAATCGGTGTATTCTACAGCCGCAGCCGACTGGGCAAAATATTTTTGTATAAACGTGAAAGTTATGATTGAACCACAGAAAACTTTTCTCAAGTGATTCTTAGCAGATTATGTGTCGAGCTATGTAAAAGTAACGTTCAATACAAGCCTGGGTGTAGAAACCTAAATCCTTAACTAGAGAGAAAAAGTTAGGTCCTTACCTTAACAGCGACCAACAGGGAAAAGAACGAGTGCAATATTTACCCCTTAAGTTTTGAAAGGGTTCGCTGTATCAGTAAGAGCATTCTTGTATCTTTTTATAGGTTAATTTTTTTATGAATTGTTATGAGGCGATAACTCAGCAACAAATTACTCCCTCCTCATAGAGATTGATAATTTCTGAAAAAAAAATGGTTACGTACTATATGTTGCAAGTATCCATAACTTCATTGGATGGTGTAATATGTTGATGTAGCTATGTTTGTTGCATCAAAGAAAGCGGGCTTTAAATGGTTAATCCAAATGTTTTCTTGCCTGTTCTGTATTTGTAGAGGGTAGAAAATTTCCAATCTCCGTATAACTTTGTAAGGGACTTTGTATGGTGGCTGAATTGGGTGTTTGTATGTAAGGTCTCGTACCAAAACGTGAGTGCAGGAGAGTTGTGTATCTTTCATATCTGTCTTTGTCTTGGGAGTCCTTGATTTTGTATAAGACAATTTTGACATGTATTGTCCTAGATTTTCGATGAATGTGTTATAGTTGCTTGCGGTGTTTGTTGATTTGTCTATGACCAATTGCCCTTGAAAAGTAAGAATAGTTCCATAAACTAATTCGGCTGATGAACAGTTTCGGTCTGTTTTTTGAGAGGAAATAGAGATATATTCTCAGGAAAAAGTATATACAATAGGGAGACTATTAGTAGACAAGAACATTGGATTGGTGAACGCTTGTAATATTAAATAAAGGACAAACTACGATATGAGAGGAAATAGTGATTTATTCTCAGGAAAAAGTATATACAGTAGAGAGACTATAAGTAGACAAGAACATAGGATTAGTGAATACAGAATAAAGATATAATCCAAAGATAGTATTGGCTTCCGTTATTACGGTAGAAAGTAAGGTGATCTAGTGCGATCTCCAGTCTCCAAGGCTTTAATACTATTCCTATAAGAAGCTGCTCTTCACCTTCTAGTCTGCCCTGGTATTAGTAGCCACTGCTATATATGGCAGATGGACTAGTTCATTGCGTGGAAAAAGGTGGGTGATACCCAACACTTAAGTAAACCGTTTGCTTCGAGATGGTATACTGTTGTCCTGATTCTTTTGCAACCTAGCAGATCGGGGAACTTTTGGAAAAAAAGGGATTCAAATTGGCGGCCTCTGTCTGTGGTTATGAGAGAAGGAACCCCAAATCTGGCTATCCGTTTGAATCGGAGGGTTTGTGCCCCTGTTTCTGCAGTGACGTTGGTGACGGGGAAAGTTGCAGGCCAGCAGGTAAATCTGTCAATACTTGTGAGCAGGTAAGTGAATCCGTTTGATGGAGGCAGAGGTCTTTGGATGTGGATGTAGATGTGAGAAAATCGATCATCGGATTCTGGGAATTCCACAATTGGTGTGCGGGTGTGTCAGTTGGTCTTAGCTTTTTTTGCAAGCCTTGCCGTCCTGTGCCTGTCGTCGGACGTCGGATGAGATATGAAGCCATATGTATCTTTCGGCCACAAGCTTTATTGAAGCTTGTACTTCAGGATGAGAAATGTGTAGTCCGTCTTTATGCAGTTTCTCAGGAACGAAGAAACGGGGTTGTTGAGTTGACATGTCGCATGTGATGTTGAGATTTGTATGAGGCAGAGGGAATTGCGGCAATTTTAAAGTTGTTGTGATCGATTGTTTGAACGGCTGCAGTTGATATCCTTCTGCTGTTCTGATGCAATGACTTGAGCATCAATATCAGGACGTAGCTGTAAGGTGTTGATACTGTGTGAAAAGGCATCTGCTGGAATATTTTCTTCTCCCTTGATGAGTCGGATGTTGCTGGTAAACTGAAGTAGGAAATCTAAAGTTGTAGTGATCGATTGTTTGAACGGCTGCAGTTGATATCCTTCTGCTGTTCTGATGCAATGACTTGAGCATCAATATCAGGACGTAGCTGTAAGGTGTTGATACTGCGTGAAAAGGCATCTGCTGGAATATTTTCTTCTCCCTTGATGAGTCGGATGTTGCTGGTAAACTGAAGTAGGAAATCTAAAGGCCTAACTTCTCTAGGAGAGTGTGTATCTGCTTTCGCCTGAAAAGCACCGAGAAGAAGCTTATGGTCGCTATAGATGTAGAAACACCTGCCTTCAAACAGATGAGGAAATGGCGGACAACAGAGTATGCAGCATATGTTGCACAGTGGTTGAAGTAATGAGGGAAGAAAGAAGAACAACACTTTATAAAATGTATCCGTTTTTTTTATTCTTAAGAAAGGAGTTGAGGTCTCTCTGTTCTATGAAAGAGACAGTGACAGATTTCGACAGAATGCCATATTGATCCATAATTTCTTCTATTGACCATATCACACTGTGTTATCTTCAAGACCCACTTAGCGCTTTTTCTGCTTCTCGGTCTGTGTTGCTCAACCGGACACTGCTGAGAGCAAAAGTCCCCAGCGGGGTGTTCTCACTGACTACAAACTGGCTCTCACTCTGGCCTTCACTGTCACCAACTGACTCAACTGCCACGGGCATCTGCATATATTATTTCATAACGCCCATTTCCGATTAGATGACGTGATCTTCTTCCGCTTATTTACACTGGTACATCTCTGATTGACGGCTCGGTCAAGGGTCAATATGTAACACATACAGTTCTCTTCCAAAAGTACTGTTGCGTGATTCGGTATCTGTTAACTTTTATCTACCCTCTGTCGCAACACTGCACCTACGGCAAGATCCTTGCCCAGTCGGCTGGGGCTGTAGAATACACCGACTGCTTCTCTGCAGAGGGGTAAGACCCCCCAAACGAGTGTCCTGGATATGATACTAAACAATCTGATGGTGAGGTTCCAGCAGTGCTGGAGCTTTGGGGAATGCGGAGTACCCCTTCATTGCCATCGCTCCCAGGTCCACTCTGGCCCGGAGTGGTAGCACCGGATAGGGCCCTATTTATGGGTTAAATAGAACTAACAGCATACTTATGCTAAAATGAATTGAGAAAACTGAATAGCTTGAAATAGAAACATTTTTGACAATTAAACCCTACTTACACTTAAACTGCGTGCTTATGCTTAACTGAACTATTTCAAATAGAACTGTTTTTTGACATTAAAACTGTATTTATACTTAACTGAATTATTACATATAACTGCTTGAATAGTTTAGCCGTTTAGTTAGCGTCTAAGTAGTGCATCCATATAGCAGTATCGACACTACCGCTGCCTGGAAGAAACGGCGTTTTATTCTATCGGTCAGGTCTGGTAAAATCTAACACACGGTTAATAAATCTTTGGAAGCTTTGTGCGGCATTCCTAAGTTCAAAATGTACACGTAAGAACTCAAATAAACCAAACGGAGAAGTAAGTGCTGTTTTCGGTATATCCTCAGGTTCCATAGGTATTTGATTATAGGCACGTTATAAGGTCAATCTTTGGGAAAATATTTTTGTTTTGAATTTGTGTTGTGATATCGTGCAGATAAGTTAGAGGAAATAAATCTACTAAAGATGTGGCATTTAATGCTCTGAAATCAGCACATGCACGCCAAGACCCACATTCTTTAGGGACCATGGGAAGTGATGAAGCCTAATTACTTTGAGAAGTTCTGATAATGCCTTTGGTCGAACTCGATTTTAGCTGCTTTTAATAATTCTGGAGAGAGACTCGAGGACTTGAATTTTCTGGTGGTCCGTTAGTTTTAATGTGGTGAGTTATGTTGTGTTTTTAAATTACTCTTATTGAAGTATAGCTAAGTAATTGTTTTATATTTGTCTGTTAATGTTTTAAATTGTGGCTGGAGAAAACAATTGGCTGTAATTGGGCTTAATTGTTCAGTAGCCCGGATAAAACCTTTGATTTTTAGGCTTGTAACAGGGTCTACTACTCTTCTATGGTGAAGGTCTATGTATAACCGAAAATGTCGGAAGAAATCCTCATAAAAAAATAAAGATTGATATGTCTGCAACTGTGAAAATCCATTTAAAAGGGCGTCTAAGTCCTAGGTTTAAATTTACACATCTTTGTCCAAAAGTATTAATGATTGTGCCGTTGACGGCTTGAACGGTTAATTTTTCAGGGCCTCTACGGTTATCCTATTTACCCAACCCCTCCGCTCGGGCAGGATATGACACAAGGTCAATTTTTAAGCGGAGTTTTAACAGGTTTGAATTCAGAGTTTTTCTTCTCTTAGACTAGTTGCCTCACCAAGGCTGAAAAAACCAGTCTGTCCTACTATTTACCCATAGCTGGAGGGAGAATAATTGGATTCATACCTTTCCCAAGGATATTAGTGCTACGTGAAATGCAATCATTCACGTCCAGGATTTGAACTCGAGTCGCCGTGTCCATTTCCTACGATTATAACCATTGCACCACGGGCACCACTACGATTATCCAGCAACGTGGCTGGTATCAAAGAAATTTATGCACCCCTACCTACTAAACAATTTAGGACACTTGGGGAGTCAAAAATATACAATAAATGACCTGTTCGTTGTTTTTGATCGTCAGAATTAATCCAAAGTAAAGATTTGAACTGAAAAATCGACAAATTGCAGCGATTAATTCTGCAATTAATTAATTGTTCTTTAAATCTAAAATGATACTAGCAAAACGCGTAAGGTCTGTTAGATCGGGACCTAGGCATAAATTGTTTTCTGCAATTCGAGCGGCCACGAGGGTGGCGAATGGATAAAGTATCCGACAATTTGTTCATCACTTCCATTCGTTGTGTTATTATTGCGACCATTTTTTAACACATTATTTTTTTTTTGGCCATAGATAAAAGTGGCTATAGTTGTATTACTGACTTGTGTGCGGCTCAAAATTTGATCAGCAACTTCGGCAGTTTTGCCTAATGTGGCATCTTTGTCTAAAGTTGCCAGGATTGGCTGAGGCATCTTATTGAGGCATTTTCTGTAAGAAAATAGACTTAACAATATAATATCATTAGTGTTACCGGCAATAAACGCATATGCCTCAACAACTGAGAAGGCGCTCGGTCACCTAATGTCTCGGTGTTAACCAGTTGCTGTATATTTCGTTGTTCCGAGACTGCCGTTCTTGCGAAAATGACTTCTTTAAGCATGGCGTGTGGGTTCGACATGGTAGGATTTTCAGCGAGGTATCTAATTTCCGGAATGATGTGGTCTGGTAAACTGCCAATGCAAAAATGGATTTTTTTTTTATTTTGAATGGTAAGTCCACGCATAGTCATATTAGACTCAAGCTGGATGAACCATGATTGGATATCATTCAGTTGTAATATAATAGCCGAGGGATTTCGGTTCATGCCTTTGAGTTTAGTTAGGCTGAGAACCTTTCGGCTCAGCACATTGGTTAGTTGGGTGCAACATTGAGGTAGGTGTTAACGCGGGTGCGCACGGGCGGATGGAGGTGTCACACAGATGTCACAATACTCCGAGACAAAACGGGTGACGGAGTGCGAGTGACGTCACGCACCGGAAGCGCGCAGAGGTTTGTAGTGAGTTAAAGAAAGTTAGAGAGTTGAGATTAAACACTGGACGAAGACGGTCGATTTTTGGAGCTCGCAGACGCGAGGCGAACTTGCGCCCTATGAGGGCCGCTCGAGATGGGGGCCAAATAAAAGATTGTGTCTCTCCTCCTTATGTCGAAAACTTTAACTCAAAGTTAATAAAAAGGTTTCGTACCTGAACAAGAAGTCGTTACGTGTTTTCGAATTTCGAGATTTCTATGTTCTATCGTAATAAACATTATATGTCTATTTCGCACATAGCGTTAATTGTGAATATGGTACACGGCAAGAATGGTATTTTGCTTAAATATAAGGCAGAAAAACCCGTATTTGCTCTTGGCTGTTCATATTAAATTAAATTTATAATTACTGAAAGACAGAAAAATAATATTGATACATTTGAAAAGAAAAATGCCTGGATATGCAGAAAGGTACTTATAAATGCACGTACTAAGAGCACAAACGTAAGCAAGGTAGTAGTAGTAGTAGTAGTAGTAGTAGTAGTAGTAGTGGCAGTAGTCAGAGAGCTAATAGGTCAGTGTTTTCTTTTCTTACTACATGGACTACACTTGCTTACGGAACTTTTAGCAAGGTAATGGTTCTCACTCGATGTAAGGAGTAGTTTTTCCTCTCTTTTTTTAAACTTATGGAGAATTTACAATTTTTACAAATTCACTTTTTTTTTTCTTTAATAAAGTCTGTGTTCGTTTCTACTTGGGGTCATTAATTATGGGGTTTCACTTGTGGACTTAGGTATACAAAGGAAGTCTTACACAAATATTATAAACCATATTACAACAAATATTAACGACTTGTTAAAAACAAATAAAGTTTCATAAAAACTCCAAAAGGCAAAACAACTCGTGGACAAGATAGTTTAAGAAAAAAAAAAAAAAAAAACAAACAAATTTAATAAAATAGAAAATTATACAGTATTTAATAAAGTTTTATCAATGTTCTTGTATAAACGTGAAAGTTATGACTGAGCCACAGAAAACTTCTCTCAAGAGATAGTATTGCCCAGTCGGCTGGGGCTGTAGAATACACCGACTGCTTCTCTGCAAAGGGGTACCCCCCCAACGAGTGTCCTGATATGACATTAAACAATCTGATGGTGAGGTTTCAGCAGTGCTGGAGCTTTGGGGAATGCGGAGTACCTGTTCATTTCCATCACTCCCAGGTCCACTCTGGCCCGGCGTGGTAGCAACTGATAGGGCCCTATTTATGGGTTCAATAGAACTAACGGCATACTTATGCTAAACGGTTTAGATTGAAATAGAAATTTTTTTGACAATTAAGCCGTACTTACATATAAACTGCGTGCTTATGCGAAACTGATTTGTTTGAAATGGAACCGTTTTTGACATTGAAACAGTATTTACAATAAACTGAATTGTTTGACATAGAACAGTTTTGAATATTGACTGTGTGTAAACAAAATCTGTACTTATACTAAACTTAATTAGCTGAATTAAAACTGCTTGATTAAACTGAATTGCTAGAAATAGAATTGTTTTTCACAACTAAAATGTACTTACATTTAAACTGAGTACTTATGCTAAACTGAATAGTTTGAAATTGAACTGTTTTTGACATTGAAACTGCACTTACACTAAACTGAATTGTTATATATAACTGCTTGAATAGTTTGAAATGGAAATGTTTTTGAGAATTAAACTGTGTACTCATGCTAAATTGAATTGTTTTAAATAGAACTGATTATTTACATCAAAATGGATTTGGCGTTAAATAACCTACATAGGTTGATATGCCATAAAACCCAACAACCCAAACCAACCATCAAGAGATGCTATCTACTTAGCGGAGTATTATACGTATATTTGTAGAGCTAAGTAAAAATAATGTTCAATATAAAAAACAGGTCTGTGTATAGAAACCTAACTCCTTAACTAGAGAGAAAAAGTTAGGTCCTTACCTTAACAACGACCGACAGGGAAAAGAGTGTAAAATTTACCGCTTAATTTTTGAAAGGGTTCGCTGTATCAGCAGGAGCATTTTTGTGTCTTTTCATTGGTTGATTATTTTTAGGAATAGTTATGAAGTGATAACACTGCAACACAGAATTTTTTCTAAGTTGTAGCCATGTTTATCCTTCTGTTTAAGATATTTTCTCGTATTCTATTTTTCATTTAACATCCCATTAACAACCACATCTTACAGATTATCGGCCGAAAAACACTCACACACATACAATGATCATGATATTTTATTGATTGGAAACATGTAAGATACTATATGCCGTTCTAATTCCAGAATTATATGGCAGATATATTCACTATCCATGACATCGACCATTTTCTCCGCAGACACTGCTATCTTTAAACATCGAAAGACATCCGAATATATATATATATATATATATATATATATATATATATATATATATATATGAAGGTAGCAGAAAAAACATAATCCATATAGGTGAATATATTATGATGTAAGGTCGACGTTAACGTTTCGGTTTCAGTAACCATCATCAGGACTTGGATATCAAAATAGTTCATATAGCGATGGATGCTTGATGTGAACTATTTTGAAATGCAAGTCCTGATGATGGTTACTGAAACCGAAACGTTAACGTCGACTTTACATCATAATATATTCACCTATTTGGATTATGTTTTTTCTGCTACCTTCATACTGTCGGATTTAATCCATATTTACTTTCATACTCGTATATATATATATATATATATATATATATATATATATATACGCTCACTTCAACATACATTTTGTTTGTATGTGAGCATATGTGTGTGTGTTAGTGTGTGAAAGAGAGAGAGAGAGAGTGTGTGTGTGTAGAGAGAGAGTAGAGAGAAAGAGAGAGAGAGAGAGTTGATAGAGAGAGAGAGAGAGAGAGAGAGAGAGAGAGAGAAAGAGGTTATGATTTCTCATTTCATTAATGTTTTTTTTATATCAATATCTCGCAGGATAATTATTTTCTCTCTCTACCTACATCTGGTTAGTTGGTTGTTTGGGTTTTATGGCGTATCAACCTTTGTAGGTTATTTAACGCCAAATTCTGTCTATAAGCATATACATTCAACCAAGGATTTCTGAACGAGTACTTAGTTGGTGACATTTTCTATGGGCGGGATTTCATTTGTTTGCACGTGATTACTACCTACATCTATCTATCCCTCTCTCTTTCTCTCTCTTTCTCTCTCTCTCTCTCTCTCTCTCTATATATATATATATATATATATATATATATATCTGCAAACTCAGAGATAAGCACCCCTGACAAACACACTTATATATCTTATAATTGGACTATTTCTCTTGAGCATGACTTTTTTTTTATTTACTCCGTTTCGGCCGTGTACCCTTCGGCCTTCTTCAGGTGTTGTTGATTTTTTTCAAATGCAGATGTATTTTGTTAGCTCTGTAGCGAATCGAGTATTGATTAAGAGAGCCTTTGGGGACTGTTACTAAAATAAGAAGAAACCAAAAAGAAACGGTTCCCTGCCCACATTAAAAAAAATGTTCGTGAAAAAGAATCTATGTGAACGTGATTCACGTTCAACGTTGTCACGAAGATTAGCTAGCGTTTGGTTTATCAATTTACAAACAGAGCCCCCCCCCCAAATCCGTATTTTGCATTGAAGAAATACAACAGCATCTGAAAAAAGCCGAAGGGTGACATGACTGAAACATAGAAAATAAGATAAAACACAAGGGAAATAATCTAATTATAAGGAAAAAAAAAAAAAAAAAGAAAGAAAAACAAATGAATTATTATTGTTATTTTTTTATCTTGGGAATAATCTTTTATTTCATTTTTTTAAAACCGGTTTTTGGACGAAGAAAAATAAATCAGCAGTTATTATTTCTCTTTCTATATTCTCTCTCTATAAAGCTATCGTGTCTGTTTGTTTTTTTTTTGTTTGTTTGTCTGTCCGGTTCTAGCTTCTACATAAAATTGTTTGTCAAAAACAACCACTTCTTTCCTTTTCAAATAAGGTTCGATTTTGTTGGTCTTATCTACTTAACTCCTTATGGGCTATTTGATGCCGACATTTGATTCCTTTGAAATTCTTTGATTACATAGCAATTTTTTTTCAGTTGCATATTTTTATTTGCACGCAGTTATTGGACACCACGTATTCTTATCTAATACAAATAATTTGCAGATCGTTTCAAGTATTTATATTTATTACTGATAATTTACAGTCCATATAGTAGTATCGACACGCCCGCTGCTTGAAAAAACAGCGTTTCATGGACGCTAACTAAACGTATGGAGAAAAAGCTTGACAGCAACTACACAAGAATGCTGCGAACAATATTGAATAAGTTATGGAGGCAGAATCCCACAAAGCAGCAACTGTACAGGCACCTACCACCCATCACGAAAACTATCCAAGTTAGACGAACCAGACATGCGGGACACTGCTGAAGAAGAAGGGACGAACTCATTAGTGATGTACTCCTGTGGACCCCTTTACATGGACGAGCAAAGGCAGGGCGACTAGCTTGAACCTATATACAACAGCTCTGTGCCGATAGAGGATGTAGCTTTGAAGACCTATGGAAGCAATGGATGATAGAGAAGGGTGGCGGGAAAGGGTCAGAGATATTCGTGCTGATGGCGCGACATGATGATGATGATGATGACTGATAATTTGTACCAAATTATATGGTTTAAGGTTGGTTGGTTGGTTGGTTGAGTTTTGTGGCATATCAACCTTGGTTGGTCATTCAACGCCAAATTCTGTCTATATATACATACATATTCAACCAAAGATTTCAAAACGAATACTTAAGGTAGATAGAATGTTCTATTAACAGGATTTCATTTGTTTGCACAAGATTAACCAGTTTTAAGTTGTCATATTTTTTTGGTACAACTCTGTCTCTCTCAAGAAGGACAGAATGTCATCTATTTTTACTTAGAAAAATCGCTTTCTGATAACAGTTAAAGTTCTGCATTCTATAAGAATGTGTTTAACCGTGCAAGTTGTCTGGCAGTTTAAACGCTGTGGTTGTGGTTCCTGTTTCAAAATGAAAGAGTGATTATATGGTTTAAAGTAACTATTCCAAGTTAATGAAAATCATTTCTTTGCACACAATTATATGTTTCAAGTATTCCGATCAGACATCCGTAATTTGCGAGATATTATATGGTTTCAAAAAAACAAAACAAAAAAAAAACAGTTTATATCCAGCCGAATAGCAAGTGTAGATAGAGACGAAGCCATTTATCACATAATAAGAGTACGTAGCAAACTAGCGCAAAGAGAGTATAGGTCGAGACGAGAGTGGGTGGGTAAAGCTAGCTTCGGAGAATTATGCAAGAAATGAACATTAACCATACTATCAAATGATATACCCCAAAATCGGAATCCGTCCAAAAATGAGACGCAAAAAATTGTCTTGGAGTTTGATCACCTAATCCTGCCAGACGACTAGACGTTGTGATAATCAACAATAAAAAAAAAATGAAAATTGAATAAAAAAGAGAACCCGTCGAGTAGTGGACTTTGACGTCTTTGTGGAAAATAGTGTGAAAATCAAAGAAAACAAAGAGAGAAATAAGTACTAAGACCTTGCCAGAGAACTGACAAGGCTGTTGAATATGAGAATAACAATGATGTAATGGTTATCGTCGTAGGAAATGGACACAGCGACACGAGTTCAGATCCTTGACCTGGCTAATTGCATTTCCCATAGCACTAATACCCTTAGGAAAGGTATGAATCCAATTATTCCCCCTCCAGCTATGGGTAAATAGTAGGACAGACTAGGTTCTTCAGCCTTAGTGAGGTAACTAGTCTAGGAGAAGGAAAACTTTGAATTCAAACCTGTTAAACTCTGTTTAAAAATTGACCTTGTGTCATATCCTGCCCGAGCGGAGGGGTTGGTAAATATGAATAACAATGATATCATTTCTTATTGGCACGCTTTGAACGGCCCACAAAGGATTTTTAAAGAGGGCTATAAGAGCTGGAAATACATGGACGAACTGAGACAATCCAAACTACGGCATAGTTAAAATTGGCTAGAATACAGAGAAGAATCCTAGAGATTTGAGGAGACTTGCAGCCACTCGAACTCCACTGAGAGACCACTAGCTAATACTGGTATAGGAAGTACATAAGAAATATAATAATACAAATAATAATAATAACAAATGGAGACTAACCAGACCACAGTATTGTTAAGATCGACAAGAATACTGAGAAGAGTCCTGGAGATTTGAAGAGACTTGCAGCTAATCAAGCTCCAGTGAGAGACCATCAACTAATAGTGGTATGAGAAGTACACAAGTATAATAATAAAAAAAGTAATAATAATGAATTGAGACTAATCAGACCACAGCATTGCTAAGATCGGCTAGAATATTGATAAGAATCCTGGTGACCTGAGGAGACTAAATGTCACTCAGACTTCAGTGACAGACCACCAGCTAATGCTGGTGTGAAAATTTGCGAAAAGCGAAATAATAATAATAATAATAATAATAATAATAATAATCAGAGAACAAGAAAACTAATGGCGATGCATTAGGCCTTACACCCCAGAGATGACATAAACAGACTATTTGTGCCAATGAAAGAAGGAGGAAGAGGACTCGCCAGCACTGAAGATAGCGTCGACACATAGTTAAAACGACTCGAAGACTACTAAAAAAAAGCAAAGAAAAACTGATTACAGCGACTAGAAACAACGCAAACAACACAAGGATCAACAAAACAACAATAACTAGAAAATAAAAATAGGAAGAAAAGCAATTGTATTGTCATTTCAAGCGAGAAACAAGGAAAATCTTATATGAGAAGAACTGGACATGGCTAAAAAGAGAAACCTTGAGAGAAAAACTGAATCCCTTCTAATAACAGCACAAAATATCGCCGTAAGGACCAACGATGCTTAAGCAAAAATAGATAAGACGCAACAAAATAGCAAATGTTGGTTATGTGGTGATAGAAATGAAACGATCAGTCACGTAAAAAGCGAATGCAGTAAATTAGCCCAAAGAGAGTATAAGAGTAGACATGAGTGGGTGGGGAAAGTAGTCCACTAGGAATTGTGCAAGAAATTGAAATCTGAGTTTGTGAACCAGTGGTATATGTACAACCCAGAATCAACCCTGGAGAATGAGACGCGCAAATTTCTCAGGGATTTTTTGTAATCTAACAAAAAGTTAATGAATTGAGAAATAACCAAAACTGAGGTTGGAATTGAAATGGGAGTCTTTATAACATTAACAAAATACAATACTCGCCAGCGGCGTAAAAAAGGTGAACTGCTGCTCGTCGTGACGACTCAGCTCACAATAGTGTCCGACATCTTTATGAGGAATGGGATACACTCAACAATCTTCATAAGTAGGGTATATAACAGATTTTGAGATAAAGACGAATCACTTGATCACGGCCAGACAACCAAATGATAGTTAACAAAAAAGGAGAACGTGTCAAATAGTGGATTTTGCTGTCCTGGCAGACCATAGATAAAAAAATTAAAAGAAAGTGAAGGAGAAATAAGTACATAGACTTCGCGAGAGAATTAACAACCTATAGACATTGAAGGTGACGGTGATACTAATTGTAATTGGAGCACTAGGAACAATACGCAACGAATTGGCGAAAAGACCGAAATACTTTGAAATAGGGGGAAAAGTGGAGACCATCCACACTACAGCATTAATAAGATCAGCTAGAACACCGAGAAGAGTCCTGGTTACTTTAGGAGACTTGCTATCATTTAAAATACAGTGAAAGACAATCAGCAAGTATTTGTGTAAAAACACTCTTATGGGGTGAAAAAGCAATGATTATGAGAAGAAAAACAAAAGAGGAGACCATCCAGTATTATTAAGATCAGCCAAAATACTGAGAAGAGTTCTGGTAACTTCAGGAGACTTGCTGTCACTCAAACTACATAGAAAGAAAATAAGCTTGCATTTGTGTAAAAAAAACTCTTAAGGGGTGAAATAACAATAATTACAAGAAGAAAAACATAAGAGGAGACCATCCAGACTACAGTATTATTAAGATCAGACAGAATACTGAGAAGAGTCCTAGTAACTTAAGGGGACTTGGTGTCAAACAAATTAAAGTAAAAGAAGTATAATACGAGAAAAGACAAGGTGAGAAACGTGATCCACTGGGTGTTGTTCAAGAAATTTAAACTTTACCATACGTACAAGTGGTATGTGCTCAATTCGAAATCCGTGCAGGAGAATGAAATGCACGAAGTTCTCTGGGATCCCCTAATCTCAGCCGGACGACCAGACCTTGTAATAGTCAACAAAAAAAGAGAACATGCCCAATAGCAGACTTTGCGTCCCGGCGGACTACAGTGTAAAAATAAAAGAAAGCGAAAAAAAAAAAAGATAAGTACCTTGGCCCTGCTAGAGAAATAATTTTTAAAAA
>OY757938.1:23873239-23895739 GCA_963585895.1 Sepioteuthis lessoniana
ACCTGAAATTCGTCGATTTCTTTCCATATTTTTAAAAATTTCAGTTTGTGGCAATCCACCCTAAAAAAACAAGACACAAATTCTCTTGGCTTCATTTAAAAATGTGAGGTTTGCTTTTTTATATTCGGCGTAAGAAGAAAATTAGAGGATGCGACAGCGAATGGGTTAAAAAGATATGACGACAATCCTAAGTTTTGATTCGAAAGGAGTTTTGCGTGTCTTAAATACCTCTAGATTGAAAAAAATTGTTTGAAAAACAGTTAAAAATCAACAATCAACACAACTCTAGGCTATGTTGACAAACTTATATCCTAAGGAGAAGTGAATGTTTCAATGAAAAAAGGTATCTACAATCAATCAAACATAAATGAGGCAGTTATCTAAATCAAATTATATATATCTCCAGGGTATGATGAGCAAATTTTCGTCTAAATTACACAAAAATGAAAATAACGACATCTCACTTGATCAGAGGTGTTCACCAAAATTTCATGAAAACATCTTAAGATATAGGGTGTATCAAAACTGATACTATCCCTAATATGATAATGATTTGTTACTTTGACAAGTGTACCATTACAGTACCGAATAGACATTTGTGTCATAACGGAAATAAATGGACATTCTTATCTCCTCAACCCTGCTGTAACCTCGCAGTGGTGAAAGTTGACGAACGCACGAAACTCTGTTTTAGTTAACTACTCAAAGGTTCATTTACTACAGAAATTGGTAAGTAGCCGCCGGGAGTAACAAAGAGAGTTTGAAAGTTGAGTCGATCGCGATAGCTGGACAACGAGAAACAACATGTCTCGATGAGAAAGAGAAAGTAGACACAGACCTTGAATTTTCTTCCTGGTTTTCTGCTGTAGTTCGAACATGCTTGTCCGCTGGGTCACGTCTAGTGTAAAGCCCTCTTTGGAGCCCACCCCCAAAGTAGAGCTCGTAAATTTTCATCTTACATCTTCGTGGCTACTATTCAACTGACTGTCTTTACCTCCACACGTCTAGCAACAACTCCCTCAAAACAAGTCGTCCCCTTTCCTCCACCTGGTAACGGCGGGAGGAACATCCGTTTCCGCTGGTTTCACACCTGTACAAAAGGTTTCGAACCACCGGGTTTTTACCAAGTCATTTTTAATAACGCGTGCTTTGGTCTGGTCGTTCGAAGATTGTCTGCTTTCTTATTCATTCATCTATTTAGTTTTTCAATTTCAATTTTCTATAAGTGTAATGGCAGTCAATTTCAATTTTCTATAAGTGTAATGGCGGTCAATTGGATCACGTCCCGTAAAAATGCACCCTTTTGAGTTGGAGACATCAAATCAATGTTTTTTTTTAAATTGTCATTATATCAGCTTCCAAGACTTGGAATCTTTGTTTTTTAAGTTTCTTATTTCATTAATAAGTTATTATCATATTAATAGGTTGTATCTATTTTGAGACAGTTTTGAATGATTTCGTCTCCAAAAAATAGTGACGCAAAATATTTTCCTCTCTGGTCCAAGGCATTAATAGTTGTTATTGTATACTATTTTCAAATCTGAAGCAAAAGAGAACACAACATTATTATTAATAAAGTTATTAGCAGTCACCTGGGTCCCATATATATTGAAACATACTGTGCTATAGTTTAAATTTATTCAAAGAAATCGCTATTAGCTTCAACCACAACTTCTAGATGACATTTTCCGACGGTCACTTTCAATTGCTGAATGCTGCTGTTATCCTTGCCTTCAGTTCATATTTGGTGTTGACCGGAGTTTTGTTGGGTAATCAAAATAATCAAAGAGATTGCAATCTGAGGAGATAGGTGACTAGATGTTAGCGGTGAATATCTTCACAGCAATATTCTCATAGCCAAAACCGCATTTCCTACTCATATGGTATGCCACAGAGTTGGCATACCATATGAGCAGCCATCCTCTCGATCCAGGTCAGCACTACCTTAGGAAATTATACGGTGACTTGAATTCAATTGTTTTTTTTTAAACAAAATTTATATTTTGCTCTGCGGGCATATTTTGTATTAAAAAGCCATGAATTGAGCACTTTTTCTTTGGATACTTTCAGTCATTCTTTACTTGGTATATATATATATATATATATATATATATATATATATATATATATATATATGTGTGTGTGTGTGTGTGTGCGCACGCGTTTTATTCTGTTCATATCTATCTGTCTATCTATCCATCTATCTATCTATCTATCTATCCAAAACCTCCCCCACCCGAGCAGGAGTCGATATGAAGTAGAATTTTTAGTAGAGTTTAATAGGTTTGAAGTCACAGTTTTCCTTCTCCCAGAACGGTTGCAATACCAAGTTAAACAGCACCATCTGCCCTACTATTTACATCTAGCTGGAGGAATAACAGTTGGATTCATATATTTAAAAAAAAATTAATACTTTGTTCTACTTGGATTTATTCTTTTACCCCTGCACGGTAAAGTTGTTACATATGGTCAAAATCAAGCGGAGTTTAACTGGTTTGTAGTTAGCTGTTTCCTTCTCCCAAACTGGTTGCCTAAAGGACCCAATCGGCCCTACTGTTTACTTATAGTTGGAAGAAGAATAGTTGGATTCATACCTTTCCCAAGTGCATTTGTGCCATGGGAAATGCAAACAGCTCCCTCCGGGATTTGAAGTCAGGTCGCTATGTCCATTTCCCTACGGCAATGATAATTACACCACGACCGCCTCCTCAACCATCCCCCCCACATATATATATATATATATATATATATATTGAGATAGAGAGAGAGATTGATAGATAGGGAGAGAAATATATATAGATATATTGGAGATACGAACAGTGTCAGAGAGATGGATGAATTGATGGATCAATGGATATATATAAACGCAGTTTCTTCCAGGCAGCGGTCGCATCGATACTGCTATATGGCTGCACTACATGGACGCTAACAAAACGGCTGGAGAAGAAGCTAGACGGCAATTACACAAGAATGCTACGTGCAATCTTAAACAAGTCCTGGCGGCAACACCCCACAAGACACCAACTGTACGGCCACCTACCCCCTATCACCAAAACTATTCAAGTTAGACGAGCCAGACATGCAGGACACTGCTGGAGAAGCAGGGACGAACTCATAAGTGATGTACTCTTATGGACCCCCACGCATGGCCGTGCATAAGCAGGACGACCAGCACGAACATACATTCAGCAGCTAAGTGAGGATATGGGATGTTGTCCTGAAGACCTACCTAGGGCGATGAACGATAGGGAGGAGTGGCGAGAGAGGGTCAGGGATATCCGTGCTACCAGCGCGATATGATGATGATATATATATATATATATATATATATATATATCACTGGCGTCTTGTAAGGAGATACAATGGAACCATTTCTATTCCTAATCTACCTAGATTATTTTCTTACGAACATAAATTGATCTAGTGAACGAAAATGGCTTCACACACACACACACTTAAAATAAGGAGCAGATAATATCTCACAGAAAGTATTTCTTATTCAGACTAAACGGTTGACCAAGCGGATTTTGTAAATACACCTGCGTAAGCTGAATCTCTGCTGCACAGCCTGGAACAGGCAACAAGAGGCACTGGTATCTACGTGAACATAGAGGAAACAAAGTTCATGTGTTTTGAATAGGATTATTCCATCACCTCATTAAATGGCAAAACCTCTGAAATCAGTAAACCAGTTCGTGCATCTCGGTAGCAATATCTCGTCTACTAGCCGACTAGAAAACGATCACATTCATCTTCAGTGTGGACACCGAGTGTCGTCTCGTGGACTTGCTGGGAGTGATGGCCGACTGGGACGGATAGCGAGAGGAAGTCCATGGAATCCATGTTGCCAGTACACCTTGATGATGATGATAATGATGATCATGATCATTTCCTCGGTCTCCACCAGTTTAAGTTAGTTATGGCGGCAACATATATTTTAAACAACATGTTAGAAAACATGAAGAAATTGGCCGTTATCACCAAGGAGATTGAAATTCCAAATTCAAATATACATTTCATTAAAAAAAAATCAACTAAGAAGAGAATTTCGAGGCTATTTTCAGAATTAATGCAATCAGTAGAAAATAAATATGAATCATATAAGCGTTTTTATTATATTCGATATTTCTAGTTATCTCAGTTTGTTAAGGACCATCTATGTTTTCGCAGTATGTCCCATCTATATATTTAAGTTTTATTTCTTATCTATCTATCTATCTATCTATCTATCTATCTATCTCAGTCTATTCATATCTATCTATCTATCTATCTCAGTCTATTCATATCTATCTATCTATCTATCTATCTATCTAAATCATTCACAGCCTTTAATCTTAGTCTATTGATATCTATCACTCTATCTATCCTAAACTCTATACTTGAATATTTACTTGAAATTCAACGCCGTCTTTGCTTTCTAGTCGATATTTTAAAATTTGTCGTTTTTATGGAAATTGCTCATTTACATTAGAAATTTTATTGAAAACGAATAAAACATAGAAATGGCTTCAAGTTTTGACTTGAATGTCTAATAAATTGTATCCGTAAACAAAAATTGTCGTCTTTCTTCAATTTATTTATTTTTACGCGATTTTTGTAGTCCGTTTTCATTTTGATAAATAAAAAAATTAACAAATAAAAAAAAAATGAAAAGTTTAAATGGAATTCAATATTTTATTATATAAAAAAGATACAAAACAACAAAACAGCGACATTGGAAATGTTCTCCGGATTTTTTCAATATTGTTATGAAAAAAAATCGTTAGAATAAATATTTGTAGACTAATTTGTTTATAGTCAATATTATCGAAATGTACGTCTTTTTAGGAAGGACAGAAATATAGCAACAGAGATACAGACTTCTTTGTAGAAGCACTCGCATTCTCGCGGAAAGAAAGATTCATTGTCGAAAGAATGAGAGAGAGAGAGAGAGAGAGAGAGAGAGAGAGAGAGAGAGAGAGAGAGAGAGACTCATATAGATATTAACATACTTAGACATATCAAATAGATAGATAGATATTTATAGGCTTGGTAGATAGATCGATAGATAAATAGATATATTATTTTTTTTACTTTGTTTATCTGTCTGCCAGAATCTCTCTTTCTCTCTCTCTCTCTCTCTCTCTCTCTCTCTCTCTCTCTCTCTCACACACACACACACACACACACACACACACACACACACACACACACAAATCATTTCTTCACATCTTACTCAACATACAGTGTTTGCTATAACTGTATAAACCGTCTTGTCGATGGGGTTTAGACTATGCAGAAAGTACCCCAACAATGGAGTAAGAACCCCTCCCGCCAAAAAAAGATTATGTTGGACGTTGCATAAAACTACATCTGATGTCGAGGCTCAAGTTCGGGAGATCTTCATGGACATAATTACCGGGTTTTACTAGATAGATAGATAGATAGATAGATATGAACAGAATGAGATAGATAGATAGATAGATAGATTTTAATAGACTGAAATAGATTTATATGAATATATATATATATATATATATATATATATATATATATATATATATATATATATATATGAATAGAATGAGATAGATATGAATAGACTGAGATAGATAGATAGATAGTGTGAAAAAAAAACAAAAAAAAACAAAGAATAAACTGTAAATATGAACATAAAATGAACGTTGTTCCCTCCTCTCTTATCATAAAATAACCCATGACAAGTTGAAATGACTTTATCATCAATCATTCACTCGATCAATCAATCAATATCATAACAAATATCATTCCAATATTAAACATTTACTGAGAATGGAATTACACATAATTCTATAGAAATTATTAGCATTAAATGGGATTATTTAATACCAAGAAACAGTGCAGTTAAAGGATTATAATTATTGTCGAATAAGAAAACAGTCCCGACGGCTGGGGCTGTAGAATATATCGACTGCATCTTTGCAGAGGGGTAAGACCTCACCACAACGAGTATCGTCGAGATGAGACTAAACTGCATCTAATGATGACGCCTCAGTTCTGAAACTCTGGGGTATGTGCAGTATCCCTTTATTAACATCACTCCCAGGTTCACTCTGACATGGAGTTAAGGGACTATGTATAGTTCACATTGGTCTATTTAAAAATGATTTGTATTCGATATAGTAGTGTCCAAAAATAGAAGAAAATAGCAGAAAAACTTTAACCACAACTTATAAAAAGAATGTAAATATGAACGTACAATGAACGCTATTCCCTCCTATCTAGGCATATAATAACCCATGACAGGTTGATATGACTTTAAAATCAATCATTCACTCGATTAATCCTTTATTTACCAACCCCTCCGCTCGGGCAGGATATGACGCAAGGTCAATTTTTAACGGAGTTTAACAGGTTTGAATTCAGAGTTTTCCTTCTCCTAGACTAGTTGCCTCACCAAGGCTAAAGTGCCCAGTCTTCCCATTCACTCGATTAATCAATCAATATCATATCATATATCATTTCTACATAAAATATTTACTGGTTTGCGTCTCAATACTTGGAAGTATTAGCTATTGTGTAAATGGATGAATAGTTTTGAAGTGAATTATCAATGTTAAGTAGCAATACTTATAACCACTTCAAAAACAAATAGTTAATTAAATTATTAGTGTTTGACAGCAATACTTAAAGCCATTTAACTGTGTACGAACAATAGCAATCCTTATTTGTTTGGAGACAGATTTGCTCTAACTTAAAAAAAAAAGATAAAATTACCAACAAACTATTTACTTACATATAATATGTATATCAATTTAACTGCGTGCAAACAAATGAGTGATGTTAGATTAAATTGTTAGTGTTACATAGAAATACTTGAAACGTTTTAACTGTTAGCGAAAATGATTAATATTGAATAGAATTATTCGTGTTAGACAGGAATACTTGAAACCATTAACCGTGTGCAGATAAATGAGATCTGGTTCGTTTAAAAATGTTTTCAATAAACTAAGTGTTTACAACTCATATATATTTAATATATATATATATATATATATATATATATATATATATATATATATATATATAAAAGCGGCGTAAATATTGATATTCAACACTAATAAGTCTATTCAACATTACTCATTCTTTTGCTCACAGATAAATGTTTCGAAGTATTGCTATGTATCACTAACTAATCAATTTAACACAAGTTGTTTGCTTGCACATAGTTAAATGGTAAAATAGTTCAATTTGACCCATTGATGGAACCCTAACTAGTAAAGACCAGTTGGTTAGTAGTGTAGAATACAACGACTGCATCTCTGCAGAGGAGTAAGATCCTTACCCAACGAGTGTCCTAGATATGACGCTAAATAATCTGATAGTGAGGCTGCAGTAATGCCGAAGATTTAGGGAGTACTGAGTACCCCTTCATTGCCAAATAAAACTGTTTCACATTTAAACTTTGTAAACAAATGACATGCTAAATTGAGTTGTTTGAAATAGAACTGTTTGATCTTTTAACTGTGTGTAAACAAATGACTGATGTTTAATTAATGTGTTAGTGATACATAACAATACTTGGATTCATTTAACTCGGTGCCAAAGAATGAGATTAGCCTTATTTAAAAAAAGATCTCAACAAAATATGTTTACAAATCATCATCATCATCATCATCGTGTCGCGCTGGTAGCACGGATATCCCTGACCCTCTCTCGCCACTCCTCCCTATCGTTCATCGCCCTAGGCAGGTCTTCAGGACAACATCCCGTATCCTCACATAGCTGCTGAATGTATGCTCGTGCTGGTCGTCCTGCTTTTGCACAGCCATGTGTGGGGGTCCATAAGAGTACATTTCTTATGAGTTCGTCTCTGCTTCTCCAGCAGTGTCCTGCATGTCTGGCTCGACTAACTTGAATAGTTTTCGTGATAGGAGGCAGGTGGCCGTACAGTTGGTGTCTTGTGGGGTGTTGCCGCCAGGACTTGTTCAAGATTGCACGCAGCATTCTTGTGTAATTGCCGTCTAGCTTCTTCTCCAGCCGTTTTGTTAGCGTCCATGTAGTGCACCCATATAGCAGTATCGATGTGACCGCTACCTGGAAGAAACTGCATTTCATTTTATCGTTTAGGTTTGATTTCCATATAATCGATAGGCTATTGATAGCTGTCCATGCTTTCGTTAACCTCGTGTCGATGTCCTTTTCGGTTGATTCAACGATGTTTCCTAGGTAAGTGAATTTGTCTACTAGTTTAAGAGGGGTTCCGTGACTCGATATTAAATAACATAGAATGGTTGATATCCCATAAACCAAACCAAACCAAACCAATACTTGAGACTATTTAAGTGAGTGAGAGCAACCAAATGATTAATAAAAAAACAATTGTTCCAATTAAATAGCAATATTTGAAAAAAATTTAAATGTATACAAAAAATGTGCTCAGGTTCGTTTGAATATTTCATAAAAAATGTGTTTACAAATCATATATATATATATATATATATATATATATATATCATAAAGAGGATTTGGCAGTAAATAACTTACAATGGTTGATATGCCATAAAACCAAATCAAATCAAATCATATATATTTAATATATATGTATAAAGAGTATTTGGCATTAAATAACTTACAATAGTGGATATGCCATAAAACCCAACTAAATCAAATCATATATATTTAATATATATGTATAAAGAGGATTTGGCATTAAATAACTTACAATGGTTTATATGCCATAAAACCCAACCAAATCAAATCATATATATTTAATATATATGTATAAAGAGGGTTTGGCATTAAATAACTTACAAGGGTGGATATGCCATAAAACACAACCAAATCAAATCATATATATCTAATATATATGTATAAAAAGCATTTGGCATTAAATAACTTACAATGGTTGATATGCCATAAAACCCAAACAAATCAAATCATATATATCTAATATATATTTATAAAAAGGATTTGGCATTAAATAACCTACAATGGTTGATATTCCATAAAACCCAACCAAGTCAAATCATATATATCTAATATATATGTATAAAGAGGATTTGGCATTAAATAACTTACAATGGTTGATATGCTATAAAACCCAACCAAATCAAATCATATATATCTAATATATATGCATAAAGAGGATTAAGCATTAAATAACCTACTATGATTGATATAACATAAAACCAAACGAAACTAAATCCTGTATATTCAATGTATATGTATAAAGAGGAGTTGGCATAAAATTACCTACAATAATTGATATGCCATGAAGCCAAATCAAACCAAACCAAACCTAACAGGTACTACCACTACAGGCCTGGGAGTAATGGCAATGAAAAGGTACTCCACATTCCCCAAACATCTGTGACTGAATTTTCTCCATCAGTTTTGTGTCATATCCAAGATACTCGTTGCTGGTGGTCTTACTTTTCTGCTGAGATTCAGTTGGTGTATTCTACAGCTCCAAACGACTGGGCTGCATCTGATTCGAATCTGAAATAATCTAATTGTTAAAATATATTTGGCCGAAAGTATTATGCATTATATAAGATGTAGGTGCGTCCTAAAACACTTACAATTAAGAAACAATGCCAGTCATACTTCTAAGGAAGTTAGATTCAAAGAATGGCTGCTGTAATTGAAGTATGTGGTGGTAAATGCTATCGGTCATGTACTCGTTGTCATGGCAATAGGAGGTTCTAATTGTCATGACAGCTTTTCATTCCTAGAATCACTTTAGACAACTCATCTGGAACATTACCATTTACGAGAAGTTCCTAATCAATCCAGCTTTTGCAATTACAACTAAGAGGGCACAATGTCAAACAATTTCCTTGATGGTATCTGTACGGACTTCTCTCATGGCCAGCTCTATGTTTTTCTGAAATATTGAGACAGTACATAAATCAAACTCCTTTATAGAAGAAAGAGCGAAGAAAGATGTAGAACTGCACGTAATTTTGTTTATGGACAAGTACTTAGTTAAGCCACTATTTTATATTGACTGAATATAGAAAATAGAGAAAAAAATTAAAGGCTCAAGATTATACCGGGTGTGTCTTTCCACAATTTATCTTTAGACGATGCCTTTGAAATTATATAACGATATTGATAAGGTGTAATTACAGCAAGCCCTTCGTAAAGAAACCAAGAGTGTGAGCGTAGTGAACCTGTCACAAAGCTATCAAGTCGCGCAAAGCTTCGAAATTCTTCAAAATTCTAATTCAGAAAACCCAACGTAAATGTATGATCAATCAGTCTGTGAAGCCATCCGATCACAAATCCATGAAGCCATACCAGCACGAGGTACTGTAATAGTTACTGTCGTTGGAACTGGACACGGTGTCCAGAGTTCAATACCTGGATGTGGCTGTTTGCATTTCACATAGTGCTAATACCCTGGGGAAAGGGTATTAACGCTCTGAATCCAACTGTTTTTCTTGCAGCGATGAGCAAATTGGATTGGATTTTTAACCTTGTTATGGAAACCGATCTCGGACAAAAAAACTCTGATTTCAAACCGCTTAAAATCCGCTTCTACATTGACCTTGTGTCACATCCTTATCATGCAGAGGGGTCCTTAAATACATATCATCACAAGCGAAATCATTAGTTTTTTTGTCACTTTGTTCTTTTTAGTGAAAAAATGCAACCACTGATTGACATCGGATATAAAATAAGTGCATATATCGTCACCATTATCATAATCAAGGTGCACTGATGGCACGGATATCTTTGACTCTCTCTCTCTCTCTCTCTCTCTCTCTCTCTCTCTCTCTCTCTCGCCATCCATTCATATCTCTATCACTCAAGATTAATCCTCAAGATGGCATCAAATGTTCGCACAGAACTGATGAATATCAGTTTTTGCTAGTTGGCCATTAGTGGTGTGGCCATGTGTAGGAGTTCATGGAAGAACGTGACGAGTGACTACGACCTTACTTCTACCAGCAGTGTCCAGCATGTCTTACCCGTCTTGATGGTAAGTGAGATGGGAGGTAAGTAGCCGCACAATTGCTGTTTTTCGTTGGTAATCTTTAGGTTCTGTTGAGAACTTAGCTCTAATTGAGGGATTTTAAAGTCATGTAATTACAACGTCTAGAAGTTGAAAGTTAGATTTTAACTTTCTAATTTGTTGTCCCGCAGCAGCTTGGCTGAGAAGCAGAAATACTAAGTGGGGCTCTGAATAAAGAATCAGAAGGTGGGTTAAGAATATATGGTGTCAGATATAGTAGTCCTGTGTCCGAGTCCTTCGTCTCTGTCTCTCTCTCTCACATACCTGAACATTTTGACCGTATCGTAAATAAACACGAAGTATATATATATATATTTTTATAAAAGGTATTGTTGTTCCTTCATTGGTATACAACAATTATGTATGTTTCCAAAATGATACAAATTCATGTAATTTCTAAAAATTGCAAATGTTATTAAGAGGTGCCCGTGGTGTAATGGTTATCGTCGTAGGAAATGGACGCGGCGACACGAGTTCAAAATCTGGACGAGGCTGATTGCATTTCACATAGCACTGTATGAATCCAATTATTATCCCTCCAGCTATGGGTAAATAATAGGGCAGACTGGGTTCTTCAGCCTTGGTGAGGCAACTAGTCTAGGAGAAGGAAAACTCTAAATTCAAACCTCTTAAACTCCGCTTAAAAATTGACCTTGCATCATATCCTGCTCGAGTGGAGGGGTTGATAAATATGGATTAAGTGTTTGCCTGCCACATCACGTGACAGGGTGGAAACAATGATTTCATATTAATTGCCCTAGAAAGGCAATTGCTTAGAGTTAGAAAGATAGATTGAAATTTTACATTAATTATGAAGATAATTAAGCTGAAAAGTAGCCAATGAAACTGAAAAGAGAAGTAGAAAAAACTGATAACTCGACAGTTATGAAATGTTTAATACTAGATTAATAGAATCCTTTATTCACCACGAAATGTACCTTATCTAAATAAAACTAAACCGTTGTACTCAGAGAGATTGTTATGTTACTAGATTAATAGAATCCTTTATTCACCACGAAATGTAACTTATCTAAATAAAATTAAACCGTTGTACTCAGAGAGATTGTTATGTTATTCTGAGGTTGACTGAGTTTGATTGACAAATGGTAATCATTAGAGAACTTCGCTTTCATGGGGGAATTTTAAAGACATGCGATTTCAACATCTAGAAGTTAAAAGTTAAATTTTAACTTTCTAACTAGTTCTCCCGAAGTAGCTGAAGACCACATTATAGGAAAAGTTGTGTGGTCGTATTTTCCACCGGTTTCTGAGGGTAACTCCCGGTGTGTTACTAGAAATGTAAAAGACGTCCGAAAGGAATGTGAGTACAGAAGAAGATAATATTACTTTTCTTCTTTCCAGCAAAGGATACCATTCTTCGAAGATGTGTAGAAAAAGAGAGTAAGAACATTTGGAGAAGAACCAACAGCTCAACAAAGCCATATAGAAGTAGTGACACAGACATAGATTGGAAAAACATCTTTGTTTTATTATATTGAAGGGTTCAGATTTCCATTTGGTCGGTAAACTTTTTCAAGCAGTCCATGATTTACTTTTTGCACGTTGACTTCGTTTTCAGTAGATGAGGTATTGCTACTGAGGTATATGAACTTTAAGTAAAGAAATGAAGAAATTGCATTCGAGATTATCAGGAAATAGCTAAGAAGTGTAAAAAGGTTGCGAGAAACAGAATGTCTTTTAATCGTAGCACAATATAATGCTATGATAATTAATATGATCAAGAAAAAATTCATCAAACATTGAATATTAGCAACTGAATAAGTTTCTAGAAGTGTCCAGACTTTTTTTGTGTAGGCATTTAAACGTGTCATAGTCTTGAAAATTCAGTATGTTATTGCTATACATGTTATGAGATGACTGACCAATTTTCATGATTTCAGGTTCAAATGAACGGCTACAGCAGCAATTGGAATACACCCTACTAAAGCCTGATTGTCACAGCTAGTGAATTTAAAAAATGCAAGACAGTTCCTCAGCCTCCCTATTGTCCAGACCTTGCTCCCTGTGACTTTTGGTTATTCTCTAAGCTCACAGGCTGTCGTTATGAGACAATTGAGGAGATGAAAGAGGCTGTGACGAAGGCCATTGACATGCTCACACAAGAGGACCTCCATGGGGCCTTCCAGAAGTTGTTGGAGCGGTACAACAATTGCATTACAGCCGGAGGAGATTACTTCGAAGGGGACTAGAGTTTCATGTGTTTATTTTCAATAAAAGTGCCCGTATGAAAAAAGTCTGGAAACTTATTTAATGATCTTCGTACTTAACCAGCCCCTCCATCACGAGCAGGATGCGACATTAGGTAATCTTTTAAACGAAGTTTAACAAATTTCAATTAAAAGTTTTCCTTCTAGACCGGTTGCCAAACTAAGTTTAAAGTACTAAGTCTGCCCAACTATTTACACAAAATTGGAGGGAGAATAGATGGATTCTCAACTTTCTCCAAGGGTATAAGATGTATATGCAATACAATCAGCCTCGTCCAGGATCTTAAATCAAGTCGCCATGTCTATTTTCTACGATGATAACCGTTACTCCACCAGCGCTTCTCGAAAAATTAAGAAGTGTAGGTTATATGGCGAGATATATTGTAGAAGAGAAGACAGCTTATTCCATATGGCAAAGCGAGAACGTTTGTGCCTGGCGTGCAGATTGAATCACGTCTACTTCAACGATGAAGGCGACCTCATATTCATGGAATCTAGAATTTGGCATTAAATAACATACAATGGTTGATATGCCAAATCCTCTTTATACATATATATTAAACATACGGGGTGCATACGATAAGTTTCCGTACTTTTTTCGTGTGAGCATTTAAAATTGTCGTAGACTCTTGAGAATTCAGTATGTTATACATCTTATGAGATGACTGACCAATTTCTATGATTTAAGGTTCAAATGAACAGCTACAGCAGCAATTGAAATACACCCTACTAAAGCCTGATTGTTACAGCTGGTGAATTTCAAAAATGCAATCTGGACGCGAGGACACTTTAGAAGAACGATATGCAGTAAAACTCCGTTTTAAACTTGGAAAAAATGCCACTGGAACGTGCATCAGTTTTTGAGTGGCATAAGAGATTTAAGCAAGGCAGGGAGTCTGTGAGGGATGATGAGAGGTGTGGGAGGAGTAAGGAAGTCAATACACCAGAGTTTATTGGCCAAAGGGTTAGGGTTGAGGTTTTAAGGGAATTCAGGAAGAGATTCCGTCGGAAGAGGCCAGCACTCTTCTAATCGGGTCAGTGGCGTTTCCACCAGGACAATGCACCAGTCCACAACTCCATCCTCGTCACAGAATATTTGGCATCAAGATAGTTCCTCAGCCTCCCTATAGTCCGGACCTTGCTCCCCGTGACTTTTGGTTATTCCCTAAGCTCACAGGCTGTCGTTATGAAACAATGGAGGAGATGAAAGAGGCCGTGACGACGGTCATTGACACGCTCACACAAGAGGACCTCCATAGGGTCTTCTAGAAGTTGTTGGAACGGTACAACAATTGCATTGCAGGCGGAGGAGATTACTTTGAAGGGGACTAGAGTTTCATGTGTGTACTATCAATAAAAGTGCCCCTACGAAAAAAGTCTGGAAACTTATCGTATGCAACTCGTATATGATTTTGTCGGGTTGGGTTTTATGGTATATCAACCATTTTAGGTTATTTAAGATCAATCATTGTTTATGATATATATATCAAATATATATGATTTGGTTTGGTTGGGTTTTATGGCACATCAACCATTGTAAGTCACTTAAAGCCAAATCCTTTATATATATATATATATGATTTGTAAACACATTTTGTTGAAAACATTTTTAAATGAGCCTTTGCACAATTTCTGCACACATTTATATTGTTTCAAAAATTGCTATCAAATACGAACATCTCTATTTAAATTTTTTCAAATATTGCTATTTAATAGGAACAATTTAATTTTTATTGAATCATTTGTTTTCACTCAGTTAAATAATTTCGACTATTAAAATGTAAAAGTAACAATTTAATACCAGTGATTTTTTTGCGCACATACACTTGTATTGTTATCGTTTCTACACAGTTAAATGGTCTCAATTATTGCTATCTAACACTAATAATTCTAGTCAATATGAATGGAAGTGCCTGTGGTGTAATGGTTATCGTCATAGGAAACGGACACAGCGACACGGGTTCAAACCTGGATGAGACTAATTGCATTTCACATAGCACTAATACCCTTGGGAAAGGTATGAATCCAATTATTCTCCCTCCAGCTATGGGTAGGGCAGATTAGGTTCTTCAGCCTTGGTGAGGCAACTAGTCTAGGAGATGGAAAATTCTGACTTCAAACCTGTTAAACTCCGCTTAAAAAATTGATCTTGTCTCATGTCCTGCCCGAGCGGAGGGGTTGGTAAATATGCATTCTACTCAATATTAATCATTTGTTTTCACACAGCAAAGTGCTTACGAGTATTGCTATTTAACACTATTATTTTCAACATTATTCATTGTTTTGCATACATGTATATGGTTTCAAGTATTGCTATGTATCACTACCAATTCAAGTAAACATCAGTCATTTTTTTACACACAGTTAAAAGATCGAATAGTTCTATTTCAAACAATTCAATTTAGCATGTCATTTTTTGCACACTTTTTAAAAGCAAAAAAGTTCTATTCGACCCATAGGAGCTTATCAGGTGCTAGCACTCCGAGGCAGAGTGGACTTGGGAGCAATGGCAATAAAAGGCTATGCGGAGTCCTCATTGCCCAAAGCTCGAGTATTACTGGTCCCTAACCAACAGATTGTTTAGTGTCATATCTAGGATATTCGTTTGGGGGGGTATAACCCTTCTGAATAGATGCAGTCGGTGTATTCTAATGCTCTAGCTGACAGGGCTACTACCACTCCGAGTCAGAGTGAATCTTGGAGCGATGGCAATAAATAGGTTTTCCGTATTCCCCAAAGCCCCAGCATTACTATAGACTCATCATCAAATGCAGTCATATCCAAGACACTCGTTGATGTAAATTTTTTACACCTCTTCAGAGATGCAGTCAGTCTATTCTACAGCCGCACCCGACTGAGCTACTACCACTCCAAGTCAGAGTGGACTTGGGTGCGATGTCAATAAAGGAGTAATCCGCATTTCTCAACGCTTCAGCGTTACTAGAGCCTCACCAGATGCAGTTTAGTGTCATATCCACTCGTTGCGGGGATCTGATCCCTCTGCAGAGGTACAGTCTGTGTATTCTACACCCTCAGTCGACTTGGCTACGACCACTCCGGATTAGACTGGACCTGAGGGCAATGGCAATGAAGAGGTATTCCACATTCGCCAAGCCCCTGCATTACTGGAGCCTCACCATCAGATTCTTTAATGTCTTATTGTGGAAACTCCCCATAGAGAAGCAGTCGATGTGTTCTACAGCCCCAGCCGACTGAGCTTGCAAGTTAGTATCATATCTAGGTCTCTCGTTAGTATGAGGGGTTTTACCCCACCTCAGAGATGCAGTGGGTATATTCTACAGCCCCAGCCGACTTCTCTTGCAAGTTAGTATCATATCTAGGCACCTCATTGGTATGAGGGGTCTTACTCCTCCTCAGAGATGCAGTGGGTGTATTCTACAGCCCCAGCCGACTGAGCTTGCAAGTTAGTATCATATCTTGGCCCTTCGTTTGCGGGGGTCATACTCCTCTGCAGAGATGCAGTTTGTGTATATTACAGCCCCAGCCGTCTGAACTTGCAAGTTAGTATTATATCTAGGCCCCTCGTTGTTGTGAGGGTTCTTACCCCTCTGCACTCTCTGCTGACTGTGTTCTTTCAATTATTAGTTCTATTCTTTAAATTTTCAGCGCTCAGGTGATGTAGTTTTCGATTTGCTTTGATATCTTCAACATTTTCAGACATGTTTGTAGGATAACATCGTAAGGTTTTTTTGTAGTCTAGCAATGCCATAGCTATATCTTTCTGATTCGATTTTTACCTCCTTCAGAATATAATTACCTATATATAATAGGTCTTTTGTTTCGCTGGTCACTTTGCAAAATCATTTCTGTTCTACAGGAAACAGCCTGCGGCTTTTAAGCGAGTAATAGATATACGATTATTTCGCTCAAGGCGGGGTTTTCACACAGGCATTAACTTGTGGTATTTCAATGGAGAATCGGGGAGTGTCCTCGAGGTGTAATGGTTAAAGCGATGGACTGCAGAATGGTAGTCAGCGAGTTCGTACTCCAGTCGCGCTATTACGCTCACTTTTGAGCAAATACCCTTGGGAAAGGCATGAACTCCCTTATCCTCCCAGCTATGTAGTACCGTTGCTGCTCTTCTTTGAGAATGGTTTTGGCATTAAATAACCTACAAAGGTTGATATGCCATTAAACAAAGAAACCAAACCAATCCAAACTGGAATCTCAGTGCCAGTAAATCTCCCCAGGTTTCCAGA
The DNA here is from genome assembly GCA_963585895.1 of Sepioteuthis lessoniana. Lineage (NCBI taxonomy): Eukaryota > Metazoa > Mollusca > Cephalopoda > Myopsida > Loliginidae > Sepioteuthis > Sepioteuthis lessoniana. The sequence goes on from OY757938.1 coordinate 23,890,669, forward strand.
ATTCTTTTTTTTTTTTTTTCATTCAAGTCCATCCAAACAATGCTGTGGTCTGCTTGATCTCAATTCTCTCTCAAATTTCTAAATTCTTCAGTCTCCCTTTGGTGACCGCTTAAAGCACACTAATAATAATTGGTATCATCGTCACCCTTATTTTTTCAAGCTTTTTTAGTTCTCTGGCAAGATCTAAGGATTTGTCTGTTTTCGCTTTCTTTTATATTCACGTCGGACAGCAAAATCCACAAGACGACAAATTCTCTCTGTTTTGTTAATTAACACTAAATCTGTTCTTCTGACAGCGATTATTTGATCCGTTTATATCTCAAAGTCCCAATGATTTCAATGCGTCTCATTCTCTTGTATTATTTGGTGGTATGGTCAAATTTTAATTTTTTGCGCAATTCATAGTTGATCATTTTCCCCACCCAGTCGTGCCCAGTCTTGTAATCTTTTATGTCAGTTTGCTGCTTTCGTTTATTATCTGATTAACCGTTTCATCTATGTCTCCATAAAACCCACTCTTCTTATTCTTTTGTGTATTATCAAGATTCGCTTAATTATAATTGGTCTTACACAAGAATACTGCGAGCAATATTGAATAAGTCTTGGAAACAGCACCCTACAAAGCAGCAGCTACACGGCCACCAACCACCCATCACGAAAACTATCCAAGTTAGACGAACCAGACACGCAAGACACTGCTGGAGAAGTACGGACGAGCTTGTGAGTGATTTATTCCTGTGGACCCCTTCACATGGACGAGCAAAGGCAGGAGGTCCAGTTCGAACCTACATACAGCAGTTCTGTGCCAATACGGGATGTAGCCCTAAGGATCTGCCGAAAGTAATGGACGTTAGGGTGGTGTGGCGAGAGAGGATCAGGAATATCCGTGCTGATAGCGCGACATGATGATGATGATGATGATGATAATTGGTCTGTATGTCATTGTTATTTTAATTAGTCTATAAGTCATTATCATCGAAAGAGAAACAAGAGAAACTGAATTTCTATTAATAATAGAGATTCATTTTCTCTTTTGAAGTTTCTCTTTCTGTAATATAATAGCCGAGGGATTTCGGTTCATGCCTTTGGGTTTAGTTAGGCTGAGAACCTTTCGGCTCAGCACATGGGTTAGTTAGGTGCGACCTTGATGCAGATAGTAACGCGCGCGGGCGCACAGAGCAGACATGTCCCTCAGAGATGTCACTATAGTCTGAGATGATGAAACGGGTGATAAAGTGCGGGTGACATCATCCACCGGAAGCGCGCGGAGGATTTGGGGGATTTCGAAGAAAGTTAGAGAGTTGAAACTAGACGCCGAACGGAGACGGTCGATTCTCACGAGCTTGCAGACGCGAGGCGAGTTTGCGTCCCATGGGTGCCGCACGAGATAGTGGCCAGATGATAAAGACAGAATAGTAAGATTGTGTCTCTCCTCCTTATGTTGAAACCTTTAACTCGAAGTTAATAAAAAGGTTTCGTACCTGAACAAGAAGTCGTTACGTGTTTTCGAATTTCGAGATTCCTATGTTCTACGTATATATGTGGTCATGAACATTCGATGTCCATTTCACCCATTTCGCACATGGCCATATTTGTGTTCTACGTCAATGTAACATTTCGTCGCCATTTCCAGGTTTTCATGAGTGCAATCTCGACTGTTTGTAGCTTGTGGTATTTATTCAGTTGTTTTTCTTCCCATTTCTGCTTTCTAGTTTTTTTCTTGTTTTTCTCTTTGACCTTATATTGCCATTTCTGTTACTGTCAGTTGCGATTAGCCTTTCTTTCTTTCTTTCTTTCTTTCTTCTTATTTTACTCCTTTGAGAGTTTTTCACACCAGCATCAGCTGATGGTATTCCACTGGAGTATAAGTGACAGCAATTCTCCTCAACTCTCCAGGACTCTTCTCAGTATTCTAGCAGATCTTAAGAATGTTGTAGTTTAGATGGTATCCACTCGTGTTCTTATTTCTGATTCTTCCAGTCCCTTTACCAATCTATTCGTGGCTGCACCGATTATAATTGCTATCACCGTCACTTTCATGTTCTACTGTTTTTTCATTTCCAAGCACGGTCCGGGTACTTATATTTCGCTTTCTTTTAATTTCACTTTGTGTCCAGCTGGCACAGCAAATTTCACAATTCGGATAGTTCTCTTTTTTTTTTTTTTTGTTAACTATCACTAGGTCTAGTAGTCTGGTCGAGATTTGGTGATCCGTTTGTATCTCAAAATCCTAGCGGAGTTGGTGTGTCTCATTTTCTTGGACGGATTCTGGGTTGTGCATATACCATTTATTCGTTTGGTCAAATTTCAATTTCTTGCACAACTCTTAGTGGATCACCAGTCGTGTCTAGTCTTATACCCCTTTTCTGTGCTTATTTGCTGCATTCGCTTATTATGTGATTTATCGTTCGTCTGTATCAGCATATAACCTCCATTTGCTATTTTGTTGCGTCTAATCTGTTTTTCCTTTGATATAATTGGTCCTTATAGCGTTGTTTTGTGCAGCTATTTGAAGAAATTCATTTAATCTCTTAAGGTTTTCCTTTCTAAGACATGTCCAAGTTTTCTCGTGTGAGGTTTTGCTAGCTTGTCGCTTAAAATATCCATACAGATTTAGTTCTATGTTCGGTTTTTTACAATCGTTTACATGATCTTTACCCAAAACCTAAGGTAAAGAAAAGCAGTGATTATACAAATTCTATGTATTTATGTTATAGCTTCATCTTTTGTTTGCCCAGTCTGTAGAATACACTGACTGTGTGTCTCTGCAGAGGGATAAGACCCACCCAACGAGTGCCCTGGTGGCTCACTCGGCTGGAGTTGTAGAATACACTGACTGTGCCTCTGCAGAAGGGTAGGACCCACCCAACGAGTGTCCTGGTGGCCCAGTCCACTGGAGCAATAGAATACACTGACTGTGCCTCTGCAGAGGGGTAAGACCTCCCACCTCAACGAGTGTGCTGTTGGCTCAGTCAGCTGGAGCTGAAGAATACACTGACTGTGCCTCTGCAGAGGGGTAAGCCCCCCCCCGCAATGAGTGTCCTGGTGTCTCAGTCAGCTGAGGTGTAGAATACACAGACTGCGACTTTGCAGAGGGGTAAGACCCCCCCCCACATCGAGTGTCCTAGTTATGACACTAAACAATATAATGGCAAGGTTCCAGAAATGCTGGAGATTTGGGGAATGCGGATCACCCATTATTGCCATCACTCCCAGGTCCACTCTGCCCCGAAGAAGTAGCACCTAATAGGGTCCTATCTATGGGTCGAATAGAACTAAATTGCGAACTTAAGCTAAACTGTTTGATATTTAAACTGCATACTTATTCTGTACTTATGCTAAACTGAATTATTTGCAATAGAACTGTTTTTCATGCAAAACTTAATTGTTTGAAATAAAACTGTTTTGACATTTAACAGAGTTTAAACAAAAAACTATACTTATACTAAACTGAATTGTTTGAAACTTAACTGTTTATATGTGTACCATATTGACCTCCGACCCGGCCAAGCTGTCAGATGAGAGATGCACCCGTGTAAATAACAAGTGCATCCTGTCGAAGATGTCAGAGGATAACCTTGACTGTCGACGGGTTAAATTGAGTGCGAGTCGTGACGCCACAGGAAGCAGGTGGATATCATACAATGATATAACCCGGGTGCGACAGGAAGTCAGTTAGTTGGAGATCAGAGTTTGAAGTCAGTGTTCCAGTTCGAGGAGTGAGAACCAGACCCAGCAGAGGCTGGGCCTCCAGGCCCCCGGTTGAGCAGCCCAGGAGAATGGGAAAGAAATGCTGCTATAGCCAGAAGGGTGGGGGTCAATATGTTGCAGTCTTTGTTCAGTCTCCAACTCAACTCTCACACATAACCCTTTCGTAATATTTCGAATAAAGTATGAGAGGTATATTTTTCTTAAGAACGGTGTCCGCTTGTCTTTATTGTGTTGACTATGTTCTGCATGCATATGAGTCTGTTACATATGTATAAAAATGGATTTGGCATTAAATTACCTATAATGGTTGATATACCATAAAATGAAACCTAACCAAACCAAATCATCTTTGGAGTGATATTTTTCTGTTTCCTTTGTAATACTTTCCTAAGAAGATGAGTAGTACTGCAAAGAGCGATTTGATGTAGTCTGGGACTTGTTAATACGTTTATATGCTTCTTTCTTGATTATACGCAGGGTTCCCAATATTACTGGCACGGTGATAGTGTAATATAATTGCCGAGGGATTTCGTTTTATATATCTTGCCTTTCGGTTTAGTTAGGCTGAGAACCTTTCGCTTAGCGCATGGGTTAGTTAGGTGCAACATGAGCGCAGGTGTTCACGCGTGCGCAGAGAGGATGTGTCATTCAGAGATGTCAAAATAAAAATCCCAGATAGGAATTGGACCAGGGTATTTGGATGACGTCACGCACCAGAAGTGTGGCCTGAGATTTGAGAAAAAGGACTTAGTTAAGTTCCCGCCTCGGGAGAAGAAGGTTGACTTTCAGAGCTGGGCGAGGCCAGACGACTTTGTGCGCTACGGGTGCCGCGCGTTGGTTGGGTTGAGAGCTGACGATGTAAAAGCAGTCAGCATAGAAAGAGTGTGTCTCTCTATTATATTTACCCAACACCTTCGCTCGGGCAGGATATGACACAAGGTCAATTTTTTAAGCGAAGTTTAACAGGTTTGAATTCAGAGTTTTCCTTCTCCTAGACTAGTTGCCTCGCCAAGGCTGAAGAACCTAGTCTGCCCTACTATTTACCCATAGCTGGAGGGAGAATAATTGGATTCATACCTTTCCCAAGGGTATTAGTGCTATGTGAAATGCAATCAATATCGTCCAGGATTTGAACTCGTGTCGCCGTGTCCTTTTCCTGTGACGATAACGATTACACCTTTAAACTCAACGGTAATAAAAAGTTTCGCACCTGAACCAATTTCGTAAAGTTTCGTGTTTTTAGATTCCCTATGTCTAATTCAAACATATCCTATGTCTATTTCAAACGTATCATGGGTATGTTACAATAGTTTTAAGATTCCACATTTTTTAAAATTTTCTACATCCAGATTTTTGTATA
>OY757938.1:23900739-23965739 GCA_963585895.1 Sepioteuthis lessoniana
ATTGTGTCCATGTACAGGCACATCTATATGCATACTTATACATTGATGTATATTTATATATGGCCATGTGTGGGGGTCCATAAGAGTGATACAGGATGTTGTCCTGAAGAACTGCCTGAGGCGATGAACGATAGGGAAAAGTGGCGAGAGAGGGTCAGGGATATCCGTGCTACCAGCACGACATGATGATGATGATGATGATGATATTTATATATAATAATAACAGTACATTCCTATCCATATATATAAACATGTATATACACTACGCATATATACTTATATAGGTTATTGTGTCCAGGATAAGACACTCATAAAACTTCGTCTGATGGCGAGGCTCTAGTTTTAGATTGTGGAGTAACCCTTAATTAGCGTAACTCCCAGATTTACTCTGGCTCAGAAAGGTAGTACTTGTTAGAGTCCCATTTATGAGTCGAATAGAACTGTTCCATCATTTACTAAGGATTATTATTATTAGTTATTTGAAACTATATAGCTGTGTACAAATTATTTATATTACATTGGAGCTCTTGATAAATAGAATTACTAATGTTTAAGTTGAGCCCTATCTGTGAAGAAAATAGCACCTTGATGCAATTCATTCCCCCCAGAAATACGTGGAAACGGCATGCTGTACTGGTTAACATTTACGCGGAAGTCCAATACGAAAACTTTCGAGAGTTTGGTTGTCAATCTAAAGACAGATTCATATTTTGCTCAGTTGCCTGGGGCTGTAGAATACATCGACCGCTTCTCTGCAGAGGAGTAAGACTCCACCCCAGACAAAGAGTTTCCTAGATACGAGGCACAAAATAATCTGATGGTGAAGTTCCAATGATGCTGGGGCTTAGGGGAATGCGGAGTACTCATTCATTGCCATCGCTCCCAGGTCCAATGTAGTCCGGAGTGGCAGCACCTGATAGGTTCCCATCTATGGGTTAAATAGAACTAAACTGCATACTGATGCTAAACTAAATTGTTTGAAATGGAACTATTTTTGTATGCTAAATAGAATTGTTTGAAATTGAACTGTTTTTGATATTGAAACTGTACTTATGCTAAACTGAATTGTTTGAAATGAATCTGTTTGACTAAAGGGAATCGCGTGAAATAGAAATGTTTTTGACAATTAAACTATATACTGATGCTAAACTGAATTGTTTGAAATAGAACTGTTTATTTGTATTATAATGGATTTGGTAGTAATCAACCTACAAAAGTTGATATGCCATAAAACCCAAATAAACAGACAGATTTATATTCATATAAAAGAAAAGCAAGTGGAGGTGCCGTGGTGTAATGGTTATCGTCGTAGGGAATGGACACGGCGACACGAGTTCAAATCCTGGACGAGATTGATTGCATTTCACATAGCACTAATACCCTTGGGAAAGGTATGAATCCAATTATTCTCCCTCCAGCTATGGGTAAATAGTAGGGCAGACTAGATTCTTCAGCCTTGGTGAGGCAACTAGTCTAGGAGAAGGTAAACTCTGAATTCAAACCTGTCAAACTCCGCTTAAAAATTGACCTTGTGTCATATCCTGCCCGAGTGGAGGGGTTGGTAAATATGATATAAAAGAAAAGCAAACACTCTGATTACATCATCGTGTTTGGGGAAGTCACTCGCCATGGTGACGTTATGGGTCCATTTATCATCCCACGTGGCCTCAAACTAAACTCGGACACCTATATCATATGCATGGAGAAGGTAATCCTACGCTAGATCGAGAGGGTGGCTACCGGAAGACTTTATGTCTGGTAACAGGACTCCGTATTATTTCACACAAGCAGAAGTTGGTCTTGGCCATGAGAAAATTTCTTCGACATTTCTAATATTGGTCTCTCAACTCCCCAGATCGCAGTCCGCTTGATTATTATATCTGGGGAGCGGTTATTATTATATGTGGGGAGCGGTTGAGCAAGAGACCAGCAAAACTCGATGCAATACCAAAAAGGAACTGAAAGTAAGGATAATGGCAGTGTCAGAAAGGCTTAAAGGAGATACAGAAGTCATCTAGAATCCGTAGTTAAAGTCAATATCCATTTCTTTGAATGTATTCTATGAAGAGTATTTCAAGATATTTTCATGTGATTTAGATAAATATATCTGATATAGTGAGATGTCAGTGTATTTTAATTTTTGTGTAATTTAAACGACTGTTTATCTATTGAACCCTGTGGATATATATTCTCTCGGCTTGTATGCATATATACTCATATGTATTCCTACACGAACATGCATTATTAGATCCCTGTGTGTGCACCAAGAGACAGAAGAGCTTATAGCGTAACAAAATATTGATTTTTAACACTTGGCCGTTATTTCTAATTAAAACAGAGGATTTGCATGTCAACCGTTAATCTACGGATTAACGCTGTTGTCAGGGTATCAATGTCAGGCTAATGCTGGAGCGATAAACAGATTAGGCTTGATGAAACTCGTCTGCTTAAACAAGGGTCTTCGAGACAAGATAAAATTGTAGCCACCTCTTTCCATAAGTTATCTTGGTGCCCAATTGTGTGATTGACCATAAAATGTTTGTCGCGAGAACCCTCACGCTATATGTGAGAAACGGTCATACACGAAATTTGGGGATTTTTGAAAAGGTGTAGTCAGTAACAGACAGAGGAAAGGAATGACAAAAATTTCGAGGTTAGCAACCCTGCCTCTGCCCAATTGTGGTAGCACGGATATCCCTGACCCTCTCTCGCCACTCCTCCCAATCGTTCATCGCCCTAGGTAGGTCTTCAGGACAACATCCCGTATCCTCACATAGCTGCTGAATGTATGTTTGTGCTGGTCCATAAGAGTACATATCTTATGAGTTCGTCCCTGCTTCTCCAGCAGTGTCATGCATGTCTGGTTCGTCTAACTTGAATAGTTTTCGTGATAGGAGGCAGGTGGCCGTACAGTTGGTGTCTTGTAGGGTGTTGCCGCCAGTACTTGTTCAAGATTGCACGCAGCATTCTGGTGTAATTTCCGTCTAGCTTCTTCTCCAGCCGTTTTGTTAGCGTCCATGTAGTGCACCCGTATAGCAGTATCGATGTGAACGCTGCCTGGAAGAAACTGCGTTTCATTTTATCGGTTAGGTCTGATTTCCATATAATTGATAGCCTATTGATAGCTGTCCATGCTTTCGTTAACCTCGTTTCGATGTCCTTTTCGGTTGATTCGACGCTGCTTCCTAGGTAAGTGAATTTGTCTACTAGTTTAAGAGGGGTTCCTTCTAGAGTGGAGATGTCCCCCGTTTGATTATAGCACATATATACCATTTTGTGTGCATTAATATAGAGGCCTATGCCTGCGGCTGCTCGTTCCAAACTATGCAGTAGTGTTTCGGCTTGGTCGGGTGTATTTGCCAGTATCGCTATGTCATCGGCGTAGGCGGCGTCGGTAATTGTTTTTGCGGGGTACCTTCTGCTCCATTTCTTCGACAGCTCGAAGCCATTCTCTCTGATTTTGTCAATGGATGTTCTAAGTACGTAGTCTAGACAAATGATAAAGAGGTACGGAGCCAGCGTGTCCCCTTGTAGTACTCCTGCTACAATGTCGAAGTATTCTGTGTCTCCATCTGGTGATCGTACTTTTACTTTGGTGTTTCTATAGAGAATCGTTATTGCTGCTACGGTTTCTTTAGGTATGCCGTACGCTAGTAGGATTTGTTCCATCTTTCCTCTGTGAATGGAATCGAAGGCCTTGGTAAAGTCGACAAATATTAATGTCGCTTGTAGGTTTTTTGCCCGTACACCTTCAAGGATTCTACGGATGGTTAATATTTGTGAGGTCGTGGATCTATTTCTTCGGAAGCCATTTTGGTTTTTCCTAAGTATGTTGTTGATTTTGGGTTCTATGCGGTTTCGTAGTAGGGCATTGTAGATTTTGGCTGCTATGGATGTAAGTGTTATGCCTCGGCAGTTTTTGGCTAATCCGAGGTCCCCCTTTTTAGGGAAGGGGAGTATGCATCCCTTCATCCATCTATCTATCGGATTTTGATTGTATACTGCGTTGCAGTGGCGGAGCAGTATGTCATCGAATTGTCTGGTCTTCCATACTTCTGGGGGAATCTCGTCCAGCCCTGCAGCTTTCCTGTTTTTAATTTTTCTGAGAACCGAGTCGAGTTCTTGTGTGAACGGTCCTAGTTTAATGTCTAATTGTTTACTAATTATTCTGGTGATTGGTTCATGTGTTATTTTCGGTGGGTTTCCTAGTAAGTTTTCGAAGTGCTGTTTCCACAGTTTTATTCTTTCTTGTTGGTTTGCTGCTTTCAGTTTTGCTTTGGCTGTGTTCTTTCTTCTACTCACTTCGTTTATTGTTTGCCAGGCTATCCTAGATTGTCTATCTTCCACCGAGTCTCTAATCTTAACGAAATTTTCATATTCGTCGTTTGGTGTACTTTTTTCCGTCTTTTCTTGTACCGTTTCGAATCTGTTTCTTAATTCTAATACGTATTTATCTCTTATATCTCTTTTGTTCAAAAGGGCCCAGTCATAGTGCTTGGTGGTCTCTGTTCGTTTGGCGTTTTTTCGTAGGCTTAGCCGTATTTTTGCCGTGACTATTCGGTGATCGGTGGACACACCCTCGAAAGAGGAGTATGCCTCGCAATTCATTGCACTATTTTTCCATTTCTTGTTTATAAGGACGTAGTCTATCTGAGCTTTAGTATTGTCCGCGTACGTGTATGTCCATAGTTTGCCCTCCCTTTTTTGGTAGTTTGTATTGAGGCATGCTAATCTATTTTCTATCATGAAATCTGTTAGATGTTGCCCATTCCTATTTGACGTGTTGTGGAGGCTGTATTTGTTGTTTCCGTTTTTCCCGATTTGGGCATTCATGTCTCCGCCAATGACTAACATGTTGTGTTTCGGTATGCTACGCACTAATGAGGATAACTCATCGTAGAAGGTGACTAGTTCAGTTTCTTCCCTAACATTGGTAGGGCTGTAGCAGGAGATGATTGTTGCTCTGGTTTGCCGTTAAAAGTAGCTGCCATCATTCTAGGTTGTATTTTCTCAATGCTATTTAGAGTTTTTAATACTCTAGGTCCTATAAGCAATCCTACCCCTCCTACTGCGGCGTTGACAGAGTTTTTCCATGCCGATACAGTGACGAGCGACCATCCATTGCCAGTTTCGTGATATTTGATATCTTCGGTGTGCGTGTATCTGTGTTCTTGTATGCATATTATGTCAATCTTATGTTTTACGGCCGATGCAATTAGCTCTGGTAGTTGTCCTATTCTATTTAAGGTTCTTACATTAAATGTCACTATTTGTAGTGTTTGCTTGCATTTTAGTAGTTTTGGTCGTTTAAGCTCTGTAGCTGATTTTTCGAACACTGAGGCCAGAGCTCCAACCTCAGCAGGACGCGCCCCTTTTTTACCCGCGCGAAGAGCGATGCGATTTGTGTATGTGGTTTGAGTGTGGGTCATTGTTATTTTTCGAAGGCTGTTTTATTCTCTTCTATAGAAGCCACTCTTATAGAGGAGCAGCAGTAGTTCCCCGATCGAACTAACGATTCTGAGCGTAAAGTCGTCATACTCACGTCCAGGACCTGAGTAGGTATTGAGTTTGGTCGTCAATGGGTTTATTCAAATACCTTTACGTACACCGTGCTGCTTCCCATGTGCACGTAAGAAAAAAAAAAGGTGGCGGGGTAAAGTTTTCTTAAGTTTTAACTTAGTTAAAGTCCAAGATTAAGGTACTTTCGTCAGACTTTTACTGGTACTGAAATTTCTTTTTTTTTTTTTTTCTGCGGTATTTGGACATTTTCCTATGCTTTTTAGTTTTTTTTTCTTCTATAACCCCGTTGGGGGGGGGGTTGCTGTGGTAGCTTAGGCAGCTTTAGGCTTTTACTTTTTCTTCTAAACTACTGTTAGGCCTCTAACAATTTTGAGCTTTTATATTTTAGAAAAGATTCAAAAACGTTTTGCCGTGTTCGCTGACATTTGGACAGAGTCATATATTCAATTTCGGTTTATAGTAAGCGTGTCTTTACATGTAAAACGCACAGTTTAAGCATTATTTTACAAACAAAAATACAGCATAACATTTTGTAAAATTCAGCATTTTAAATTCATAGGACTTAAAGACATACTGACCAATATTGAAACATTTTTCCTCTGTTGGCACGTGAGTTCAAATCATTCCTCCTCCTTTTAGCGTTTATTTACAACTGAATTTTAGGTATCTTTGGAGGCGGTCTACTGTTCGAGATGGGGGTGGGGGAGGGATACTAATTTCATCATTTTTTTAAAATCTTCTTTTTCCATTTTAATCGCCTTTCATTGGCTAATCTATTGATGGGAAAGTTCATAAATATTTGCTGACAATTTATAGACAACTAACTTTCATTGGATTTACGAAGCTCTTTGCTTCGATGTGGCACAAGGCCGATTGAATGGGGTACCCAACGAGACTCGAACTCACTCTTGCAGGTTTGCTAGTCAAGCTTGCTAACCATTACACTACCCGAGGTGCCCCATTCATTTGGCCTTGTGCTACATCGAAGCAAAGAGCTTCGTTAATTACAACTAACTTTCATTGGAGGTCCCCCACCCAAACAATAGTCTCCAGTACTTTCAAATGAAATGAGAAGTGCTACTTACTCAGACCCCAGAAAAAGCCCACACTAAACTTCTTAGCGCAGTTACGATTATTTATAAGTTGTTCAACTATGGACGACCCGTATGTATTTCTAAGGTTATCCATCGGGCCTTTAATAAAACTATATATTTTCGTATGGACATGTTGTTTAATTCAAGCATTCAGCTTTTGATGAGTTCCTCCTGTGTAGCTGGAAACGTAACTGCACCTATAAGAGGTAAAGTTGTTGGTGACAATAGTCGAGGGTGACCCGAAGGCTCCCTTTTCGACAGCTACTACACCAAGGTGCAGTGAAGGGCGTTACTCATTTCCCTGCCATAAGATGTAAATAACAGAATTATTATGATGAGAGGAAAGAACATCTTTACTGATAGATGCAAGAATGGGTTTAATGAGAAAGACCTTGCGTACATTGAAGGAAAAATAACACCTCGGTATGTTATATAATTACGGAATGATTTTTTATATTATTCCTTTTTCGTTAATTATATTTTATCATTCAGTTTGGTTGGGCTTTGAACTATTCGGCTCTAAGTGCAGGTGCACACACACACATTGAGTACAGTTCACGCTCGTGCGCAGAGGATATGACAATCACAAATGTCATAATAAAAACCCCAGAAGGAAAATAGGACTGGGGTGTGAATTACGTCATGCGCGGAAGCGATGGGCTGAGAATTTGGTGATTTTGAAAAAGAGTTAGTTGAGATCTGACTCGAGGCTGGGCCAGTCCAGCGCGTTTGTTGGGTCGGATAGTACAGCCAGCATAGTAAAAATTGTGTCTCTCTCTCCTCGTGTCGAAAAATTAAAGTCAAGAAGTTAATAAACGTTTCGTACCTGAACAACAGAGAGTCGTCAGTGTTTTGTATTTCCCTGCATGGGTATACAACATGTACAGTTTGTGTGATTTGCTTTGCAAATCTCTCACTGATTCCACTCAGCCATGGAAGACGTAAATACACAGGACACTTTTACACTGATGCCTGTTTAATTTTATTAAATTCATCTTTTTTTAGTAATAACTGGTTTATTGCTTAAAAAATAACAGAATTTAATAAACTTGCTGAGAAGTTTAGTGTGATTTTTCTCGGTTCCGAGTAAGTCGCACTCTTCATTTCATTTGAAAGTATTGGAGATGATCCGTATTTTGTCCGGCAGACCGTATCTCTGTAAATTGAGGGAATGCCTGTCAGGACTTAATATTATTTCGCTATAGTCACCAGTATAATTTTTTCTCTTCATCATAAATATTTCCCCTTTTATTAGAAAACACGATTTTTCCTCGATTTAGTTCTATTGAGTGAGAATAAAAACCAGTCAATCAACTTATCACCATTTTCTTTCTTTTTTCGCTTTTTATGCTTTTAGTTACATCATGACTAAGATTTTTGGTCTCTCAGTTGCATTAACAATGAATTCTGTACTCTTAAAAATATCTATCTATCTATCTATCTATCTTAGCATGTTTCTATCTATCTATCTCTCTACTTAACCCTCCGTACGAGTAGGATGCGATATTGGGAAAATTTCTATGAGGAGTTTAACAGATTTGAATTCAGTTTTCCTTCACAATTACCGGTTGGCATAACAAGGTTAAATAGCCAGTCTGCCCTACTATTAATTCATAATTGAAGGGAGAAATGCTGGATTGATACTATCTCCAACGATATTAACGCTATTTGAAATGCAAATAGCCTTGTCAGGGATATGAAATCGTTTCATCATATCAGTTTCCGACAACCATAACTATTCCGGGGTGTCTATATACAGACCGTACCTTTGGCCAAATGTGTAGAGTGTTCACCAATGGCCCAAGGTCGAGTCATACAAAAGACTTAAAAATAATACTTGATACATCCTTGGTCAACACTCAGCTTTATAAGGTACGTATCTTGGGTAAAGTAGAGCAATCCTGGGAAAGATAGAGCGCCCTCCCCTACACCACGGTGTAGTAACTATTGAAAAGGTAGCCTTCGTGTCGCTCCCAACAACGGTCGCCAACTTTACTGATATACGCGATGTCGATGTGTAAACAGTCGAAAAAATTGCGCATGCAATTTGTTTTGGGTTTTGTCTACTGTGTAAGCAAATTAGAGCCAGTTGGTTGCTGTTTGTGAGGAAAGCAGTACCATGACTCAGTTCCTTTCTCTGGTAATTTCGAAACAATAAGCTGTACTTCTTGGCATTCACGTTTTTCAATACGAAGATTTCCCATCTATCCAACCCTAATAATCTATTCACAAATATAGGATTTCAAGTATTTTATCTCACATTAATAATTATACAGTTTCAAATATTCCAATAAAATACAAATTATTTATTCATAGATATGTGACTTCAAGTATTCCTATCCAACCCTAATAATCTATTCACAAATATATGATTTCAAGTATTTTATCTCACATTGATAATTATATAGTTTCTAATATTCTTATCAAATACAAATTATTTATTCATAGATATGTGACTTCAAGTATTCCTATCCAACCCTAATAATCTATTCACAAATATATGATTTCAGGTATTTTATCTCACATTAATAATTATACAGTTTCAAATATTCTTATCAAATACAAATTATTTATTCATAGATATGTGACTTCAGGTATAACTATCCAATCCTACTAATCTATTCACAAATATATGATTTCAAGTATTTTATCTCACATTAATAATTATATAGTTTCAAATATTTTTATCAAATACAAATTATTTATTCATAGATATGTGACTTCAGGTATTCCTATCAAACCCTAATAAGCTATTCATAAATATATGATTTCAAGTATTTTATCTCACTTTAATAATTATACAGTTTCAAATATTCCAATAAAATACAAATAGTTTATTCATAGATATATGATTTCAAGTACTCCTATCTTATATCAATGATTGTATAGTTTCACATCCTTATGTAATACTACAAATTCATTCACTGTTATATGATTTCAAGTATTCCTATCCAATGCTTTTTAGCATTGGATAGGAATACTTGAAATCATTAAATAATTGTATAGTCAAACGTAACAATTCCAATTTGATATTATCAGTATACACTAAGCAAGTATTTTACACCAGGATAAGCTGGTGGTCTTCTACATGAGTTTGCAAGATAGCAAAAATCCTCACGTCTCCAGGATTCTTCTTTGCCCAGTCGGCTGGAGCTGTAGAATACACCACTTGCACCTCTGCAGAGGAGTAAGACCTTGCCAACGACTGTCCTGGTATGACACTAAACAATCTGATGGTGAGGTTCCAGTGATGCTGGGGCTTTGGGGAATGCGGAGCACTTCTTTATTGCCATTACTCCCAGGTCCACTCTGGCACGGCGTGATAGTACCCAATAAGGCTCGATCAATGGGTTAAATAGAACTAATGGCATAGTTATGCTGAACTGAATTGTTTGACTAAACTAAATAGCTTGAAATATAAATGTTATTGACAATTAAACCGTACTTACATTTAAACTGCTTGCTAATGCTTAACTGATATATTTGAAATAGAACTGTTTTTAACATTGAAACTGCACTTAAACTAAACTGGTTTGTTTAATACAGAACGGTTTTGACATTTACCTATGCGTAAACAAAATCTGTACTTATACTAAACTTAATTAGCTGAATTAGAACTGCTTGACTAAACTGAACAGCTTGAAATAGATATGTTTTTCATAATTAAACTGTATTTACATTTAAATTGCATACTTATGCTAAACTGAATAGTTTGAAATGGAATTATTTTCATAAAAATGGATTTGGCATTAAATAACCCGCAAAGATTAATATGCCATACAATCCGACCAACCAGGACTCTTCTCAGTATTCTCGTCGATCGCAACAATGCTATTGCCTGGATGGTCTCGATTCTTCCTCTTATTTCCAATCCCGCCAGTCCCCTTTCCCAAACCTTTGGAGACTATTCCTAACGCACCGGTTTTAATTGGTATCAACATCATCTTCTTGCCCCACAGGATTTTTTTTTTTTAGTTATTTGGCAAGATCCAATTATTAGTCATTCATTTGGCTTTTTTTTTTAAAAATTATTTTCAGTGTTATTCGCTAGAAGGGCAAAATCGAGACGACAAATTCTCTTTCTTTTATTACTGTTCTTACGGCCGAGATTAGGGGATCCGTTTCTATCTCAAAACCCCAGACGATTTTGGGCGTCTCTTTCTCTTGAACGGATTCTGGTTTGAGCTTATATCATTTAGTTGTATGGTTAAATTCTAGTTTCTTGCGCAGTTCCCTGTAGATTACCTTTTCTATCTAGTCACGTCTCAACTTCTTTCATGTGTGTTTGATGCTTTAACTTATGTGATTAATCATTTCACCTCTTTCTCTGCGATTATTATTATTATTATTATTATTTACTCATGAGAGATTTTCACATCAGCGCTAGCTGATGGTTTTCCTACTGGAGTCTGAGTGACAGCAAGTCTTCTGAAGCCTCCAGGACTCTTCTCAGTATTCTGGCCGATCTTATAAATGCTGTAGTTTGGATGGTCTCCACTCGTCCTCTTATTTCCAAGTCCTCGTACCAATCCCTTGGTGACGGTACCAAGCGTGCCAATAACAATTGGTATCAGCGTCACTTTCATGTACCATAGTTTTATCAGTTCTCTTGCAAGGTCTAGGTAATTATCTATCTTTTTGATATTATTATTATTGGCTTGCATAATTATAGCGTTTTTAATATTCCTGTCAATAATTTGCAAACAAAAGTATGTTTTCAAGTAATAACTATTATTGATCATCCTAAGTAAGCAATTATATAGTTCCAAGTAGATAATCTTATTACGAATATTTTTACGGGTAAATGGTATCAGGTATTCTTATCTTACAATCTATACAAAAACCACTATATATATACGTGAGGCATTCAATAAGTTTCCAGACCTTTTTGTATAGGCATTTAAAATTGTCGTAGTCTCTTGAAAATTCAGTATGTTATTGCTATACATCTTATGAGATGACTGACCAAATTTTTAGGATTTCAGGTTCAAAGGAACAGTTACTGCAGGAACTGGAATATACCCTACTAAAGCGTGATTGTCACAGCTGGTGAATTTTAAAAATGCAATCTGGACGTGAGAAAACTTTAGAAGAACGATATGCAATAAAATTCTGTTTTAGACTTTGAAAAAATGCTGCCACAGAAGCGTATGGAATGCTTCAGACTACTTTTGGAGCATCTTGTATGAATCGAGCATCGGTTTTTGAGTGGCATAAGAGATTCAAGGAAGGCAAGGAATCTGTGAGGGATGATGAGAGGTATGGGAGGAGTAACGAAGTCAATACATCAGAGTTTATTGGCCAAATGGTTAGGGTTAGGGTTACTATGTTGAGGTTTTAAGGGAGTTCAGGAAGAGATTCCGTCGGAAGAGGCCAGTACTCTTCAAATCGGGTGAGTGGCATTTCCACCAGGACAATGCACCAGTCCACAACTCCATCGTTGTCACAGACTATTTGACCAAGATGGGCATCAAGATAGTTCCTCACCCTCCCTATAGACCAGACCTTGGTCCCTGTGACTTTTGGTTATTCCCTAATCCCAGAGGCTGTCGTTTTGAGACAAATGAGGAGATGAAAGAGGCTATGACGAAGGACATTGACACGCTCACACAAGAGGACTTGTATGGGGCCTTCCAGAAGTTGTTGGAACGGTAAAACAAGGGCATTGCAGCCGGAGGAGATTACTTCGAAGGGGACTAGAGTTTCATGTGTTTACTATCAATAAAAGTGCCCATACGAATAACGTCTGGAAACTTAGTTAATGATCCTCGTATATATATGTGTGTGTGTTTGTGTGTGTGTGTGTGTGTGTGTGTTAAAATTCTTGTCCCCATTGGTCCAGTCGGCTGGGGCTGTAGAAAACATGAACTGCATTTCTGCAGAGGGGTAAAACACCTCCAAAAAGTGTCCCGGATATGAGACTAAACAATCTTATGGTGGGGGTCTAGTAATGCTGGAACTTTGGGGAATGCGGAGTGCCTCTTTGTTGTCATTACTCTTAGGTACTCTTAGCCGGAGTGGTAGCTCCTGATAGGGTCCTATCTATGGGTCAAATAGAACTTAACAGTGTGCTTATCCTAAATTTAATCATTTGAAATATCACTCTTTATATGTATAAAATTGATTTCGCATTAAATAACCTACAATGGTTGATGTGCCATAAACCAAAGCAAAGCAAAGCAAAGCAAACCTTGTCACGATTGTAAGAGTTCAGTTGTTCTATTGTTCACAAAATCCAGTTTTGATAATCCTCGTTAGTAGATTTCTTCTGGAGTTTAATTCCAAAAGATACGTCTTCCTGGCAGAAAATTCAACAAGCAATTGAATATTTGCAGTTGCAAAAGATCTTGAATACGTTCAGTCCTCGTGTCTGATTGACCAATTATTACAGGAAGTGCCTGCTGTTGTCGGGAAAATTCATAAATAAAAATGGCGATTCATACCGTAGAGAATCCAACAATATCTATCTATCTATCTATCTATCTATCTATCTAAAGGATAATTCAATTTGCTTGTCAGATAACTGTTAAAGTGACAAATCTTATTGACATAATTTTTCCATGGAAAACACGGGATTTAAATACAAGTTATAAGGAGTATTCATTCTAAGTACCTTAAGAAAGGGAGAAAACTAAAGAATTCCAAATATTGCAAATATTTTGAGGGGGACCGATTCGAAACGCACCGTTTTGCGTCCAACGAGATGTAGAAAAATTAACCTTTTCCTTTGTCAAGTTAAAATAGAAAATGAATCCACTCTTGTATTGATTTTAATTTTATCGAAAAACTATTTTATGTCTTTAGTAAGAAAAGGGATTGAAAAAAGATTCTGATCTATAGTTTCTTTGAGGAAACAATGCAGAACGGGAGATATTTTTTTCATATTTCTTAAAATGTTTTTAAATCTATTTCCGCTTTGGTTTGATTTGGTTATATTTCATCTCATATCAACCTTTGTGGATTATTCAATGCCAAATCTTTTTTATTCATATGTGATTTGTAAGCGAATAGTTTAGAAGTCACATAAATTTTAAGTGAGCCAGTGCTCATTTATTTGCACACAGTTAAAAAGATTCATGTATTGCTATTCAATAATAATAATTTTATTCATCAACTATTTCAATCTAATTTTACAAAAATTATTTGTTTGCACACATTTATATGGTTCCATGATATTGAATATTACTAATACTATTTACCAACTATTCCTATCTAACTTAATGCTAATTATTTGTCGTGTTCGCCAATGATCCGGTAGACTGGGGTTCAATCCTTGTGTTGTATAGCCATGACCAACTATACACATATACATGCAGAAACATAACGACGCAATGAAAACGAGCGGACACAGTTCTTTAGAAAAGTATACCTCTCATTTTATTTGAAAGGGTTCGAAAGGGTTATCAAAGGTTTTACTGATTGAGAGGTGAGTTGGAGATTGAACAAAATTGCATCATATTGACTCCCATTCTTATGGCCATGACAGTGTTTCTTTCCAGTTCTCCTGGGCTGCTCAATTGGGGGCCTGGGGGCCTAGCCTCTCTGGGACTTGGTCCTCATTCCAGTATCTTCTCTCCAACTCATCTGAGGCTCTGAACTCAAACGGGGGTCCTGAGGGCCCTCTCTGCTGGGTGCTGGTTCTCTCTACAGCATCTTCTCTCCAACTGATCCGAACTTCCTTTCGCCGGGGTTATATAATAATTTGACGCCAACTCTTCTTTCTGCAAGCGTCACAATTTCGCACTCAATTCAACCCCTCGACAGTCAAGTTCACCCCTGATCTCCTGGTATCTTCGACTGGATGCACCTGTTATTTACACAGGTGCATTTCTTCTGATGACAGCTTGGCCGGGTAGGAGGTCAATATACAACACTTGGTCGAGTCATAGGAAAGACTCAAAAAATAGTACTTGATGTCACCTTGCTTAACACTGAGCACTATAAGGGGTGGATCAGTGGTAAAGTGGAGCAATCCTGGGAATGGAGTAGCGCCCACCCCTACCCCTCGGTGTAGTAGCTATTGGAAAGGGAACCTTTGGGTCACCCTCGACTAAGGTCGCCAATTTTACTTGTTTTATTACTATCTAAGTTAATGCTAATCATTTGTTTGCACATAATTTTATGGTTTCATGCACTGATATTGAATATTTACCAACTATTCCTAACCAACTTAATGTTGTTTATTTGTTTGCACACAGTTAAAAAACTTCCAGTATTGCTATTCAGTATTAGTAATTTTATCTGTCAACGACTCATATCTAATAAAATGCTAATTATTTGTTTGTACACAGTTAAATGGTTTCCAGTATTGCTGTTTAACACTAATAATTCAATTTAATATTAATCATCTTCATCATCATGTCGCACCGCCAGTACGGATGTTCCTGACCCTCTCTCGCCACCCCTCTCGGCATAGAGCTGTTGTATATCGGTTTTTAGCTGCTTGTCCTGCCTTTGCTTGTCAATGTGAAGGGGTTCACAGGAGTATGTCGTTTATGAGCTCGTCCCCACTTCTCCAGCAGTGTACCTCATGTTTGTTTCGTCTAACTTGGATAGTTTTCGTAATGGCTGGTGGGTGGCCGTATAGCTGCTGCTTTGTGGGGTGCTGTCTCTAGGACTTGTTTAATACTGCTCGCAGCATTCTTGTGTAAGACCAATTATAATAAAGCAAATCTTGATAATACACTTTGTGGGGTGCTGCCTCTTTTGTAAAAGATTGAATAGTCTATTTCACCTATAAATTGAACCATAACAGATACTACCACTTTGGGTCAGAGTGGACCATGGAGTAATGACGATGAAGGTGGACTCGGCATTCCCAAAAGCTCCAGAGCTAGAGCCTTACTAACGAAGGAAGTTCAACGTCATAAAATTGGC
Source organism: Sepioteuthis lessoniana (assembly GCA_963585895.1). Lineage (NCBI taxonomy): Eukaryota > Metazoa > Mollusca > Cephalopoda > Myopsida > Loliginidae > Sepioteuthis > Sepioteuthis lessoniana. The sequence goes on from OY757938.1 coordinate 23,916,231, forward strand.
ATTAAATAACCCACCATTGTTATGCCATTAAACAAAGAAACCTCAAATAGTTCCACTACTATTCTTCTACAAGGATGGATTTGGCATTAATTAACCCACCATTGTTATGCCATTAAAAAAGAAACCGCAAATAGTTCCACTACTGTTCTTCTACAAGGATGGATTTGGCATTAGATAACCCACTATTGTTATGCCATTAAAAAAGAAACCTCAAATAGTTCCACTACTGTTCTTCTACAAGGATGGATTTGACATTAAATAACCCATCATTGTTATGCCATTAAAAAAGAAACCTCAAAAAGTACCACTACTGTTCGTTTATAAGGATGACTTTGGCATTAAATAACCAACGAAGGTTGATATGTCATTAAACAAAGAAAACCTGAACTTCTAATAAATTGTGGCGTACAAATCGACTTTTTCATAAAACTTTTTTTACAAACCTAGGGGGCGACTGACATGGCAGAGCTCATATCCAAACCTTTACCCCGGAATAATCAACCAGTGAAACAGTATTCCTAACAATCAATATACACCATTTACCGTAACTCCAGTAGACTGCCACAAACATTTCCAATTAAACACTTGTTTTGTGAACATATTCAGCAAACCAATAGAGATTTGTATAAAATAATAAAAATCGGATACAAATTAAGTATAATATTAATGCTATATCACACGCTATTTCTCACCACAAATGCACTCATAATAAACACTCATCGGAACGTCATAGCACCCAGACAGTCAATCAGACAACTAAAGTATGTTATTTATCTGTACAATTTCATGTTAGTGCAAAAGACTGTGAATTCATTGGAATATAAGCTCTAATGTGTAAAAATATCATTTTTCATATATTTTACTTGTAGCCAAATATCTGTTAGAGAGTCGACCTATACAGCAGGTTTAGGTCAAATTCAGAATTTTGAGCAAAAATTCTTGAGTTTGACTTATATGCAAGTTTAGTTTCTGCTTGATTGTCGATGTTGTTACAACCCCAGTAAAATTCCGTACTCGAAAAGCATAAATTCCTGAATTAGATTTCATTGAACGTTCATTGATATTGCTTTCCAATCATACACAGATTGAAGCAATGCACAATTGTGTCAGCTCACCAACTAGCTCGGCACTGCTAACGATGCAACCAAACAGAATGGTTACCTATCACGGCTTGAATTGTTTCAGTCACGTGACATACATGCCACTAACAAGCATCTACTAAAATATTGCAAAAGTTTTGACTCCCCTATATATATAGTTAGATTGAGAGAAAGAGAGAAGGTAAAAAATTACACCTTTCCTTAAATGCCAGAATAATAATGATAGACACTTTCTTTTTCTTTTATTATTGCTTTTAATGTAAAGCAATTAAAATCATCGAAGTGTTATGAAGACAGTGGCAAAATAAAATCGAGAGAGAACAAAACTAAAATCCATGTTCCTTCGTGCAGGCACACACACACACACACACATACAAACGCATGCGCGCACATACACACATTCACAAAGGCGCGCACACACATACACACTAGCACACACATCATGCGTGAGTATGTGTGAAAGAGAGAGAGAGAGAGAGAGAGAGAGAGAGAGAACTATAAAATAAAAATATGACATCACTGTTAAAACAAAATAATGTTCGTTTACTAATATCGAAAATTTGAAATATTCGAAATCAATTTGGATTTTTTTTTGTTTTTGTTCTCTTAAAAATGGACCTGTCATAATCCCCCAATTTGCTATTGGATTTCAAATTGGTGGTTTGATTGGCAGGACTATTTGGCTCCGTGCAATGTAATTGTAACAGCACACCTTTTTTTACGATCACATCAAATGTAGCATAGTTCCCGCCAAAATGATTGTAGTACGGATAGTCACTTCTGCCTAAGATCAAAGTGTAATATCTGTACTCATAAACGAATCAAAGTGTCTCTTCTTTCCGTAATCAGAAGTACTTTACCCGGTATAAACAATCAGTTTCGTTCCAAAAGACCTTCAGTCTTTCATGCACTTCTTGTCTCTTACTGAAAAGGAGTAAGGATTAGGTTTATTACTCAATGTCTGAAGCGTCCCTGAAGTGGAATGTACTTATTCTAGGCATCCAGCTCACTCAAGATACAACACAAGATCAATTTCTTCAGCGGAATACAAATGGTTTGAATTCAGAGTTTTCCTTCTCCTTGAGTGGTTGCCAAAACAATGTTACTACCCTACTATTTACCCTTACCTTTCCCATGAACATCGTTTGGCTACACACATCCTCCTCCTGAAGTGAAAGGCCAACGAAACAAACAGGAGGGTTGCTTCTGGTGTAGTATCTCACGTTAAAATCGGCTTTGAGTCATATTCTGGCCTCGAGGGGAGTTAAATTAATACACTCAACCTTTGAAATAGGATTAAAGTGGGGTATCTGTCTCCCGCCTTCAGCTGGGCTCTGTGAAGTGGCTGGAAATATTACATGAGGGGACATATTTTTGGTGAAATAACACCGCTTGCTTATGGACTGTATATTTGCATACACAAGCACGTGCTAATCCAAATATGAGAATACAGAACGCATACAGAATGAACACAGGATGGAACGATAAAATTGTCGCCCTTGAAAAGACGACATGATTCCATTTCCGTTTAATGAAAACCGGTTTTCTTTTTTTGTTGCAGACCATCTACTAGTTGGCCAGTTGTGTACAAATCCCAAGAGCGATAGGAGTCTTCTATCATGTCTGAAAGTGACACAATTTTCAACGAGCGAGATCGGAAATGCGCCGCTGTAAAACTCATGCTCTCTACCGATCCAAGTTATGACAACAAGACCATTGCCATCACCCTCAAAATGCAAATCTGGATTGCTACGAATAACAGGGACGTGCCCAGGGTGATGAAAACAATGTTTCCGGCTACGGTTATGATCTTTGGTGTGGTTTCAAGTGAGGGCCACATCATGCCACCTCACATTTTCGAAGTCGGCTTGAAAATCAACACCAAAGTGTGCCTGGATGTGCTGAAGAGTGCGGTGATCCCCTGCTGCAATCAGGTGGCCGGTGGCAGACCTTAGGTGTGGCAGCAGGACTCGGCACCGGCGCACACATCCAAAAAGACCAAGGCTTAGCTTCAGAAGGAGTGCTACGATTTTGTACCCTTCTCTCCCTGGCCCCGTCTTCCCCCGACCTGAACCCGCTGGACTACTTCGTTTGGTCATACGTCGAGAACATCACAAACGTGACCTCCCACAATGCCAAAGCCAGCCTGATCGCCACCATCCGTCGAGTATTCGCCGAGCTCCCGCCGATGCTTGTGGAAAAGGCATGCCCCCAGTTCCGGATCCGTATCGAGGCGGTGATTGAGGCTGAAGGCGGCTACATTGAATAGATGTTAGCTCTACAACATAATCTGAATTGATTTTTTCAATAGAAGTTTTAAATTAAAGCTGTAGTGTTATTTTCTTTAGGACGTCAATTTTATCGTTCCACCCTGTATAAGCTCCGGTCGTCAGTCGACGAAATTAAACGCCGCACCGTACATACTATCAACGCTCCTGTCTGACTATGACCAAGACGATACAGGATGCTGAAGCTAAATTTGGAATATTATAGTATAATGATAAACAGCTCTATTATAAAACAATATTCATTTTAATTTTTAAAAATCAACACTAAAATAAGAAGATAGACACAAAACGGAACATTTACTCAATGTGGCTAACATTTTTTCAATTATTGTATCAACACGTCTTCGAAAAGATTTGCAGGCCTTCAAAATAAATTCTTCAGATATTCTATTCCATTTCTCCTTAATAGCAGTCTTAAGCGAACCAATATTTGGATGGGAAGTTCCATTTGTTTTGTTTTCTAAAACGCCTTCCCCATATAGCGTAATCATTGAAGTTAACGTCTCAGCTTAAATCTTGTTTAATTGCTGTCCTCACAGTTTTCTCCTTGACTTTCAATTCATTAACATCGTGGGGTCTTTCTTAATCACCGTAGCGAAAGCAGTTAAAAAGCCTTCTTTTCCTTTATTGCTCAATCCTACACCCACTTTTCATTAAAATGCTCTTTTGCTGTAAAAATTTCTTTGCTTTCTATATGGTTGACAAAGAAACTTTGCTTTGGTTTCGGCGTTAAGCAAATCATAAATTTTTTCTTGTTTCTTTTCTTGCACACTCATACTGAACTGAATTTTAATTTAAAGAGTGCTTGAATAATTGAGCTAATCATGAAAACTTAGATTTATGGCTTTTTTTTCAAATTTGGACAAATCAGACTAAAAAAAACGTTAAAAAATTATTCCATATTTTACTCCTGCAACCGATCCCAGCAGACTTTAGAGTTTCTTGTCTTTGGACAAAAGATGGTGCCATATTCTTTTCTTTCGACATCAAACTTCGAGACCAGCTTGTTCCGTCAGAAGTGAACAATGACAGAAACATTGCAAAAATAAATTTGTATATATATATATATATATATATATATATATATAATATATGAACTTGATCTTAAACTGATACATATTCATATTTTTGTTTAGAGAGTTTTGATCTTGGTATAAGCCATAAACAACTTCCTGTCTAAAATAGATAACCATCAACGATGCATTCTGGAAAAAATTAACCTTTTAATTATTCTGTAAAACCAAACTCCTGTAAATTTTATGATATGACGTTTCTTGTTTGGAAAGAACATTTGGACGATATTTGATTAACTATTTGGATTTGTCTAATTGGTATTTTGCCCTTTTTGGAAAAAATGCTTAATTGGTTGGATTTGGTTTCGTTTCGTTTTATGACATTTCAATCATTAGAGGTTATTTAATGCCAAACCCCCCTCCCTCTCTCTCTATACATATATATATACGAGGTGCCTCCAATAAGTTTGCAGTCTTTTTTGTACAGGTACTTAAAATTGTCGTAGACACTTGACAATTCAGTATATTATTAATATACATGTTATGAGATGACTGACCAATTTTTCTGATTTCACGTTCAAATGAACAGCTACAGCAGCAATTGGAATACACCCAACTAAAGTCTGATTGTCCTAGCTGGTGAGTTTCAAAACTGCAATCTGGACGTGAGGACACATTAGAAGAAAGATATGCAATAAAATTCTGTTTTAAACTTGGAAAAAAATGCCAGAGAAACGTATGGAATGCTTCAGACTGCTTTTGGAGCATCTTGCATGAATCGAGCATCAGTATTTGAGTAGCATAAAAGATTCAAGGAAGCCATGGAGTCTGTGAGGGATAATGAGAGGTATGGGAGGAGTAATTAAGTCAATAGACCAGAGTTGATTGGCCAAAGGGTTAGGGTTAGGGTTACTATGTTGAGGTTTTAAGGGAGTTCATGAAGAGATTCCTAGGGAAGAGGCCAGCACTCTTCAAATCGGGTCTGTGGCATTTCCACCAGGACAATGCACCTGTCCACAACTCCATCCTTGTCAAAAACTATCTGACCTAGATGGGCATCAACACAGTTCCTCAGCCTCCATATCGTCCAGACATTGCTCCCTGTGACTTTAGGTTATTCCCTAAGCTCAAGGAAAAACTTAGAGGCTGTCGTTATGAGACAATTGAGGAGATGAAAGAGGCTGTGACGAAGGTCATTGACACGCTCACATAAGAGGACTTCTATGGGGTCTTCTAGAAGATGTTGGAACGGTACATTGCAGCCGGAAGAGATTACTTCGAAAGGGACTAGAGTTTCATGTGTGTACTATCAATAAAAGTGCCCATACGAAAAACGTCTGGAAACTTATTTAATGAGCCATCTCTCTCTATATATATCAAACATATATGATTTGACGGCCCATTGGCCTAGTGGGTAGAGTGTTCGCCAATGGTCCGGGAGACCTGGGTTCAATTCCGTATCGCGTTATGCCAAAGTCTTTAAAAATGGTATTTGATACCTCCTTGATTAACACTCAGCAATATAAGGTACGTATCAAGGGTAAAGTGGAGCAATCCAGGGAAAGGAGTAGCGCCCTCCCCTACACCTCGGTGTAGTAGCTATTAAAAAGGGAGCCTTCTGGTCGCCCTCAACTAAAGGGAGACAACTTTACTTTACTTTGCGTTGGTTTTATGGCATATCAACCATTGTAGGTTATTTAATGCCAACATCTTTTAATTCATGTATATCAAATATATATAGTTTGGTTTGGATGGGTTTTATGGCATATCAACCATTGTAGGTCATTTACTACCAAATCCGTTTTATACATATATATTCAATATATATATTTGGTTTGTTTGGTTTGGTTTTATGGCATATAAAACATTGTAGTTTATAAATTGCCAATTCCATTTTTATATAATAAAACAGTTCTATTTCAAACAATTCAATTTAGCATGAATATAGTTTTTTTTGTGTACACACAGTTAAATTTTTGAAAAAAGTTCTATTCCAAAAAATTCTGTTGTACACTGTTTCATTCTATTTGATAAGACACTGAGCTACTGGTACTGTTGCGTCTTATCTATTCCTGCTTTGATATGTTTGGTTCTTATAGCATTGTCCTGTGCTGCTATTAGGAGGGATTCTGTTTCTCTCTTAAGGTTTCCTTTTCTTAGCCAGGTCCAGGTCTTTTGGTGTGAGATGTTGTTTATTAGACTTATAAAGCGGCTATAGAGTTGTTTTCTCTCCCATTTTTGTTTCCTAGTTGTTGTCATTCTTTCGTTTATCGTGTTGTCCGTATCGATTCTGATGGTTGTAATTAGTCCTCGTTTGTGTTTTACTATGTAGTCTTCGAGCCGTTGTATCGATGCGTCAATGGTGTCTTCGATGCAGGCAAGTCCTCTTCCTCCCTCTTTTCTAGATACATATAGTCGGTCAACGTCGTCTCTAGGGTGTAATGCCTTATGCATGGCCATTAGTTTTCTTGTCCTTTGGTCCATTTGTTTGAGTTCCTCTCGGGTCCACTTGAGAAAGGGTCCCGAATATCTGACTAGTGGCACAGCCCAAGTATTTATTCCTTTGGTGAGGTTTCTGCAGGAGAGTTTTGTCTCGAGCAGTTTTCGCGTTCTCCTGAGATATTCTTTTCGGATCATGTCTTTCATTTGCACTTCCTCGATATTGAGCACTCTCCATATTATATTGGACTTGGTTCGACACAAACCCACGAAGTGATTTAGCGACAACCAACACTGTTATAATATATATATATATATATATATATATATAAATTATCCAGTTAGTGTCCAAGGACAGTAGGTGTGGATTATTTTTTACATAGAATATATGAGGGTAATCCTATAAATCTATGAGAGTGCTCAATGTATGGCTATTGTCAATTCCCTATTTATTCTCTAGGGTATAACAAAATTCACATTCAGAGCGTATATAGTGCAATTAAATGGCGACTCAAACTCGGTTAAGTCGTCATAATAAATTTATTTCGGCGGAGAATATTGTTGGTATATTCTCCGTCTCGTCAGATGACTCTTTTTACATGCTCTGTATTGTCCCAGAGATATGATGCGAATGAAGAGTTACAGTTCGTATTCAGAAGATAAATAGGAAAATTAAAGAAATTAAAAAATAAATTAAAAATCAGAAAACAAAGATAAAAATAAAAACAAAAATAAAAATAAAAATAAAAAAACATAAATATAAAAATGAAAATAAAAATAAAAAATAAAAAAACATAAAAAAAAAAAATATATTTTTATGTTTGAGTCTCCATTTAATTGCACTATATATATATATATATATATAGTCATTAGAAATAATTCCTCTCCCTCGATTGGAGTTTTGCAAAAAACCAACGTTATATATAAATTTAAATGTCCTTTAGGAGATTGTATCTCTGATAATAATAATATATATGTTGGTTTAACCTCAACTACCCTGTCGAGGAGACTTACAATGCACCTTTCAGACACAAGTTCAATAGCTCAGCATTTAAAAAAACATTCATGCCCAACGGCACAGCTACGGAAAATTCTCACCGACAACACAACAATATTAGAACATCAAAATAATAAACAAAAACTTCAGATTCTCGAAGCATTACATATCAGAAACCTGCAGCCAACACTTAATATATATATATATATATATATATATATATATATATCGTTTGTGTGGGTCACATTTTCATTTATAATCTACATCCAAGTTCGGCTGCTTTTGTTAAACCAAAGGCTTTAAGAGGAGAGCAAGAGAGATAGAGAGACGACTTAAATGTGCAAGAGAAAACCAGAAAAGTAGAAAAGAATATAGGGAAAGAAAAGTCTTATTCACAGTTAAAAGAAAGTCGAATGTTCTTTCTTGACTAGAATTACTACTATTATGTATGATTTTTTTTTTACTTGTGCTCATATTCAAATTTAAAAAAGGTTCCCGAGTTCGACAAACACTTGAAGAAGGCCGGAGGATATATCGGTCGAAACGTTGTGGAAATAGCAATAAAGATGAAGGCAATAGTCCGAAAATCCTTAATAATAAAAATCATCAAGCTTCGTCTCAGAAATTTAGACCACTAATACTGCAACTGACACAGTAATGCTGGAGCTCTGGAGAATACGGGGTACCCCTTTATTGCCATCGCTCCCTGCTCTACTCTGGCGCGGAGTGGTTGCACCTGATAGCGTACTATCTATGGGTCAAATAGAACTAAACTACGTACTTATGCTAAACTGAAATTGCTTGAAATTGAACAATTTTGACATTTAAACAACGTACTGATGCTAAACTGAATTGTTTGAAATGGAAAATGGAAATGCTTTTGAAACTGAACCAGTACTTACGCTAAACTGAATTGTTTGAAATAGAACTGTTTTTTGACAAAGGACTTTACTTATATTAAACTGAATTGTTTGAATTTTACTATTTGACTATCGTAAATAGCTTGAAATAGAAATGTTTTGACAATTAAATTATTTTCTTATACTAAACTGAATTGTTTGAAATAGAACTGTTTATTTCTATAAAAATGGATTTGGCATTAAACAGCCAACAAAGGTTGATAAGCCATAAAACCCAAAACAAACAATCACGCGAGCAAGATTCTACACTAGGTAAATTTTCTGGCGCAGTTTAACAGGTTTGAATTAAGAGTTTTCCTTCTCCTAAGCCGGTTGCCATACCAAGTTAAATGAGCCCAGTCAGCTCAACTACTTACTCATAGCTGGAGAGAGAATAATTTGATGCATACCTTTCCCAAGGGTATCAGTACGATGTGAAATGCAAACAACCTCTTCCAGAATTTGATCTCGGGTCGCCGAGTTCATTTTCTATGATCATTACACCACTAAAAGTAAATAGATATAAACAGGCTGAGATCATATTTACCAACCCCTCCGCTAGGTCAGGGTATGACACAAGGTCAATTTTTAAGCGGAGTTTAACAGGTTTGAATTCAGAGTTTTCCTTCTCCTAGACTAGTTGCCTCAGCAAGGCTGAAGAACCCAGTCCGCCCTACTATTTACCCATAGCTGGAGGGAGAATAATTGGATTCATAACTTTCCCAAGGGTATTAGTGCTATGTAAAATGCAATCAATCTCGTCCAGGATGTGAACTCGTGTCGCCATGTCCATTTCCTGCGACGATAACCATTACACATTAAACAGGCTGAGATAGATAGATAAATAGATAGATATTAACAAAGAGAAAAATAGATATGGACATAATGAGATAGATAGATAGATAGATAGATATGAACAGATTGAGATAGATAGATAGATATAAACAGATTGAGATAGATAGATAGATAGATAGATAGATAGATAGATAGATATGAACAGATTGAGATAGATAGATAGATAGATAGATAGATAGATATGAACAGATTGATATATATATATATATATATATATATATATATATATATATATATATAGATAGATAGATAGATAGATAGATAGATATGAACAGATTGAGATAGATAGATAGATATGAACAGATAGAGATAGATAGATAGATATTAACTAAGAGAAAAATAGATATGGACATAATAGGATAGATAGATAGATAGATAGATAGATATGAACATATTGAGAAAGATAGATAGATAGATAGATATAAACAGATTGAGATAGATAGATAGATAGATAGATATTAACTTAGAGAAAAATAGATATGAACATAATGGGATAGATAGATAGATAGATAGATAGATAGATTGATAGAACTCATTTGTAGACTGTTACCTTCATATCTAATTAATTCATTTCTTTTGAAAGTTGTTATTGGAGCGCATCTTGCATTTTTGTTTCGGCTGTCTTTTCATTTACTTATTGATTCGTTTATTTTTAGCAAATTTAATTTTCACATGATTATGAAATCCCGAACATCAATTATTTAATTCTACGATCCACTCGGCACTAAAACCCACGCTTTTCGCTGACGTTTGAGAAAGCGTGATTTCTCTGGGAAATTGCTTTTATTTAAAAAAAAAAAAAAGAATTAGAAAAATTAAAAAAGAAAAGAAAAAAGCTTGAAAAATTTTTGCTGTTGCCTTCATTTCAAAGTCCTAACAAAAATCCATAATTCATTTACTTATTTGGAGCAGGGCAGTTTGAAAGTGTTGAAGTATTGTCACTTTAATCCTAATTGCACCACTGGGAGTATTCGTGGCGCAATGGCTGAAGTGCATGACTGAAACCTAAGAGAAAACAAATTGGAACTCAAGTCAATCTATTACGTTCACTTTTGGACTAATCCCATTAGGAAAAGTATAGAATACCCTTTAACCTCTAAGCTATAGGTTAAATCCTATCATAGGATGGCTTCGGCAATGAAAAACCCAGCAAAGGTTGATATATTAATAAATAAACCAAACAATGCCGGAAGCTCTGGGTTGAATATTACGATTGCAGTTCTTCTACAGGGATGGCCTGGGCAATAAGTAATCTACGAAGGTTGATATGCCATTAAATAAAGAAGCCCAAACTTAAAATCAGTCATTTTTCATGTTATTGCTTAAATAGTCCTTAAAATCAACCACATACGGAAACCAGTTTTTCAGGCTCAAAACCTTCGAATTTGCCGTCAAAATCAGAATTACCAAACTAGAAAAAAAAAAAAAAAAAAAAAAGAAAACGACAAAAAACAACCTAAAAAAAGAAGAAATAAATACGTATACCTTCCATCATGTTGGTTTGTTGTTGAGATTGGAGTTTCTCTCTAGTTCTGAATTTTAAAATGTTCCCCACGAATCGAATCAACGAAACTTTGTTTTCGTATCGTAAAGGGATTTAGATTGATCCCCATTACAAAACTTATGAAATAGTTTATAATTGGTAGAGAAATGACAAAGTATCCGAAACAGGTATTATGATAATTTAAAAAAACAATATATATATATATATATGCATGTATGTATGTATTGTACTTCTATACAATTATAATTTCTTTTTTAACAATATATATATATATATATATATATATATATATATATCAGGGGCGGAGTTGGGACTAGTGCTACTCGTGCCCGGCACGACCAATAACTCGGTCAATGTTATTCAAAATGGAATAAAAATCATCCATTAATTTCAAGCAAACATACTTAGTCTGATCTCTATTAAATTATGTATCTATTCAAGTTTCGATAACTAAGTAGCCAAAAGTTCATAAATATATCTGGGAATAATACAACGATGCTGTTTTGAACGGATGGTCTTTGTCCGGCCACCGTCAGATCCATTGAAGATCCCATAAAATCGGCTATAATGTTGAACACGCGTAATCCGTGCCAGGCACTAGACCCTTATAATAACAGTAATGTTAGCGAAATCTCGCTTTTGGCTGTAGCAATAGAAAAAGCAAGCCAGAATACCGTGCTCAGAAAAATTAGCACAATGTGACTGCTGACAACTGTCCTGGGAAGAGGGAGGGGGTCGAGAGAGAGAAAGAAAGAGAGAGAGAGAGAGAGAGAGAGAGAGAGAGAGAGGATAGCAGATTATAGCCGTCGCCGACGTCATCATCATCGCTATGGTAAATGTTGGTTAAACGGCGTGTTTTGATTCGTTTTTTCACTAACAGATCTTTATTTCTTTAATGAATGTTGCATATATTACATTCTGTAACTAAAATTTGTTTATTTGAATACATTTTCAACAAATAATCTTTATTTTAAGCGAAATTGAAACTACTAGCTGTGTCTGTGTATATTGTCATCAATTTCTTTATTCTAATAAACATATTTTTCTCGTCATAGTAATGAACATCTCTTTTCTTCTATACTTTTGAAAGGAAAAAAGTTATCTTATCTACTGTATTAACAAGACTACAAATTATATAGTATCTTGATTGTTTACAAAAAAAAAACACCATGCAAGGTACGTTTGTCAATCTGTGCTATACAATAGAGAATCACGCAATAGCAACTATGATGACTTACTTTGGGTCCACGGACCACGGGTTGGGAACTTAAGTTGACAGAGGGCGCAGGGGGAGGCACCCACTGATATATATATATATATATATATATATATATATATATATATATATATATATATATGCATGTATGTATTTTACCTTTATGCAAGCACCAACAAACTAATGTTTATCTATCAATCTATCTATGTCTTTCTCGACATTCATGCCTACATTTATGTATTAATTTGTAATATTTATATGTCTACCTCAGTTTTGTATCAATTAATCTATCCCCTGGTCTATCTAGGGGGAGTATCCGTGGCAGGACTAGGATATCGTTGGAAGCGAGTCTGACCTCCAGTCTCGCTATTACGTTCACTTTCGAATTAAAACCCTTGGGAAAGGTATGAACCTACTTATTCTCGCAGCAATGGGTTAAATAGGACCACCACTGTTCTTTTACAAGGATGGCTTTGGCAATAAATAACCCACGAAGGTTTATATGCCAATATACGAAGAAAACTAACCTATCTATCTATATATGTCTTCATAGCCTGTCTTTCTTCTGGCATCAGTATTTTAACAAACAGAGGATCTACTTTTCACTGTTGTCCTTTCTTCCCTGATTTTATGAGTTCATATATTCGTGCAGAGAATGGAACCCAATTATCGGCATCCTAGCTTTGGTCTTCCTGTCGCCGACTACCTCAAAATCTCCACATGTCACCATCGATTACCTCGATCAGAAACACTTTGCTTAATCGATAGCTATAAAATGTTATTAGTCAGACAATTTTAGAACCGAGAATTCAATATTTTACTCTTTTCTCCAAGCAAAGGTAAATCAAATTGAACAAGTGAATCTAATGTTTATAACACAAACGTTCTAGACTTGAAATTCAAAATTTTGAATTAGATTCACGAAAAGTTTATTTTTGTGAGAACAAAGTAAAGCTTTACGTGTTAGGTTTGGCTTAAGATTCTTTGTTTAATGGCATAACAATCTTCATGGATTATATAATGCCAATGTTATAATATTTACAAACCCCTCCGCTCGAGCAGGATATGACACAAGGTCAATTTTTAACGGAGTTTAACAGGTTTCAATTCAGAGTTTTCCTTCTCCTCGACTAGTTGCCTCCCAAAGGCTGAAGAAATCAGTCTGTCCTACTATTTACCCATAGCTGGAGGGAGATTAATTGGATTCATAACTTTCCCCAAGGGTATTAATGCTATGTGAAATGCAATCAGTCTCGTCCAGGATTTGAACTCGTGTCCATTTCCTACGATGATAACCATTACACCACGAGCACCTCCACATACATAATGACAAAGTTATTCTTTTTGAAGAACAGTCTTGGTACTATTAACCCCTAGTTGGTGGGATAAGGGGTTCATGCCTTTCTAAAGGGTATTAGTCCAAAAGTGAATTTAATAGCAGGACTAGAGGCTGAACCCACTTACGGCGGGTGTCTTCGTGGTGCAATGGTTAAAGCGATGAATTGCAGAATCGTAGTTAATAGGCTCCAACTCCGGTCGCGCTATTATCTCAGACAAATACCCATGGGAAAAGTATGAATCTCCTTATCCTCCAAGCAATATGTTAAATAGTACCACAACTGTTCTTCTAGAAGAATGGCTTGGCATTAAACAATCTACAAAAGTTGATACGCCATTAAACAAAGGAACCAAAACAAGAAATTAAACACAGAAATCAAACGATGACTATGAAGGGGTACTCCGCATTCCCCAAAGCTCAAGTATCAATGGAGCCTCATCATCAAATTGTTAAATGTCATATGTCCTGCATTATTTTCAGGAACATAAATCTTACCAATCCTCATTATATATATATATATATATATATATATATATATATATATATATATTCCAACAGGGCTAATATATTTCATTAGGATCCTTTTCACCTAGTTGCCTGTGGCAGGAGATAAGCTGTTTGCTCCCCAGAAGAGAGGTAAGACTCCCCCACCATTAACGAGTGTTTTGCTATGACTCTAAACCATCTATTGATGTGAGTCCATATCTGGAGTTTTGTGGAATGTGGATTCTCATTACATTCTTATCCACTCTGACCTGGAGTGGCAGCACCTGTTAGAGTCCCATCTATCGGTCAAATAGACCTATTTAATCATTTACTATACTTGAAACCATTTAACTGTGTGCAAACAAATGAATAATTCTTAATGGAATTAATTATGTTAGATGGCAATACATAGAACCATTTAACTATGTTCCAACAAATGAGTTTAACATGTTTGAAAATAAACTTACCTCCACACTTTTCGTTGACAATATATATATATATATATATATAGCATTTGTCTTTAAATAACCGTCAAGGGTTGATATGCTATTTAACCAAATAACCAAACCTAGTATTATTTGACAGTTATTTCTATGGCATTAATCAATCGTCGAAATACTTTTTAAAAAATCATCCCCCTTTTTTTATACCGGTGTAATCTAATCCAACATTTAATGTTTTTTGTGGTCACTCAGCACTGGCGTGTCCACGTATTGGAGTCCATCGGAGAACCATCCTTGTGAATCCATCCTTGCTTCTCTTACTCGTCCTTTTGGATGTTTTGTGAGATGGGAGGTGATTGACCAAACAGTTGCTAATTTTTGATTTATTGCTTCCAGCGCCTTTATAGATTAGTTATATATAATTTGGTTTGTTCGGGTTTTATGACATATTAACCATTGTATATTTTTTAATGCCAAATCCTCTTTATACATGTATATCCAATATATATAATTTTGTATGGTTGGGTTTTGTGGCATATCAAACATTGCAGATTATTTAATGCCAAAACCTTTTTATACATATATATTAGATATATAGATTTAGATTTAGTTTACATATCCACTATTATAGGTTATTTAATTTCATATCCTCTTCATACATATATATTAAATATATGATTTGGTTTGGTTATAATCGCATATTAACAGAGTATGGTTGTTACTATCTTACTTGGTGGGTTTGTGGCGGACCAAATGTGGTATAATTTGAGTGCTGAATATCTGTGATATATATATATATATATATATATATATATATATATATCATTAAGGGTTTTCGGACTATTGTCTTCGTCTTTATTGTTATTTCCACAACGTTTGGGTCGATATGTCCTCCGGCCTTCTTCGGGTGTTTGTCGAACTCGGGAACCTTCACGGAACTTCGAATACGTCCTTTATTGAATCCACGGAAGTCGCCTGTTCTGATTCCGTTAGCCATAACAAGTGTTAAGTATTCCTGTATTGTTACTCGCCTGCAGTCATGATTGAACCTACAACATCCAGATGATTGTCTCCCTAGAAGCTTAGGGAACCAACGCCTATAACCGTAACGCCATGTGTCCTGCTGGACAATTCCGAGTGAATTTTGGGGCCTTATAAACTTAATGTTCTTACTTGACTAGAATTACTACTATTATGCATGATTTTTTTTACCAGATTTTAAAAAGGTTCCCGAGTTCGACAAACATCTGAAGAAGGCCGGAGGACATATCGGCCGAAACGTTGTGGAAATAACAATAATGATGAAGACAATAGTCCGAAAACCCTTAAAGATAAAAATCATCAAGCTTCATCTCAGAAATTTAGACGACTAATATATATATATATATATATATATATATATTAGTCTTTATATATATTTGATAGCATGGATGATTATCTGTGAGCACTGGTTTAACGCCATCTCTATTTGACAATCATCAACCCCAAAAAAATATACATTTAAATTCCTGAAAAAAAAATTTTTCTACCTGATGGTTGTCATATAAAGAAGGCATGAAACCAATGGTCACAGATAAGCATTCATGCTATTAAATATATATAAAAACTAATACATATACGAGGATAATTAGATAAGTTTTTAGATTTTTTTCGTATGGGCACTTTTATTGATAGTACACACATGAAACTCTAGCCCCCTTCGAAGTAATCTCCTCCGGCTGCAATACACTTGTTATACCATTCCAACAACTTCTAGAAGGTCCTATGGAAGTCTTCTTGTGTGAGCGTGTCAATGAGCTTCGTCACAGCCTCTTTCATCTCCTCAATTGTCTCATAACGACAGCCTCTGAGCTTAGGGAATAACTAAAAGTCACAGGGAGCAAGGACTGGACTATTGGGAGGGTGAGGAACTGTCTTGATGCCCATCTTGGTCAAATAGTCTGTGACAACGATGGAGTTGTGGACTTTTGCATTGTCCTGGTGGAAATGCCACTGACCCGATTTGAAGAGTGCTGGCCTCTTCCCTAGGAATCTCTTCCTGAACTTCCTTAAAACCTCAACATAGTAACCCTAATCCTTTGGTCAATCAACTCTGGTGAATTGACTTTCTTACTCCTCCCACACCTCACAGACTCCCAGCCTTTCTTAAATCTCTTACGCCTCCCAAAAACTGATGCTCGACATGCAAGATGCCCAAAAAGCAGCCTGAAGCATTCCATACGTTTCCATACGTTTCTGTGGCATTTTTTCCAAGCTTAAAGCAGAATTTTATTGCATATCGTTCTTCTAAAGTGTTCTCACGTCCAGATTGCATTTTTGAAATTCACCAACTGTGACAATCAGGCTGTAGTAAGGTGTATTCCAATTGCTGCTGTAGCTGTTCATTTGAACCTGAAATCATAAAAATTGGTCTGTCATCTCATAAGATGTATAGCAATAACATAGTGAATTTTCAAAAGTCTACGACAATTTTAAATACCTGTTCAAAAAGTATGGAAAATTATTGAATGCACCACGTATAAACAAACAAACACACACACACACACACACACACACACACACACATATATATATATACATATATATATATACACATATATATATTATTTCTAGACATAAGTTAACAAATCCTCTTTATACATATGTATTAGTTTTATATGATTTCTAAACATAAAGTTACATTGTTCCAAGTATTGGTATGTACCACTAACCATTCAATTAAACACCAGTCATTTGTTTACATGTTTAAGTGATCAAACTGTTCTATTCCAAACAATTCAATCTAACATAAGTCATTTGTTTTCACACTGTTTAAATGTCAAACAGTTCTATTTGACCTATTTGACCATATCGTGTGATACGACCCCGACGAAAAATGTATTAAATCCTAATTAATTACAAATTAGCTCCGAACATAATTTCCTTATTTAATTTCTTGCGTATATAATACTTTGATTACTCTATCGCTCGCGCTTAAAATATGCTGGAAGATGCCCTCAAAAAAAAAAAAAGGATGCCCTTATCATGACATAAAATTACATTTGATTGTAATGCTTTATTTGTAGAGAACTTGGAAGAGTGGAATATTCCATCAATACCATTACTTCAACATCTACTCTGACCCGGAGTGGTCATTCCCGTTAGGGTCCCATCTATGGATCAAACTGATCTCTTTAACACTAATTTGTTTTCGATGTGTCATTATGACATTAATCTAAATCTGATGGTGAAACTCTAGTACTAGAGTTTTGGGGATGTGAAGTATTTTTTCTTTACTTTTATTCTAAGGTCCAGTCAAACCTGGACTGGTTGTACCTGTCTGTGTTCCATCTCTGGATCAAATAGCAATGTTCAATCTTTTTAGCGGGATTATTAAATTTAATTCCTTGAAACCAGACCGTGTACAAATTATCTGTATTGGAAATACTTGATAAATAGAATTACTAATGTTAAATGGTAATGCTTGAAATCATTTTATTGTCTTCAAACAAACGATTAATATTGTTTACTACGTGCAAATAAATGAATTCTGGTTCGTCTGCAAGCAATATTGAACAAGTCATGGAGGCAACACCCCATAAAACCATCCATCACGAAAACTATCAAAGTTGGACGAACCAGGCATGCGGGACTTTGCTGGAGAAGTAAGGACGAACTCATAAGCGATATACTCCTGTTGACCCCTTCACTTGGACGAGCAAAGGTAGTACAACCAGCTAGAACATATATATAAAACAGCTCTGTGCCAATGCAGGATATAGCCTTAAAGACAACCCGGGAACGATGAATGATAGGGACGGGTGGCGAGAGAGGGTCAGGAAGATCCGTATTGGCAGCGCGACATGATGATGATGAATTCGTTTAAAAATGAAGGTACCTACAAACTAATTACTCTCAAATCATAAACTGGTATTAAATAATCCACAGCTTTTGAAATACCATAAAACCAAGTAGCCTAACCATATCGATGGGTGTATGTGTAAATAAATATATAAATAAATCTCAAGAAAAGTCTTGTAACCAAACAAAAGGTTACTGAATGAGAAATAACCAAAAATGGAGTTTGGAAATGAAATGGAAATCTTTATAACTTTAACAAAATACAATAATTCTCAGCTTCGTGAAGAGGGTGTCTACTGCTAGTAGTGACTACTTAGCAAAAAATACCCGCCTCACAATACGAATGATGTAACGGCTGAATCGTTCTGAGTATGACAATGAGTAAGTAAGTAAAGTTGTCTCCCTTTAGTCGAGGGCGACCCGAAGGCTCCCTTTTCAATAGCTACAATACCGAGATGTAGGGGAGGGCACTACTCCTTTCCCTGGATTGCTCCACTTTACCCTTGATACGTACCTTATATTGCTGAGTGTTAAGCAACGAGGTATCAAGTACCATTTTTAAAGTCTTTGGCATGACGCGACCTGGGATTGAACCCAGGTCTCCAGGACCATTGGCGAACACTCTACCCACTAGACCAATGAGCGAGACGTGTTAAAATGCCATTAAAATCACAGTAAAGATCAGTTATTCATAGAAATTCATGTCATTATTAATTCTCCATGAATGGATAATGGAACTGTTGTAGCAATTGTAGTAGTCGTTATGGTGGGTGGTGGGTGGTTGCAGTAAAAAGTAAAAGAAAGAAAAAAAAAGAAAGAAAGAAAGACAGTAAAGAGTAATGACAATGAAAAAGTGACTCCACACCCCATAGAAATCCAGAATTGGAGCCCCACCACCGGATGTACTTTAGTGCCATACTCAGGATACACCTGTTTTTGGTAGGGGTTCTTAACCCAAGGCAAATGATGTAGTCGGTGTATTCCAAGCCCCACTAATGGCGCTATCATTTTCAAGGTTTTTCCTTTCATCTTATTTGGAAACAACGCGAAGATATGTACATTCGTTGGCGGTTGACGGCTTGGTTGACATTGTGAGCAGTTTCCGTATATATATATATATATATATATATATATATATATAACAGTGTTGACCAACCAGCAAAGACACACACACACACACACACACATATATATATATATATATGGAAGTAAATACTGACAATGAATCCGACAATATGGAGAGAAATTTAAAACAAGGTAATCGAAAGAGAAGAATTTAATGTAAAAAATTTATCAAATTCTTTTCTTATGATTACCTAGGTTTTTAATTTCTCTCTCTCTTTCTCTGTCTGTCTCTCTTTCTCGCCCCCTCTCACCCTTTCTCTCTCTCTCCCTCTCTTTATATATATATATATATATATATATATATATATATATATTCAGACATTTTATTCATTTGTCTTTTTTCTTCTCTTATTAGTTTTATGATTGTATCTTTTTCAATTTTTTCGATGATGAATTTTTCAAAATCTCTTTTAAAGTTGTTATTGTTTTAGTAGAAATATTGTTCCACTGATATTAAATTAATCCGATTCAAAGATTTTATCCTGTGTCTGTAGTTATTTAATTTAAAATAAAAAGGCCATTCTGACTTTCTAACTTTGTTTTAGGCAGCATGTGCATTCCATTAAGTAAATAATATTTTTGCTTCTGCAATTTGATTTGTGTTAAATTTTAAGTCTTTTTATTAGTGAAACTCGTGAATGAGTTGGTTTATTTGTGGTGTTTGCAGCATCAGTTGTTCTTTATATTGCATGGTCGGGAAATATAGCGGATTTTATTATGGGTTCCATATAGGTTACTTTATTGTTTAATATAGTGTTGCTATCATTCAACATTCGACAGTTGGTTAGTATGCTTGGTTATTATATAAGCAAGAAAGTAATTATTTTCCCGAGTTTCCTATCCTTACAACATCTTTTATTCAAATTGTAAATCGAGCATTCCACTTTAAAAGACAAATGCAAAAGTCTCCAGTATTTGCTGAAAAGATCGTTTATTCAAAAGAATTATGGCATCTAGGGCCGCTACTTGGCATTCGTGCCGGGCGATTGTATGTGAACTATAGCATGTGACCTCGCTGGGCCATCCCCCAAGGTTTTGGCCTGCTTCGGCGGGATTAGGTTGATCGTTTGGAGCCTGAGGCGCTCATAATAGGGAACGCCGACCGGGTCAAGAATTTTTTTAACCACTGCACATGAGTCTCGATTCGTGCGCTGCCCCCACTATAAATTGACCTTGTATCAAACTCTGACACGGTGGGATGTCCGACAAATCACGAATACCGATGAGGAAAAGGAAGTAGTAGCAGTAGTAATAGTAGTGGAGGTGGTGGGAAGAAGAAGAAGAAGAAGAAGAAGAAGAAGAAGAAGAAGAAGAAGAAGAAGAAGAAGAAGAAGAAGAGTAAGTAATTAACGGCATGGTTTGATTTCTTTGTTGAAGGGCATACCAACCTTCGTAGGTTATTTAGTGTCAAAGTCGTCTTTGTAGAAAACAGTTAAGATACTATTTAACGAATAACTGGGCGGGAGGTAGGAGGGTTCGTGCCTTTCTCAAGAGTGTTCGTACATAAGTGAACGGAATTGCACTACTGGAGTTCGAACTCACTTGCTATCATTATTCTTTTTCTTTTCCTCCTCCCCTTCTTCTTCTTCTTCTTCTTCTTCTTCTTCTTGTACTACTCCTACTATTACCTTTCTGCAATTCAAAGGAATTTCCTGCCTAAAAATTGACCTTGCTTCGCATCGTCCGTGTTACAAAGAGTTTGGGTAAAAACATACCATGTTTCTCTAGATAAATTCCCCTTTTCTTCTTCTTCTTCTTCTTCTTCTTCTTCTAGTTGATTACATTTAAGAAATTGATAAATCTTACGAAAATGTCCGTCATGATGAATCACGTGACAGACAGGCAGGTGAATTATAAAGCCCTTGTTAAATGCACAGCTTTGAATAATGTTTAAATATTTAGTTGAATCTCTAGTGCGAATTGAGGGATGTAATTCAATAAAGTTTCCTTTTCTGAAAAGTCTGCATATTCCAGCGAACTGGTTGTCATCTGGTGTTGAATGAGTAAAAAGATGCAAGGGAATAAAATGTCGGAATGCCTGACGAGAGAATTGAAAACAAAAGTTCCGCTGCGCAAGGACCTTAAGTGTCACGAAAGAAAAATGTAAGAAAAAGGTAAATTTAAAAAAAAGCGAAGGTGAATTAAATAACAAAAAAAGGGTACATCGTGAGCAAAGAGAACAGGGCAAAAAAAAAAAAAAAGAAGTTAATAATAATAAAGAAAAGTTAACTTAAAAGGTAAGTGGAAGGGTCCTCATGGTGTAGTGGCTAACGGAGTGGACTGCAATATCGTAAGGAAGCAAGTTCGATCCCAAACTGCATTGTAACAATCACTTTTGGACTAATACCCTTGGTAAAGTTGCTCAGTCGGCTAGGGCTGTTGAATACATCGACTGTATCTCTGCAGAGGGGTAAGACCCCCCCCCCCCTCACTACGAATGTCCTAGATATGACACTAAACAATCTGATGGTGATGTCTCAGAAATGCTGGAGCTTAGAGGAATGCAGAGTACCCCTTCATTGCCATTGCTGCATGGTCGAATCTGGACCGGAGTGCTAGCACTTGATAGGGTCCTATCAAGGGGTCAAATAGAACTAAATTGCGTACTTATATAAAGCTAAATTTCTTGAAATAGAACTGTTTTGACTTTTAACTGTGTGTGGACAAAAACTATACTTACGTACTTACGCTAAACTAAATTGTTTGAATAAACTAGATTGCTTGAAATAGAAATGTTTTTGACAAACTCTGTACGCATGCTAAACTGAGTTGTTTTAAATAGAACTGATTACTTGTGTTATATTCTCATGTGCCGTATCATAACGACACAATAATAAAGACCGACGCACGCAATACTTCTTTATAAAAATATTTACCTCTCGCTTTATTGCAAGGGTTCGAAAAGGTTTGTGTGGGGTTTTACTGTGAGAGGGAGCTGGAGACCGAACATAACTGAAATATTTTGACCCCAAACTTATGGCCGTCACGTTGTGTCTTTCTTGTTCTTCTGATGCTCAACCGGAGCCCTGGGGTCCACTCTGCTGGGTGCTGGCTTTCTTTATTGCATCTTATCAGCATCTTCTCTGGACCCCAACTCATCAGAGCCTCAAGGCCCCTTCGGCCTGATGTGGCTTTCCTTACCACATCTCGTCTCCAACTGTCTGCAACTCCACTCAACTGGCTCGTCGAACTCAAATGAGTTATATAATCGTTCGACGCCCATTCGATCTTTGAAATCGAATGTTTAATCGTCATCAAGCGGAAATAACTGTCATGCAGTTCAGAGGTCATTCTCTTCCGGTGCATCACTCTGTAGTGGCACTGTGGGACCTTCACCTTGTTACATATTATCAGCCTAATCCGCCCACACCATCTCTTTCGATTACTGGCCATTGGAATATGTCATTTCACATAGCACTAATACCCTTGGAAAAGGTATAAATCCAATTATTCTCCCTCCAGCTATGGGTAAATAGTAGGGCAGACTGGGTTCTTCAGCCTTGGTGAGGCAACTAGTCTAGGAGAAGGAAAACCCTGAATTCAAACTTGGTAAACCTGTGAAAAATTGACCTTGTGTCATATCCTGCCCGAGCGGAGGGGTTGGTAAATATGATAACCCACAAAGGTTGATATGCCATGAAACCCAAACAACCAAGCCAAGTCTTGGTAAAGATAAGAACTCACTAATCCTACCACTAGCTATGGGTTACATTGTATCACCGCTTTTCTACGAGGATGGCTTCGGCATTAGGTTTCGTAGGTCTGGCTTGGTTTTATAACATATCAACCATTATCTAATGCCAAATCCTATTTACACTTATATATTAAATATATATGATTCGGTTTTCATATTCGTCATTTGGAGTAGGTGTTTCTGATATCTCCTGAAGTGCATCGAATTCGGTTCTCAGTGTTAAGGTATATTTATCTCTAATATCGCAGGCACCAGTCATAGTGTACGGTTGTGGTTGTTTGGGCTGCATTTCTTTGTAGGCTTAGTCGTGACAATTGGATGATCGGAGGACACACCCTCGAAAGAGGAATTTGACTCGCAATTCAATGCTTTTATTATTCCGTTTCTTTTTCATGGTTATGTAGTCTATCTGTGCTTTAGTGTTATTTGCGTAGGTGTAAGTCCAATGACCACTTAGAAGCGACAGCAGAATGCATACCAACTAAACAAAGAACTAAACATTGAGTCCAATGGGAGACGTTAGCGGTTTGAAAAAAAACATGTAGACGTAAAAACCGTTTCCCTATGCAATAGGAGGAGCCCAACCAATATCAATACTCAGAAGCTTAAGAAGGCACAAAATGAACTAACATATAACTAAAAGAACAAACAGAATACATACAAAATCAGATCAATAAGATAAGAGACTCGGTTGAAGATAAACAATCTAGAATAGCATGGTAGACAGTAAGCAAAGTGAATAGAAAAAGAGTTAAACTGAAAACTGCCTGTCAAGAAGAACAAATACACCTGTGGAAACAACATTTCAAGAATTTACTCGGAAAACCCCCGAATGTTACGGATGAACCAATCACATAATTTTTTGGTAATCAACTAGATATCAAATTTGGGCAGTTTACTCGACCCAGTACTAAGAAAAATTAAAAATAGGAAAGCAGTAGGGCTTTATGAAATACCTTCAAAGTATGGAAGACAAGGGAATTCGACGACATACTGCTCCGATACTGTAACGCCGTATATAACCAAAATACAATTGACAGATGGACAAAAGGCTGCATCGTCCCTTTTTCCCAAGAAGGGTGACCTCGGGTTAGCCCAGAACTACCGAGGTATAACCCTTACATCCATAGTAGCCAAAATCTATTGTTGTATAGCCATGACCATGAACAACTATACATACACATATGCATGCAGAATCATAACGACGACACAATAAAGAGGAGCGACACAGTTCTTTAGAAAAATATACCTCTCACTTTATTTGAAAGGGTTCGAAAGGGTTATTAAAGGTTTTACTGCGTGAGAGGTGAGTTGGAGACTGAACAGAACTACAACATATTGACCCCTACTCTTATGGCCATAATAGCATTTCTTTCCCGTTCTACTGGGCTGCTTAACCGGGGGCCTTGGGGCTCAACCTCTCTGGAACATGGTCCTCATTCCAGATCTTCTCTCCAACTGATTGCTCAATCAGAGGCCTGAGGGCCCCCTCTGCTTGGTGCTGGTTCTCTCTACCGCATCTTATCTCCAACTGACTCGATCTTCCTGTGCATCGAGTTATATTATTGTTCTATGCCCACTCAATTCAACCTGTCGACACTCAAGGTTATTCCCTTGGTACCTTCGACTGGATGCACCTGTTATTTACACAGGTGCATTTACTATTTTGACATCTCGGCTTGGGTCAATATGCAATACAACGCTCTACTACGCAACTGAATAGAACCTAAAATTGAAACAATTAGGAAGAGACAAAATGATTTTCGGAGAAATCTATCATCCACATCACAAATTTTGACTTTCCATCGAATTCTATCAAGTGCTAGTTCAAAAAAACCTCGAGGCAACACTATTATTTGCCGATTTCTCCCAGGCTTTTGACTCCATACAAAGAGGGAAGATGGAGCAAATGTAACAAACCCATGATACGGATATTTAAAATAGACATAATGTTCATAAAATGTTCATAAACATACGTAGGAATCCGAAAACATGAAATTCACGAAATTGGTTCAGGTGCGGAATTTTATTACCTTTACTTTATTATCCGACATGAGGAGAGAGAGACAAAAACTTTCAATGCTGACTTCTCCATTTGCCCCCACCACCACCACCACGTGCAGTACCCAGCCGCAAACTACTGGTCTGGTTTCGGCGAGCCCCGAAAGTCAACTTTCTTCCTCCGAAGCAAGAACTAAACTAACTGCTTTTTCTCAAATCTCAGCCTACGCTTCCAGTGCATGACGTCATTCACACCTACTGGTATCATCTCCTATCTGGGGTTTTATTTTGACATCTGTGAATGACGCATCCTCCCCGCACGCGCGTGAACACCTGCGTTAATGTTGCACCTAACTAACCCATGTACTAAGCGAAAGGTTCTCATCCTAACTAAACCAAAAGGCAGATATATAATACCTCTCGCCTATGGCCTCCCCAAAGAAACTGTCACAGCCATAATGATGCTATATAAAAACACTAAACATCGGATGGAGACAGACTACTTCGACATAGTAGCAGGTGTGCTTCAAGATGATATATTATTCTCATACCTATTTATCATCTGTTTAGACTATGTGCTTAGAACTTCTATAGATTTAGAGAAAGAAAAAGTTTTCAAGCTGGCAAAGGAAAGAAGTAAAAGATACCCCGCTCAAAATATTATGGACGTTGACTACACCGATAACATAGTGCTTCTAGCAAATTCACCCATCCAAGCCGAATCCCTGCTACAAGATAGAATACATGTGCTTTAATCAAATGTACTATAGCTACAATTAACGCCATGTGCGAAATAGACATATAATGTTCATAGCGATAGAACATATAAACAACATAAGAATCTCGAAATTCGAAAACACATAACGACTTCTTGTTCAGGTACGAAACCTTTTTATTAACTTTGAGTTAAAGGTTTCCAAATAAGGAGGAGAGACACAATCTTGCTATGTTGTCTTATTCATCTGGCCCCCATCTCGTGCGGCACCAATGGCCCGCAAATTCGTCTCGCCTCAGCGAACCCCAAAAGTCGAACCTCTTCGTTCGGCGTCTAGTTTTCAACTCTCTAACTTTCTTCAGATTCTCACCAACCTCCGCGCGCTTCCCGTGCGTGACGTCACCCGCACCCTGTTACCCACTTTCGTCTCGGACTATTGTGACATCTCTGAGTGACACCTCCACCCACCCGCGCGCGCCCGCGTTAACACCTGCCTCAATGTTGCACCTAACTAACCCATCTGATGAGCCGAAAGGTTCTCAGCATAACTAAACTCAAAGGCATGAACCGAAATCTCTCGGCCATTACGTTACACAAAGAGGCGATATCCCCCACAAAAGGGTGCTCCTCTGAAACTAGTGAACAGGTTCACCTACCTAGGCAGTAGCGTCTCATCAACCAAGAAAGACATCAACGTGAACAGCTAACGATATCGGTCATATGAAAGTCAGACCAGACCGATAAAATAAAACACAGTTTTTTTCCCAGCAGTGGTCGTGTCAATATTGCTACATGGATGCACCACATGGACGCTAACTAAACGCATGGGGAGGGGAGGTTGAGAGTAACTAGACAAGAGTGCTGCGAGCAATATTGAACAAGTCCTAGAGACAACACTCTTTAAAACAGCAGCTGTACGGCCACCTACCACCTATCACGAAAACTATCAAAGTTAGACGAACCAGGCATGTGGGACACCGCTGGAGAAGCAAGGACGAACTCATAAGCGATATACTCTTGTGGACCCCTTCACATGAACGAGCAAAGTTAGGACGAGCAGCTAGAACCTATATACAACAGCTCTGTGCCGATACAGGATATAGCCTTGAAGACCTCCCGGGAGCGATGAACTATTGAGACGGGTGTCGAGAGAGAAAGAGAGAGAGAGAGAGAGAGATAGATAGAGAGAGAGTCAGGGAGATCTGTGCTAGCAGTGTGACATGATGATAATGATGATGGTGATTAGGCTTGGTTTGGTTTTATGGCATATCAACCATACTAGGTTATATAATGCCAAATCTTTGTCAAGTCTTTATACATATACATTAAATATATATGATTTAGTTTGGTTTCGTTTTATGGCATATCAACATTTGTAGGTTATTTAATGCCAAATCCTTTTTCTTACATATATATCAAATATATGATTTCTAAACACGTTTTATAGATAACAATTTCAAACGAGTCAAACACATTTTTTTCACGCAGTTAAATGGTTTTACTTATTTTTATCTAATACAAATTATTATATCTCCTATTAATCATTTGTTTGCACACAGTTAAATGTGTTAGGTATTGCTATGTATCACTAACAATTCAATTCAACATCACTCATTTAAATGATTAAATAGTTCTATTTCAAGAAATTTAGTTTAACATAAGTCATTTGTTTGCACAGAGTTTAAATGTCAGACAGTTCTATTTGATCTATTGATAGGACCCAATCAGGTGGTACCAATCCGGTTCAGAGTTGACATGAGAAAAATGATAATGAAGGAGTACTGGCTTCGGTATTAGATAATCCGGATAAGTTGATATGTCATTAAACAAAGAAATCACAGCAAACGTTAGACTGTGAGAAAAAGTTAACAGAAGAAAAAAAAAGTGAGATGGTGAAAGAAAGAAAAAGATGGGAAGAGAAAGAAATAAAAAGGTGTGGGAAGTAAGAAAGAAAAAGTGGGAAGAGAAGGAAAGAAAAAGGTGGGAAGAGAAAAAAGAAGAAAAGTGGGCGGAGAAAGAAAGAAAAAGTGGGAAGAGAAATACAGAAAAGTGGGAAGAGAAAGAAAGAAAACTGGGAAGAGAAAGAAAGAAAAAAGGTAGGAGGAGAAAGAAAGAAAAAGTGGAAAGAGAAAGAAAGAAAACTGGGAAGAGAAAGAAAGAAAACTGGGAAGAGAAAGAAAGAAAAAGGTGGGAGTAGAAAGAAAGAAAATGTGGGAAGAGAAAGAAAAACGGTAGGGGGAAAAAGAAAGAAAAAGATAGGAGGAGAAAGAAAGAAAAAGGTGGGGTTAAAAAAAAGAAAAGTGGGGAAACAGAAAGAAAATGGTGGGAGATAAAGAAAGAAAAAATGGGAACAGAAAGAAAGAAAAAGGTGGGAGGAGAAAGAAAGAAAATGGTGGGAGGAGAAAGAAATGAAAAAGTGACAAGAGAAAGACAGAAATAATCGGAGGAGAAAGAAACAAAAAATTAGGAAGAAAAAGAAAGTGGTGGGCGGAGAAGGAAAGAAAAAATGGGAATAAAAGGAAAGAAAAAGACAGGAGGAGAAAGAAAGAAAAAGGTGGTTAGATAAAGAAAGAAAATGTGGCAAGAGAAAGAAAGAAAAAGAAAGAAAATGGTGGGAGGAGAAAGAAAGAAAGTGGAAGGAGAAAGAAAAAAGAAAAAAGAGAGAGGAGAAAGAAAGACAAAGGTGGTAGGAGAAAGAAAAAGATGGGACAGAAAGAAAGAAAAACGTGGGAGGAGAAAGAAAGAAAAAAGTGGGAGGAGAAAGGGAGAAAAAGTGACCCTTAAAGTAAATCAGGTTGAAAGATGATGACAATGATGATGACGATGATGAGGATAATGATGATGATAATGAACAAAGAAAACAATTATTTAAAAAGAAAGACATTTTTGTTTAAAAAAGAAAGAAAGAAAAAGAACAGGAAGAAAAGTAAAAAAAAGAAGTGTCTGATTATGATGATGGGGATGATGATAATAAAAAAGAAGACAAAGAAAAAGAAAAAGAAAAAAGCAAGATATAAATAATTTGGAGTTTCAAGTGGTTGAAAATAAAAAAAAGAGACGTGTCGATACAGCCACACTTATGGATCGCCGACGTGAGCTTTATCTCGTTTTATTTTATTTTATACTTGAAATATTATATATAGACAGGACCCTTCGCATAGCGGGTTGAGTGTTCTTCCCCAATGGTTCGGTCGACGGGAGTTCAATCTCAGGTCGAAAAACAAATCTACCAAACAAAACGAGCCACGAACCAACCAGGAGAACAGCAATTGTCTTCACACATCTCTTTTTCAAAGTTTGTCAATTTCTTCTTTTTCTTCTTCCTTTGCAAATTAAGCCATATACATTGGCACCATGCCACCCAGAATGCAAAGAACTGTGATATTCTTAGATAAGGGAAACTACAAAATGCTTCACTATACCGGCAAGACTTATGAGTCACTTTTGTTTATATATATATATATATATATATTCATTTTTCTTTTCTTTTGGTGACGTAGAATTCTTATCTCAGCAGTAAAAATATGACACATTTAGCGTCTCTATATGGTACTTAAAAGGATGTATAATCTCATGGTACATAATTAGATTTTGAGCTGAACACCCCGCCAAATAAGAATAAAATCGTTAAGTTTAAATTGCTGACTTCATTATCATTATTTTACTTTTTTCGAGTTTTTCTAACCAGCACAAGATGGTGGTTTTACACGGGATAACAAGTGACAACAAGTCTTCTCAGGTCAGCCAGGCGCTTCTAAGTATTCTTTGTAATCTTAACAATATTGTAAACTGGATCATCTCAGTTAGTCCTCTGATTTCCAATCCCTTTTTTTCAAATCTTTTGACACCGTTCCTTGTACACCATCTATAATTGGTATCACGGTCATCCTCATGTTCCATAGATATCTTTTTAGTTTTCAAGCCAGGTCCAAATATTTGTCTATCATTTTTTTTTTTTCACTCTGTGCTACGCTGGAACGCCAAAATCTACTAGATGGCATGTTCTCTGGGCTTTTTTGTTAATCAGTTATTATTATTATTATTATTATTATTATTGCTGTTTTTATTTTCCCTTTCAAGAGTTTTTCACACCAGCTCTGGCTGATGATCTTTCACTGTAGTCTTAGTGACAGTAACTTTTCTGAAGCCTCCAGGAATCCTCTCAGTATTCTGGCCGATCTTATAAATGCTGCAGTTTGGATGGACTCCACTCGTCGTCTTATTTCCAAGTCCCCCAGTCCTTGTACCAATCCCTTGGTGACTGTACCGAGCGTGCCACTAACAATCGGCATCACCGTCACTTTCATGTACCATAGTTTTATCAGTTCTCTAGCAAGATCTAGGTAATTATCTATCTTTTTGATATTATCATTATTATTATTATTATTGTAATTGGCTGGCATAATTATAGCGTTTCTAATATTCCTGTTAACAAATTTACAAACAAAAGTATGTTTTCAAGTAATTACTAATAGTAATAATAATCCTAAATCATCATCATCATCATATCGCGCTGGTAGCACGGATATCCCTGACCCTCTCTCACCACTCCTCCCTATCGTTCATCGCCCTAGGTAGGTCTTCAGGACAAAATCCTGTATCCTCACATAGCTGCTGAATGTATGTTCGTGCTGGTCGTCTTGCTTTTGCGCGGCCATGTGTGGGGATCCATAAGAGTACATCTCTTATGAGTTCGTCCCTACTTCTCCAGCAGTGTCCTGCATGTCTGGTTCTTTTAACTTGAATAGTTTTCGTGATAGGGGGCAAGTGGCCGTACAGTTGGTGTCTTGTGGGGTGTTGCTGCCAGGACTTGTTCAGGATTGCCCGCAGTATTCTTGTGTAATTGCCATCTAGCTTCTTCTCCAGCCATTTTGTTAGCGTCCATGTAGTGCAGCCATATAGCAGTATCGATGTGACCGCTGCCTGGAAGAAACTGCGTTTCATTTTATCGGTTAGGTCTGATTTCCATATAATTGATAGCCTATTGATAGCTGTCCATGCTTTCGTTAACCTCGTTTCGATGTCCTTTTCGGTTGATTCGACGCTGCTTCCTAGGTAAGTGAATTTGTCTACTAGTTTAAGAGGGGTTCCTTCTAGAGTGGAGATGTCCCCCGTTTGGTTATAGCACATATATTCCGTTTTGTGTGCATTAACATAGAGGCCTATGCTTGCTGCTTCTCGTTCCAAACTATGCAGTAGTGTTTCGGCTTGGTCAGGTGTATTTGCCAGTATCGCTATGCCATCGGCGTAGTCAGCGTCGGTAATTGTTGTTGCGGGGTACCTTTTGCTTCTTTTCTTCGTCAGTTCGAAGCCATTCTCTTTGATTTTGTCAATCGATGTTCTAAGTTCGTAGTCTAGACAAATGATAAAGAGGTACGGAGCCAGCGTGTCCCCTTGTAGTACTCCTGCTACAATGTCAAAGTATTCTCTGTCTCCATCCGGTGATCGTACTTTTACTTTAGTGTTTCTATAGAGAATCGTTATTGCCGCTACGGTTTCTTAAGGTATGCCGTACGCTAGTAGGATTTGTTCCATCTTTCCTCTGTGAATGGAATCGAAAGCCTTGGTAAAGTCGACAAATATTAATGTCGCTTGTAGGTTTTTTGCCCGTACACCTTCAAGGATTCTACGGATGGTTAATATTTGTGAGATCGTGGATCTATTTCTTCGGAAGCCATTTTGGTTTTTTCTAAGTATGTTGTCGATTTTGGGTTCTATTCGGTTTCGTAGTAGGGCATTGTAGATTTTGGCTGCTATGGATGTAAGTGTTATGCCTCGGTAGTTTTTGGCTAATCCGAGGTCCCCCTTTTTAAGGGAAGGGGAGTATGCATCCCTTCATCCATCTATCTATCGGATTTTGATTGTATACTGCGTTGCAGTGTCGGAGCAGTATGTCGTCGAATTGTCTGGTCTTCCATACTTCCGGGGGAATTTCGTCCAGCCCTGCAGCTTTCCTATTTTTAATTTTTCTGAGAACCGAGTCGAGTTCTTCTTGTGTGAATGGTCCTAGTTTAATGTCTAATTGTTTGCTAATTATTCTGGTGATTGGTTCCTGTGTTATTTTCGGTGGGTTTCCTAGTAGGTTTTCGAAATGCTGTTTCCATAGTTTTATTCTTTCTTGTTGGTTTGCTGCTCTCAGTTTTGCTTTGGCTGTGTTCTTTCTTCTGCTCACTTCGTTTATTGTTTGCCAGGCTATTCTAGATTGTCTATCTTCCACCGTGTCTCTGATCTTATCTATCTGATTTTGAATGTATTCTGTCTGTACCTTTATATATATGCCTGCTAATTGATATTGTGCCGTTTTTAGTTTTAAGGCATTTGTGTTTGTTGGGTTTTTTCGATAGTTTTTGGAGGCTGTTTTCACTAGTGCACGTTTTTCTCTCACCGCTAAAGTTTCCCATGGGACTCTATATTTAGTTTTAAGTTTTGTTGGAATGTATTTTGCTGCTGCCTCGAGGTGTGCATCGACGAAATTTTCATATTCGTCGTTTGGTGTACTTTTTTCCGTCCTTTCTTGTAGTGTTTCGAATCTGTTTCTTAATTCTAATACGTATTTATCTCTTATATATTTGTTGGTCAATAGGGCCCAGTCATAGTGTTTGGTGGTCGCTGTTCGTTTGGCGTTTTTTCGTAGGCTTAACCGTATTTTCGCCGTGACTATTCGGTGATCGGTGGACATACCCTCAAAAGAGGAGTATGCCTCGCAATTCATTGCACTATTTTTCCATTTCTTGTTTATAAGGACATAGTCTATCTGAGCTTTAGTATTGTTTGCGTACGTGTATGTCCATAGTTTGCCCTCCCTTTTTTGGTAGTTTGTATTGAGGCATGCTAATCTATTTTCTATCATGAAATCTGTTAGATGTTGCCCATTCCTATTTGACGTGTTGTTGAGGCTGTATTTGTTGTTTCCGTTTTTCCCGATTTGGGCATTCATGTCTCCGCCAATGACTAACATGTTGTGTTTCGGGATGCTACGCACTAATGAGGATAACTCATCGTAGAAGGTGACTAGTTCAGTTTCTTCACTAACATTGGTGGGGCTGTAGCATGAGATGATTGTTGCTCTGGGGTTGCCGTTAAAAGTAGCTGCCATCATTCTAGGTTGTATTTTCTTAACGCTATTAAGCGTTTTTAATGCTCTAGGTCCTATAAGTAATCCTACCCCTCCTACTGCGGTGTTGACAGAGTTTTTCCATGCGGATACAGTGACGAGCGACCAGCCCTTGCCAGTTTCGTGATATTTGATATCTTCGGTGTGCGTGTATCTGTGTTCTTGTATGCATATTATGTCTATCTTATGTTCTTCGGCCGATGCGATTAGCTCTGGTAGTTGTCCTATTCTATTTAAGGTTCTTACGTTAAATGTGGCTATTTGTAGTGTTTGCTTGCATTTTAGTAGTTTTGATTGTTTGAGCTCTGTAGCTGATTTTTCGAACACTGAGGCCAGGGCTCCAACCTCAGCAGGACGCGCCCCTTTTTTACCCGTGCGAAGAGCGATGCGGTTTGTGTATGTGGTTTGAGTGTGGGTCATGGTTATCTTTCGATGGCTGTTTTATTCTCTTCTATAGAAGCCACTCTTATAGAGGAGCAGCAGTAGTTCCCCGATCGAACTAACGATCCTGAGCGTAAAGTCGTCAACCTCACGTCCAGGACCCGTTTAGGTATTGAGTTTGGTCGTCCATGGGTTTATTCAAATACCTTTACGTACATCATGCTGCTTCCCATGTGTACGTAAAGAAAAAAAAAGAGGGGGGGCTTGATTTGAGTTTTCTTAGGTTTTAACTTACTTAAAGTCCAAGATTAAGGTACTTTCATCAGACTTTCACTGGTACTGTATTTTTGCTTTTTTTTTTTTTTTTTTTTTTTTTTTTGCGGTATTGAGACTTTTCCTAGGCTTTTTATTTTTTATTTTTATACTACAGTTGGGAACCTAGTAGGCTTTGGGGATTATAGAGCTTTAATTTAAAAAAAATTTTTTTTTTTTTATTGGTGTTTTGGGCTTTTACTTTTTTCTTCGGAACTACTGTTAGGGCTTTCTTTACGAATTTTTTAATTATATTATAGAAGAGATTCAAAAACATTCTGCCTTGTTCGCTGACATTTGGAAAGAGACTTAACATCAATTTGGCTTTATAGTAGAGTAAGCGTGTCTTTACATTTAAAACGCATAGTTTAAGCATTATTTCACAAACAAAATACAGCATAACATTTTGTAAAATTCAGCATTTTAAATTGATAGGACTTAAAGACATACTGACCAATATTGATATATTTCTTCCTGTTGGCTCCTGAGTTCAAACGCTTCTTCTTGGTTTTAACTTTTATTTACTACTGAATTTTAGGTTGTTTTGGGAGGCGGTTTACTGGGGGGAGAGGAATATTCATTTCATTTTTTTTTTTCTTTCTCTGGGGGGGGGGCTTCTGGTAGCATTAGATGTTTTAGGCTTTTACTTCGAAACTACTGTTAGGGTTTTCTTTACGAATTTTTAAATTATATTATAGAAGAGATTCAAAAACATTCTGCCTTGTTCGCTGACATTTGGAAAGAGACTTAACATCAATTTGGCTTTATAGTAGAGTAAGCGTGTCTTTACATTTAAAACGCATAGTTTAAGCATTATTTCACAAACAAAATACAGCATAAAAAAAAATTTAATCCTAAATAAGCAATTATATAGTTCCAGGACTCTTCTTAATATGTTGTTGTTTGGATGGTCTCAACTCGTACTCTCATTTCCAAACCCACCAGTCCCTCTACCAATACTTTGGTGACTACTAAGCGCACCGATTACAATTGGTATCAACGTCTCTTTCATGTTCCATAGGTTTTCAATACCCTTGCAAGGTCCAGGTACTTATCTCTCTTTTCGCTTCTTTTAATTTTAATCTGCTGGGTTGGCAAAGTCCACAATCCAGCAAATTCTCTGTTAATTTTGTTGACTTCATTTAGAGCTGGTTATCTGGCTGAGATTAAATGATCCGTTTATATCTTAAAATCCCAAAGAAGTTTGTGCTTCTCATTTTCTCGGATGAATTCTGGGTTGCGCATTAACCAATTGTTCGCATGGTCAAATGTCAATTTCTTGCACAATTCCCTGTATGTCACCCTCCCCACTCAGTCGTGTCAAGTCTTATACGCTTTTTGCACTAATTTACGGCATTTGCTTATGTGATTTATCGTTTCGTCTCTGTCACCACATTTTCTACATCTGCTAATTTGTTGCGTCTTGTCTATTCTTGCTTTGCCATAGTCCTTATGGCGTTACTTTGCGCTGCTATTAGAAGAGATTCCGTTTCTCACTTAAGGTTTCCCTGTCTTAGCCATGTCCAAGTTTTCTCGTGTGAGATTTCACGTTTTTAATCGTTTAAAGTGTCCATACAGTTGTTGTTGTTGTTGTTGTTGTTGTTCTTCTTCTTCTTCTTCTTCTTCTTCTTCTTCTTCTTCTTATTATTATTATTATTATTATTATTATTATTATTATTATTATTATTATTATTATTCTCCTTAACAGTTTTTCAAATCAGCGTTAGCTGATGGTCTTTCATTGGATTTTGAGTGACAGCAAGTCTTCTTGAGTCTCCCGGACTCCTCTCAGTATTCTGGCCGATCTCAATAATGCAGTAGTTTGGGTGGCCTCCACTCGTCCTCTCATTTCAAAGTCCTCCAGTCTTTGTACTAATCCTTCGGTGACTGTAACAAGAGCACCAATTGCAATTGGTATAATTGTAACTTTCATGTTTTACAGTTTCTTCGATTCCCAAGCAAGGTCCAGTTATTTATCCTTCTTTTCACTTTCTGTTAATGTGGTAAACAAGGACAGCAAAGTTCACAATTTTGCAAGTTGTCTTTTTTTTTGTTGATTATTATAAGTGTGACAATACACCACCGGCCGCCCCCACTATCTCAACAAACCAAACGACTTCTGTTGACTGGTCTCCTCTCTGTCATGCTCTCATCTCTTGACTGAACTTCTCTTGACTGCTCTCTCCTGCTGACTGTTTTCTAGGACCTTCCTTCCCTCGTCCTCTTCCGGTCTTGTGGAAGATATCGCGCACAAACCCTTTATGTGGGTTTCGCGCCAAAACAGACAAAGGGATTCTCTGACTGTAACCCACACCCACAGAAACGAATGCCACCCATTGTGTCACATTCCTCTCCTCCTTACCCTTGTCATTTATTCGCAAAAAATCACACAAGACAAAAAAAGAAAATATATAACAGACACAACAGTCACCATACAAGGTGTCACACCATTCAAAAAGGGTCCTCATTGCTTCTTCCACAAAAACACATGCAAGAGAGATTGCTCCTCAAAATTACAACAAAACTGCAATGTGCTGGAATGGCGTGCTCCTTCATTCTCTGAAATCACTCTCAAGGAGAGCTTTTGACAACTCCCAATCAATTGATCGAGAGGGACTGTTGACATCTACATCTCTCTTTATGGGTCAAGAGCATTATCGTCTCTGCAGTTGGCCAAATGCTAACTCAGGATTTAAACACCTTCAGGGGCCGCTACATATCTGACCTTGTTGCTACAACTCATCTCAGAGGACTTTTAAACACCTCTATTTCGCCCCACTCTCAAAGATACCCGATTTCGGGGGAACTTTTCAACTCACCCCCTCATCCAGAAACCTTGGAGGACTTTTAAATTGTCCCCATTTTTCGCCCCACCCCAACAATACTCCATTTCGGGGGAACTTTCTTGCTCACCCCTATATCTAGAAACCTTAGAGAACTTTTAAATCACCTCCATTTTTCATCCAACAATCAATCCAGAGGACTCTCTGCAATTGTGAGCATCATCAATTTCAGCGGTTGTTTATGTGTTGCATCAGGAGAAACCCTCTTGGGGGGTCACAGCATTTGTGGCCCCTGGCCTTGTCATTCCAACCCGGTAACAGTTGATCTAGGAACACTTTTCGCCATTCCAGCATCTTGCCTGTAATCTCCATGGATTTTCAAAAAGATACATATATATATTAAAAACAATTAAATTTACAAAAAAAAAAAAAAGAAAAAAGAAAAAAGAAAGAAAATCCATGAAGGTAAAAAAAGCAAAAAGCAAAGCAAATGACAAGGCAAGCTCAACTTCAAAAATAAAAAAAAGCAAGGCATAACAAAAAAAAAAAAAAAAGCTACGTTACAATGAAAACAACAAAAAAATAATTCACATACCAACGAAAGAAAAAAATTTAACAGCTAATATATATAAAAAAATTAAACAATAAAGAAATCATTTTCAAGAAGCCTTTGTCACATACTCACTCCACTACCTGCGTCACCTCTCCCTTCTAACCTTTGTTTCTCTGTTTCTCTTGGGATCTCTGCCCCCTCGACCCTTTCTCTTTGCTTCATCTTTCCTTCTATCCTCTTTTGCCCTCTTCCCTCTACCAGGGGTGGTTAGGGCTAGGTGGAGATGATAGCGGTTGCTGCCAACCGTTCAAACAAAAAACTTTTTTTTTTTCAAATTCCACAATGGACAGGGAACCGCCAAAAACATTCTTCTTCTGTTTTTTTTTTTCAAAATCCAACAGTTCATTTTTATTTTTATTTTTACCGAGACAGGTGTGGATGCAATGACTAAAAATCCTTAACTTAGCAATCTCTTTCTTTCTCCTTTCATTCACTTGGTTTTTTTTTTCATTCCTTTTTTTTCTTTCTCTACTTTTATCTATTTTTCTCTTTATTTTTTTTATTATCGTTATTCTTTTTCAGTCCTATTTATTCATTTTTTTACTTTCTTTCCGCCTCTTTTAACTTATTCCTTTTCTTTTTATCTCAGTCTTTTTTCATTTCTTTGTTCCTTCTTCCGTTTTCTCGTCCTTTTTTTTCATTTCTATATCCATTCTTCCTTCTCTCTCTCTCCCCCCCTCTCTCTCTCTATCTATCTATCTTTTTTATATATTTATTTTCAGCCATTTCTTTTTTTTTTAATTTTCCATTTTTTGTTTTTGGGGGAGTTCCCTTTCCACCCTGCACTCAGTGCAATTCAACATTGACCAGTCGTTTTGAAACTAACACTGCTATTTTTTTCTTTTAGTGAACCTTACATTGATTCCCTCTTATGATTGTTTCTCTTTCTTTTTATACCTCTCTTCTTTTCTCTTTTTCTTCGCCCTATCCCTGGTTCCTTTACATATCTATCATCCCTCCAACCTCCTCTTGGCTTCGCGCCTCTTTTTACTTCTTCCCATCTCAAATCATTACACATACCTTTATCCTCATAATTCCGTTGTCAATATCCACTTTATATGCATCGCCTCAATCAATTTTATTCTTATCTTTATCATCGTTATTTTTTTTCACATCACAGTTTAAAATCAACCACTTTCCTTAATCAACACAAAGGAAAGGTTTTCAAAGCGAAAGAGACAGAGAAAAATCAAAAGAAAGATGTCATGGAAAAGAATTATGATTGAGGTCCTTTCCTCTATTTTTTTAAATCGGTGACATAACTTCTCTAGCATAAAAAAATATTATAAAACTTCCCAGAAGGGACAATAATTTTTTTACCGTTAAACTGGCTACCAAACTTGACAACTAAAGGCAAAAGTAAATAAATAAATAAAACGTGAAAAGAAGACAAAGGATGAAAGTGGTGTCTTCCCTTCCCTTCTAGCAGGACCAGGCCAGCAGCCATGGAGGGTTCCATTCAACAGTTCGATGACTCACACATACCCCCAAAATGAAATGGAATTTTTTCTTTCTACATTTTAAAACTCTTTACGAATCAAAGAAATAAAAACAATTTTGTTTTATAGCCGAGGGAAGAAATTGAAGGAGGGGGGGTTAGAGGTGGACTCCTTACCTTTGTAGATTTCTCTCTTTTTTGTTAAAAAGAAAGTCTTTTCGTGTGAAGTTTTTTTTTTTGTTTTTCCTGTCCTTCCACACACGTCTATTCTCTTCTTTTTTTTCTTTTTCTGCTGTTCACAAAGTTTTTTTGGGGGGCAGGGGCTATTTTCTGTTCGTTCGTTCTCCGACTCATCTACTCCCTTGATTCTTTTTCCTTTCAGGAATAATTTTCAGACGTTGTGGTTCTTTTCCTTTTTTTTTTTCAAGTTTACTTTTATCCTGGTCCAAAGCGCCAGATGTGACAATACACCGCCGGCCGATCCTCACTATCAACCAACCAAACTATGCATGGCCATTAGAATCGTCTAGTAGTTTTTCTCATCACTGGCCTGGGGTATTTCACATTCCTTTACCAACACACAAAATACACAACCGAGGGAGTGGAAGAAAAGAAGAGCAAACAATCACGGGCTTGGGTTAACTCCAAGTGTAAGAAGGGAGAAGTCTGTGACACTTTCCTAGCATTCTGTACTTCTGTGGGCTAACGCGAGCGTTTCCTCGAGTGAAACTCCCACAAAGCCACAAAGGAATACTGACTTATCTTCGCGCTTTGGTCAACCCGGTATCTGTTGGTCAACAGGTCTTAACAGTCACCTTTCTGACTTCTGTTGACAGGCCTCCTCTCTGCCATGCTCTCATCTCTTGACTGATCTTCTCTTGACTGCTAGTTCCTGCCGACTGTTCTCTGGGACTTTCCTTCCCTCGTTCTCTTCCGGTCTTGTGGAAAATCTCGCGCACAAGCCCTTTGTGTGTGTTTCGCGCCAAAAAAGACAAAGGGATTCTCTGACTGGCACCTGCACCCACAGACATGAATACTACCCATCATGTATATAAGGTCTGGTCGTCTGGCTGAGATTAGGTGATCCGTTTGTCAAAATCACAGAAGAGTTTGTGCATGTCATTCTCCAGGACAAATGTTGGGTTGTGGATTTTCTATTAGTTCGTATGGTCAAATTTCATTTTTTTGCACAATTCCCAGTGAATCCCTTTGTCCACCCAATCATGTCTATTCTTACATCTTTTCTGTGCTATTCTTCTTCTTCTTCTTCTTCTTCTTCTTCTTATTATTATTATTATTATTATTCAGTTTTCAGCTGAACATTCGGTTTCTTGCTATCTTTTACTGTGTCTTCACTCAACGAGTGAGCGAAAGTAGTGATTCAATACATTTTAGCTTTTATTTTGTTGCCACAGTTGAGTAATATTTTTTCTCATTCACATTGATAATACTTTCTTAAGGAGATGAGCAGTTCCGCAAAAATCAATTATTTGTATTTCAGATAGGCTTTCACCGCTAGGTATCTTGTTAATACGTTTATCAGTGCCTTTCTTGATCATACTCTGAGCTCCCACTATTACTGGCACGGTTGTAGTTTTTCATTCACATTATTGTATTTTTTGACTGTTATGTTATTATCTGTTGCCAATGACACATCAATTAGATGGCGTGTTTTCTTTTATAGTCTGTATCTGATCTATTATTCTTTACTTTCTCAATCAGTTTCGATAGTGAAGTCTCTAAGAACAACAGCTTCTTTGGCTTATGTCTTCTGATTGGCATTGATACAATTTTCCAGATTTCGGCATTCCATTGTATGTAGATGTTTGTGATAGAAGAAATTATTATTATTATTATCATTTAATCCTTTAGAGTTTTTCATATCAGCGTTAGCTGATGGTCTTTCACCGGAGTTTGAGTGACAGCAAGTCTCCTCAAATCTCCAGGACTCAACTCAGTATTCTGGCCATTCTCAATAATGCTGTCATTTGGATGGTTTCCATTCGGCCGCCAACTTCCAAGTCCTCCAGGCCCTATAATAATTTGTCCAGTCAGCTGGGGCTGTAGAATACACTGACTGCACCTCTGCAGAGGGGTAAGACACCCCCTAACGAGTGTCCTGTATATGACACTAAGCAATCTGATGGTAAGGTTCCAGCAGGGCTGGAGCTTTGGGGAATGCGGAGTACCTCTTCATTGCCATCGCTCCCAGGTCCACTCTGGCCCGGAGTGGTAGCACCTGATAGGGCCCTATCTATGGGTTAAATAGAACTAAAAGCATACTTATGCTAAAATGAATTGTTTGAGTAAACTGAATAGGTTGAAATAGAAATGTTTTTGACATTCAAACTGCGTGCTTATGCTTAACTGAATTATTTGAAATAGAGCTGTTTTTCGACATTAAAACCGTACTTACACTTAACTGAATTGTTACATATAACTGCTTGAATAGTTTGAAATGGAAATGTTTTGACAATTAAACTGTGTACTTATGCTGAACTGAATTGTTTTAATTATAACAGATTATTTACATAAAAAAGGATTCGGCGTTAAATAACCTACAAAGGTTGATATGGCATAAAACCCAACAAACCAAACCAAACCAAACCCTTTAGTAATCCTTTAGTTACTGTACCAAAAGTACCGACCACAATTGGTATAACTGTCATTTCCATGTTCCATAGTTTTTTTCAATTCTCTAGCAAGGACCAGGTATTTATCCTTCTTTTTATATGCTTTCAGTTTTATTCTGTGGTCAGGCGGGACAGCAAAATCGACAATTGTGCAAATTCTCTTATTTTTGTTGATTATTATTAGGTCTGGTCTTCTGGCCAAGATCAGGTGATCCTTCACTACGTCAAAGTCTCATAGGAGTTTATGTGTGTCATATTCTAGGTCAGGTCTGATTTATCTGTCATGACCGTGTATAAAATCATCATAAATAACAGCTTCTTCATCGTCAAGGCGTGCCAATAGCACACATTTCTTTGACTGTCTATCACCATCCATCCCTTGCTGAGTCCTCTAGACCGCGTCTAGTGTCCGCACAGTGCTGATAAATGTTTTTGCTGGTCGGCCTACACTGGTGTGTCCTTGTGTAGGAGTCCAAAAGTGAACGCAAATAGTGCGAATGGAGTTCTAAATCGTATACTAAGTAGTAAATTTGGCGACAGTAGTCGAGGGCGACCAGAAGGCTCTCTTTTCAATAGCTACTACACCGATGTGTAGGTGAGGGCGCTACTCCTTTCCCTGGATTGTTCACTTTACTTTTGATACCTTATATTACTGAGTGTTAAGCAAGGAGGTATCAGGTATCATTTTTAAGTCTTTGGTATGACTCGACCTGGGATTGAACCCAAGTCTCCCGGACCATTAACGAACACTCTACCCACTTGGCCAATAATGTTATAATCCAGTACTTTATCAACTACCTCACGGGCACTCGTCTCCTTCTTAGCAGGAATCCACATTTTCAGAGATTTTGATTGCTTTAATATTGCTTTAGAAAAGTTCATGAAATATATATATATATATATTATGAAATATGATAGACATATTTGATTGGGACTTAGTTACAAAAGCGACCTTCTTCTACGGACCCCTTCAGATGGACCTAAAAGTATTGAACGACCTACTAGAACTTATCCACAACAGTTCTGTACGGACATAGGATGTAGTCTAGAAGATCAGTCGGAAGTGATCGATGATTGAGATGAATGGTGAGAGAGAGAGAGAGAGAGAAAGAGAGAGAGAGAGAGAGAGTTAGGGAAATCCATGCAAGTATCACGACATGATGATGATGATGGTGACAATGAGGTTACAAATGAGTTTCAACCACGTCGATAGCTACGACACCAAGATGTGGAGGAGGGCGCTACTCCTTTTCTTGGAATACCCCACAACTACCCTTGATCAGTACCTTATAATGCTGAGTGTTAAGCAAGGAGGAATCAAAAAACATTTTTTGAGTTCTTGGTATGACTCGACCTGAGATGGAAGCCAGGTCTCCCGGGTCATTAGGTGAACACTCAAACCATTATACCAATCGGCCAGTCAAAATGCAATAAACTATACAATAAATATCATTATTACAGAAAAAAACAAAATCACAATTAAAGAAACACTGGTGCCCAAACTTACCCTTCCCTAAATCCCCACTATAATCGACCTTCGGGTCATTGACCTTGTGTCAAGTCCTGTTTGGTGGGAGGCAGAGATAAATATACCTTCCCCATGCCAGTATGAATAATACCTCCCTCAATGTGTTCTGGTTATGTCACTAAGCTGCATCTCAGGATGAGGCTCCAGTCTTAAAGACTTGGTAAATGTGGAGTACCCTTTCATTGCCATTACTCTCAAGTCCATCTTGACACGGATTGGTAGCACCTGTAAAAGTCCCATCTATGGGTCAGATAGACCTATTCAATCATTTAATAAGGATTGTTTGATTGGTTACAAGAAAACATATTGCTTTGTTCAAATTATTGTATTAGATATGGCCCAGTCGGCTGGGGCAGCAGAATACATCGACTGCATCTTTGCAGTAGAATAAGACTACTTCAACGAGTGTCCTGGATATGACACTAAACTATCTGATGGTGAGGTTCCAATAATGCTGGAGCTTTGGGGAATGCTTCATTGCCATCGCTCCCAGGTTCACTCTAGCCCGAAGTAGTAGCACCTGATTGGGTACTATCTATGAGTTAAATAGAAATAAACAGCGTACTTATGCTAAACTGAATTATTTGAAATAGAACTATTTTTAAATGTATAAAAATGGATTTGGCACACAATGGTCGATATGCCATAAAATCAAACCAAACCAAATCATATATATCTAATACATATGTATAAAGAGGATTTGGCTTGAAATGACATACAATGGTTGATATGCCATAAAACCAAACCAAATGATATATATCTGATAAATATGTATAAAGAGGATTTGGTCTTAAATAACCTACTGGGTTGATATGCCAGAAAATCAAACCAAATTATTTTGAAGCGGAATACTTGATAAATAGAATTTTTAATTTTAAACAATATTTAGTAAAGTTACCGAAAAACTATTTGCTAAAAATCAATTATATAATGGGAAAGGTACAGATCCAACTATACTAAAGTCAAAGAACCCACTCTATCCTACTATTTATCCCTAGCTGGAAGGAGAATAGTTGGATTCATGCCTTTCCTTATGACATTAGAGCTATGTGATATGGAAATAGTCTCATTCAGGATTTGAACTCGAGCCACCGAATTTACTTCCTATGACGATAACCGTTAACTCTTTAAGATATGAAATATACAGCTGAAAACGGTTGTTCTTTAGAAGGGAATAAGATTTAATCATTCTACAAAAAATACAAAGAAACATGAAAAGCAAGACATATAGCTATATCGATAATTTTCAATACTTTTGATCGATCTTCAAAATATTTTAGAAGAAAAAAAGTTAAGCCTTTAAAAAACTTTAATAACAAAATATATCCGAATCATCA
Source organism: Sepioteuthis lessoniana (assembly GCA_963585895.1). Classification (NCBI taxonomy): domain Eukaryota; kingdom Metazoa; phylum Mollusca; class Cephalopoda; order Myopsida; family Loliginidae; genus Sepioteuthis; species Sepioteuthis lessoniana. The sequence continues at coordinate 23,960,324 of OY757938.1, forward strand.
GACGCATTTTAGTGCCATACTCAGGACCCCATTCTTAGGGAGGGTGTTACCTCTCCGCAGGGAAGGCACTCAGGGTGATTTCACGATCACCACGCATTGATATTTTTCAAGGGAGATTATTATAAACTGCACCCCATTATTTACTTGGAGAGAATCATAATGTAACATCGAACTTAAGGGCTGTCAGAGGCAACCTTTAAGCGAATCATTGATTGGTTTTAACGCCACATCAAACCATATAGGGATATTTTATACATCTAGGTTAAGGAATCGCGTTCAGTGTATGTTCATATTAACACTTTTTGTATTGCTGTTTCTTAAAGTGTTTTTTCACACTGTCCTATCAAATACGAATCAGTTGTAAACAGATAATTTTGACTCATAGATGTGATCCAAACAGGTGCTGACACTCCAAACTGGGAGTAATGCCAGTGGAAGGGTACTCTAAACTCCCCAGATCTCCAGAGACGTGGCTTCATCAGCAAATGCATTCTAATACCATCCTCAGGACCCCATTTTAGGGAGGGTCTTACTCCCCAGGAGGGGATACACTCAGCTTATTCTAAACCCAGTCGACATAAAGAAAATAGTAACACACACACACATACACACATTATATATATATATATATATTACCCTAAATATATATATATATATATATATATATATATATATATATATATATATATATTTACCCTAAAGAGAATATCACAGATAAGGAAACTTATATTGGGCTAGCATCCATTAAATGGAAGGAGAGGTATTTTAACCATAAATTTACTTTCTCCCACGAACACCTAAAAAACCATACGGCACTATCAAAACATTTCTGGTTTTTTAAAAACAAAGGTTTAACCCCTGAGATAGAATGGTCTATTTTGAAAAAATCAAATACTCCAAATAGTTTTAACGGTAGATGCAATTTATGCTTAGAAGAGAAAATTTATATTTTAATATATAAATGGCCTGATAAGTTATCAAATAAGAGAAGTGAATTAATAGCTAGATGTAGACATAAGATTGAATTTAAACTATAAAAATTTAAAACATAGAAATAAATAGTGAAACCAGGAAAAAAAAGTATCCAACATATACACTAAAAAATAGGTAGCTAATTAAATGGTATCGAAATTAATATAAGCATTAATTTTTCTCTTAGAAGTTAATTATCAAAGTTAACATGAAAAGAAAATAAACTAAACAAATAAATAAAAAACTTAAATTACCGTAATTATAACTGACAGAAGAAATTTGAAAAAATTAAAATAAAACGGAAATTCAATAAAACGAGGAGGTAACTCCTTAATCTCGTCCCCCTCCACGCCACGTGTCTATTCTGTTTTAATTAATTATCCATTGGATCTGATGAAGTCCTGTATAAATTTTTTCTTCATGTTTTTGGTTCACACCAGAAACTGAAATACAGGATGGAAATAAATTTATAATCCTGAATTAACCGGTCTTTGGTTTTTTTCTTAAAGAATTATTGCTCTGTAATAAATTACATTGAGCTCTCTACCAGGAAAATTTAAATGTTCAGCTCTTGAATGATTTTCTTGTCCAGAGGGAATTACTCCAAACTCTGGTTTAACCTGACCGAATATTACCTATATATATATATATATATATATATATGTATGATCTCGGAGTATTTTCTTTTTTAGAAACTTTGAGTGAAGACGCTCAATTCTTATAATTTTCCTTATGTCTGGGTCAACGTGGCGAAAAAAGTGCCCCAAAATAGCCCAAGCGCTTTCAACCCTTTCGCTGGCCGTACTCTGGGGCTGTGTTTGATTGGGGATACTTTCTACACCACCTCGTCACAGATATAAGGAAAATAATAATAAGACTTGAACATCTTCACTTAAGAATCCTTAAAAGTAAATACTCCATGGTCTTCAACAGAACATGCTTGAATAAGGACTTCCTTCCTAAGTACACAATATATATATATATATATATATATATATATATAGTGTACTTATCTATCTATCTATCTCTCTCTCTCTCTATATATATATATATATATGTGTGTGTGTGGTGTAACGGTTATCGTCGTAGGAAGTAGACACGGCGACACGAGTTTAAATCCTGGACGAGGTTGATCACATAGCACTAATACCATTGGGAAAGGCATGAATTCAATTTTTCTCCCTCCAGCTATGGGTAAATATTAGGACAGACTAGGTTCTTCAGCAACTAGTCTAAGAGAAGGAAAACTCTGAATTCAAACCTGTTAAAAAAATTGACCTTGTGTTATTTCCTGCCCGAGCGGAGGGGTTGGTATATATATATATATATATATATATATATATATTCGTGAGTCTCATCACATACAATATATGTTAGAAACGTCGGATATTCTAAAAAGAAGCAATCAAACAGCAAAGCATATCATAAAACAAAAAATAAAAAAATTGATCAAGCACATTTCTCATACTGGTGCTACTTTGACGACGCCTCTAAAATTATGAAAAATGATTGGAGGATTCATAGAGTGGCGCAAACGGTGTTACTGTATGAGATGGGTCTGAAAAGTAATCACCCTGCGTGTACTGTAGGACCTATAGGCGAAAGAGGGATAAGCGGATTGTTTTATCATCTAGCATGACATCTTTGGAGTATATGACAGTAAACTTAGCTTTCTGGGCTCATTGTATTTTTTCCCGTATTTTTGTTTACACCTTTTTTTTAAAAAAAATTTTGATTCCGGTCGTTCTACTTGGAGCACTGAAGAACGAATGAGGAACACCGAGCATCGAATAAATCTGAAATTTTTTGGTCGGTTGGGTAAAATTCTATCACAAGCACTTGAAAGGCTTCTACAAGTGTAAATAGATAACATCATGTTGTGCAAACGTGTTTTTAAGCGGCAGAAGAGGTTCAAATCAGTTCGCGATGAGGTGAAAGATGACTCCAGTAGAAGGAAGCCTTCAACAAGCAAGACTAAAATCAAGGTGAAGCGGGTAAAGCAGGCGGTATACAGCCATCGTCGGTTGCCTGTTCGAATGATTGCAAGTCAGTTGGGCGTAAAAAAGGACGATGTTTAGAAAATCAGTTCTGAAGATTTGAGGATGGTTGAAAAGTGACGGGACTATTAAGCTTTCAGCATTTTCTGTCTGAAAGGAACGTTTTCGCACTGGAACAATCTCCGTATCAACCTGATTTCCCTTTATGGGATTTTTTTCTTTCCCTAGGTTCAAGGGGATCATCAAGGGATCCGTTTTAAAGTCGTAGAAGCTATCAAGAAAGCTGTAATAACTGAGCTGAGGGATATCATAGGAGAATCCTTCCAGCAGTGCACAGAAGCTTTCTGGAGAAGAATGTAATAGTGCATAAGATTCAACATAGTTTCTTTTAAGAAGGAAACCATGTAGTTTGTTGTTTGGAATTGAAATAAATTGTTTGCGACAACAGTTTGGTTATTTTCAGACGCATCTCGTAAAAAGAAAGATAGATAGATATGCAATGCATATAAATATATAATACGAAGTCCGTTATTTATCAGACATACTTATTACATTGTATAATTGTCTAAGGAATTTGATATCGCATGCTAACACTATTCCCACTTCATGTTTGAGCAAGGATGTGTTGTATGTATTAAGCAAGCCACAAGGTTAATTTTAAGCTGATTTTGTTCGTAGTCCAGGGTGACCCGAAGGCTCCCTTTCTGATAGCTACTACACCAAGGTGTAAGGGAGGGCGCTACTCCTTTCCCCGGATTGCTCCACTTTACCCTGGATACGTACCTAATACTGCTGAGGAGGTATCAAGTACCGTTTTCAAAGCCTTTGGTATGACGCAACCTGGGATTGAACCCAGATCTACCGTACCGTTGGCGAACACTCTACCTATTTAACAGGTTTAAATTCAGAGTTTTCCTTCTCCTCGAGCGGTTGTCTTACCATTATATCAGCTCTTTGAATTCAAATTTTTTGTTGCTATTAACAGCGGATGTATGATCGAACAAACGTCTTTCTCTCTCTCTCTCTCTCTCTCTCTCTCTATTTCTTTCTTTCTCTGATATAATGGCCGAGGGATATCGTTTTATATATCTTGCCTTTTGGTTTAGTTAGGCTGAGAACCTTTCGCTTAGCGCATGGGTTAGTTAGTAATATACTTAAATATCTTTAGCTACCGACACTAATTATAGAAACCCATTTAAAAGCAAACGCTATTATCTTCAACGGTAAAGACGCTCTTACATAGTGGTAATATGCTAAAACAAAAGTTACATCACTTTTGTAATAGATCCTCCCCTGATGATGGCCCAAAGTCGAGCAGAAAGTACTAGGGATGCATACAACTATGGACAATACATAAATCAATTCTCCCCGAATACGATAAAAGTAATACGGGAATTCGAACGGATCCAGAAGAAAATATGTAGCCACAAAATGTCTATTATGTTTAATGAAATTTGTATATATATACATATATATATATATGTATATATATATATATCAGTAAGAACTCCGCTTAAAATTGTGTGGCATACTACCAGTGACAGAAGGTTCGGACAAATACACATATTAGTAATATAATTTGCTATATTTCTAAATCTAGAATGCACAATATCGGTGATAGAGCATGTATATAAATTTAAATTAGAACAGTGTAGTGACAGAGCCAACGACGCTTAGTGACAGTCAGTTTCGCACCGATGTGTTACTAGACCAAGATGGCACCAAGCAACATTGACTTAATGTCAAAGCTATCCTTACTCATTCTCTCTCTCTCTCTCTCTCTCTCTCTCTCTCTCTCTCTCTTTTTAAATACATCATCATCATGTCATGCTGCTAGCACGGATTTCTCTGACTCTCTCTCGCCATCCGCCCCAATTGTCTATTCCTTTCGACAGGTCTTCTAGACTGCATTCTGTGTCCATACAGAGCTGTTGTTTGACGGTTCGCCAACACCAGCTCATCTCATGGGAGAATGCCACTCTGAGTTCGTCTTTACTTCTGCTGCAGAGTCATGAATGTCTTCGTCTTGTTTGGATGGTTTTAGCGATGGGAAATAAGTGTCTGTATAACTCTGTTTCGTGAGGATTTGTTCAATATAGCTCGTAGCCATCTTGTCCAGTTCCGTCAACCTTTTTCTCAAAATGGTTAGTCAGCGTCCATGTGGTGCATCCATACAGTAAACTGACAACCAGTGCTTGGAAGAAATTGCGTTTTATTTTAGGTCAGACTTCCATATGATCGATAAGCACTTCTTACAAATACACCCACGCAAGCCGAATCCCTACCACATAGTATGGAGCAAGCAGCAGGCGGCATTGGTCTCTATGTGAATGCAGAAAAAACGTAGTACGTGTTTTAACCAAAAAAAATATCTCCACTCTAAATGGTGGTTTGCTGAAATTAGTGGAAAAGTTCACGTACCTCGGGAGCAGCGCTTCATCAACTGA
>OY757938.1:23970739-24060739 GCA_963585895.1 Sepioteuthis lessoniana
TGGGTGATTATCAATTTTAAAAGACATTTAGAGCTGAACCTAACCACAAGTGCTTGAAAACCTTCAAAAAGAGGGAGTCTCTGTGGTGTAGTAGCTGACCTGCATCATCGCACCATTACATTCACTTTTAGACTAATGCCCTTGGAGAAGAAATGAATGGTCTTATTCTCAAGCTTTGAGTTAAATAGTATCTATACTGTTCCTGTTAAGGATGGCTTTGATATTAAATAACCCGCGCAAGGTGATGACCCATTAAATAAAGAAACGAAACAAACTTAAAGGCAACAACAAAGAACAAAACAAAAAAAAGACATGCAGGGATTCTCAAAAGCTTTTCATGATCATCTCATTGAACCAGTATTCCATTCTAAAATTAAAAAAGTAAAAACGTGCTTTGAAAGATAAGAATACATGTCAAACAATCAGTCCAGTGGTCTGTTTGATTCTCCCACTTAATACCATGTAAAAATCAACACACTTTTTATTCATTACAATTGAGTCTAGTCGGCTGGGCTTGTAAAATACGCCAACCGTACCTCTTCAGAGGAGTAAGAATCCTCTCCAGCGAATGTCCTATTATGGTAGTAAACTGCATATGACGGTAAGGCACCAGTTCTAGAACTTTGGATAATGTGGTGTACCCTTTCGTGGCAATGACTCCCAGGTACGCCGTGATCCGTAGGGATAGTACCTGTAAGGGTCACATCTGTTGGTTAAATAAAACTTTTCCAACATTTCTTTGAAACCATTTAAATGTATGCAAACAAATGACACATGTTAATTTGAATTATGTGTATCTTATAGCAATGCTTGAATCGGATTAATTGTGTACGAATAATGAGCTCAGACTTCTTTAAAAATAATGTTACCTATAAACTATTTATTTACAAATCCTATATATTTAATATATATGTATTAATAGGATGTGGTATTAAATAACATACACAGGTTTATATGCCATAAAACCCAACCCAACCAAATCCTATATATTTAATATGTATGTATAAAGAAGATTCGGCATTAAATAATGCACAATGTTTGATATGCCCTAAAACCCAACAAAAATGAATCATATATATTTAGTTTATATGTATAAAGAGAATTTGGCAATAAATAACCAAGAATGGTTTATATGCCATAAAACCCGACTAAACCAAATCCTATATATTCAATATGTATGTAAAAAAAGGATTCGGCATTAAATAACCTGCAATGGTTGATATGCCATAAAACTCAAACAAACAAAATCCTATATATTTTACATGTATGTATAAAGAGGATTTGGCATTAAATAACCTGCAATGGTTTATATGCCATAAAACCAAAACAAACTAAATCATATAAATTTAATATATATGTATCAAAAGGATTTGGCATTAAATAACCTACAGTGGTTTGATATGTCATAAAACCCACCAAACTAAATCATATATATTTAATATATATGTATAAATAGTATTTGGGATTAAATAAGCTACAATGGTTGATATGTCATATAACCCAACCAAACAAAACCATATATATTTAATATATATGTTTAAAGATGATTTGGCATTAAATAACCTACAATGGTTGATATGCTATAAATCTAACCAAAGCAAATAATATATATTCAATATATATTTATGAAGAGGATTTAGCTTAAAAAAGCCACAATGGTTGATATGCCATAAAACCCAATCAAACTAAATCATATGTATTTAATATATATTTATAATGAGGATTTCGCATTAAATAACCAACAATGATTGATCTGCCATAGAACCAAACCAAACCAAATCATATATATTTGATATATGTGTATAAAAAGGATTTGGCATTAAATAATCAACAATGGTTTATATGCTATAAAACCCAACCAAACCAAATTATATATATTTAATATATATTTATAAAGAGGATTTGGCATTAAATAATCTACTATAGCTGATATGGCAGAAAACCCAACCAAACCAAATCATATATGTTTAATATATATGTATAAAGAGGATTTGGCATAAAATAACCTACAATGGTTGATATGCCATAAAAACCAACCAAACCAAATCATATATATTTAATATATATGTATAGGAGGATTTGGCATTAAATAAGCTGCAATGATTGATATGCCATAAAACCCAACCAAACCAAATCATATATATTTGATATATATGTATCAAAAGGATTTGGCATTAAATAACCTACAATGATTGATATGCCATAAAACCTAACCAAACCAAAGCATATATATTTGATATATATGTATCAAAAGGATTTGGCATTAAATAAGCTACAAAGGTTGATATGCCATAAAACACAAATAACCAACCAAAACTTGTCATTAAAATCAACTCATCGTCTTAGACTTTTATAACGAAAAAAAAAATTTATTAGCTTGAAGTATTTTTACTTATACCCTTAAAGTATGATTGTATGACATTACATTAAGCTGAAATCAAAATGGTTTGATTATCGTCCCCAAACACTGTTTATCGAAGCAATAGTTTTTCTCTCGTGGGATTCGTGTTATTATAGTGAATTTTCTTTGTAAGTAGTAGATGGACGTTGTTATTGATCATTGGTGAACCTTTGTCAACAATGCTGTCTGGAGACGATCATATTTCCCCATAAAGAATAACGATTTTCAAACCCAGTTGATTAATTGCACTAATAAACTGGTTTTCGATTTCGGGAGCGGCGTAATTACAGATATATGATAAATACCGAATCAAAGGTCATGAAAATAACAGTGTAGTATATTAGAATCTTTGCTAGCCAGGGGAATAGTCGATTCGACGGCATAGCCTTTCTCGAATTGAAACGGTTAGAGATGATAATTTATAATTCTTTGTATTCCTTGCGCTGTAAGACTTATTAAACTGGAGAATGACGTCGAGTGTTTTCCAGCAAAAGTTTCAATTCTCATATATTTGCTACCAGCTAACGTACCGGTTTACGTAAGGTCAGAAAACAAGTATTGGATTGCGCACCGTTACTTTAAAATGGTCAAAAGAGTTGGATTTATTTCTTTTGTTAATTGCATATCAGACTGATTTTTTAATGCTAAAGTCTTTCTAGAAAAACAGTAATATTACTATTTAACCGATAGCAGAGTGGGGAGACAAAAGGGACCACACCTTTCCCAAGGGTATTAGTCAGAAAGTGAACGTTATAGCGCGACAGAATATCGAACCCATTTACTACGATGTAATCCAGTACATTAGCCACGACGCTGCGAGGACTCTCCCGAGACAAAAAAAAAATCACACCCATTATTATACCACCCAGTAAATAAGTCTTAAATTATGACTACTGGATCCCCTGAAGAGAGTTAGGACCTTCTCCAAAAAAGGATGTCCTGACATACACATATGGTGGTGAACTTCCAGTTCTGAAGATCAGGAGGGTGTTGAGTTGTCCTTCAATTTCATTACTTCCAGTTTCACTCTAACCCAGAGTGGTAGTATTTGTTAGGGTCATAGGGTCAATTTGATGTGTTTAAAACCATTAGTTTAGTTAATGCCAAATCCAATTTATATATATTTGGTTTGGTTTAGTTTGTTTTGGGTTTATGACATATCCAATATTGTAGTTTATTAAATGCCAAATTCATTTCACATATATATTTGGTTTGGTTTTTGTTGGGTTGGGTTTTATGACATATTCAACATAGTAGTTTATTTAATGCCAAATTCAGTTCACATATATATTTGGTTTGGTTTTGTTGGGTTGGGTTTTATGACATATGAACCATTGTAGTTTATTTAATGACATTTTCAGTTCACATATATATTTGGTTTGGTTTTATTAGGTTGAGTTTTATGACATATGAACCATTGTAGTTTATTTAATGCCAAATTCAGTTCACATATATATTTGGTTTGGTTTTGTTGGGTTGGGTTTTATGACATATCAACCATTGTAGTTTGGGGGTGCCCGTGGTGTAAAGGTTATTGTCGTATGAAATGGACGCGGCGACACGAGTTCAAATCCTGGACGAGACTGATTGCATTTCACATAGCACTAATACCCTAGGGAAAGGTATGAATCCAGTTATTCTCCCTCCAGCTATGGGTAAATAGTAGGACAGGCTGGGTTGTTCAGCCTTGGTGAGGCAACTAGTCTAGGAGAAGGAAAACTCTGAATTCAAACCTGTTAAACTCTGCTTAAAAATTGACCATGTGTCATATCCTGCCCGAGCGGAGGGGTTGGGCAAATAGGATCAACCATTGTAGTTTATTTAATGCCAAATCTATTTTATACTTATATTTCGTTTGGTTAGGCTGGTTGGGTTTTATGGAATATCAACTATTATAGTTTATTAACTACCAAATCCGGTATATACATATATTTGGTGTGTGTGACACGATGTTGGGCATTCGTTGTGTGGGTGTGTGGGTGACATTTTGAGGATTCCTTTGTTTTGCCGCAAAACCCACATAAAAGGCCTGCGCACGAAATCTCTCACGAGACCGGAAGAACGAGGGAAGGAAGGTCCGAGAGAATAAGTGAGTCAGCAGAAGGGAGCAGCAGAGACCGTTATGGATGAGAGGGCAGTCAAGAGAAAGACACAGTCGATAAAGGAGAGTAGAAGGAGACCGTCAGGAGATGAAAGCAGAGCAGAGAAGAGAGAAGAAGTCAGAAAAGCAGCTGCTAGGACCTGTTGACCCACAGAGGCCGGATTAACCAACGCGAGAAGATGTCAGCATTGCTAGCGGCTTTGTGAGAGTTTTTGCTCTAGTACACGCTCGCGTTACCTCACAGAATACAGAAAAAGAGTCACAAAGACTTCCCTGCTTCTTGCTCTAGGAGCTGACTAAAGTCCGTGTGTGTTCGTTTGTTATTTTCTTCCACCCTCTCGGTTGTGTTTTGTGTGAGCGTAAAGAAATGTGTAATAACCCTGGTCGGAGAGGAGAGAAACCACTAGATGATCTGATCTAATGGCCATTAGTGGTTTAAGGAAGTTGAGATAGTGGCGAGTATCAGCACATTTGTTTTGTTGGGTTGGGTTTTATGGCATATAAACCATTGTAGTTTATTTAATACCAAATCCTGTTTTTACATATATTTGTTTTTTTTTTTGGTTTGTTTGGGTTGCGTTTTATTGCATATCAATCAATGTAGTTTTTTAAAAGCCAAATCCTGTTTATAGATATATTTGAGGATGTATGTATGTAACCAGGATTTGCCATTTAATAACCTTCAAGGACTGATACGTCATAAAACCGAACCAATAATTACCCAACTCATTTAAATCAAAATAGATATGGTACTTTATATTATCACAACTTATAAATTTATACATTTAATAAGTAAAGATTTATTAAATGTGATGAATTTTTTTTTGTAATACGATTCGTTAATTTTCTTTTTTGACGTTTGGAAACAAATTGTATCAAAGGAATTAAATCTGATCTCTCTTATAAAATAAAACGGAAATTCTTTCAAGCTGCAGCCATGTCAGTGTTACTGTATGGTCGCACCACTTGTACTTTAATGAAGCGGCCAAAGAAAAGGCTAGATGGTAACTACGCATAAATGCAACGCGCGTGGGTAGAGTGTTCGGCAATGGTCCGGGAGATCTGGTTTCTATCCCAGATTGCGTCATACCAAAGACTTTAAAGATGGTACCGGATACCTCCTTGCTTAACACTCAGCAATATATGGTACGTATCAAGGGTAAGGTGGAGCAATCCAGTGAAAGGAGTAGTGCCCTCCCCTACACCTCAGTGTAGTAGCTATTGAAAAGGGAGCCTTCGGGTCGCCCTCGATTCCGGTTGACAGCTTACGGTTTTTGACAAATCCAAGATGCAGTATCCTTACAAATGTACTGCTGCTAAACTCTCTTAACACAAACCATTCAAGTAAAACGGGAAGACATGCGTGTGAATTAAGGACGAACTCTTAAGTAACATTCTTCAAAAGGAGTTCTACAGATAAACACACCTCTGCGAACACTGGGTGCTGTCTTGCTGACTTACCTAAAGCGATGACCGATGGAGAGAGAGAGAGGGGCAAAAGTGTCCCTATTTTGGGCTTAGCGTGCTGATGATGATTATCTGGTGTGACGAAATCAAGTTTCACTGGAAATAATCGTAATAAAAGAATTACCTCGTGTTACGAGTGAGAAGGTTCAATGTCTACCATCTTATCACCAACAATAACTTCTGTCATTGAAGGAACAACATAACAAAGTAGTAGGTATTAATTTTGGTGCAACACTGACCGACAGAATTTTATCTATCACCGACGAAAAATTCAAAGCCACTAGTCGGGGGCGGTGGTGGAAAAACTACTGCGTATCAGAAAATTTGTTCTCTCCAACGGGTTTATACAGCTCCCTATAATCGTTGAAAGTTCTGTGAAAATTTGATAGGAAGTGTTATTTTCGGAGCGTCCCTCCATACATAATTACCCAACTTCTCCATGGCCAGGATGAGGCCTAAGGTCAAATCTTAGGCAAAATACCTTAATTTTTTTAAAAAGTAAAGTTTGTTACCTTAGTCGAGGATGACCCGAAGGCTCCTTTTTTCAAAAGCTACTACAACGAGGTGTAGGAAAGAGCATAACCCCATTCCCTGGATTGCTCCACCTTACTCTTGATCTGTACCTTATAATGCTGAGTGTTAAGCAAGACAGTATCAAATACCAAGTATGACTCGACCTAGGACTGAACCCTGGTCTCCCAGACTATTGGCGAACGCTCTACACATTTGGACAAATACAACTGGTTCACTATTCAGAGTTTTCTTTCTTCTCGATAGGAAACTCTCTTGTTTGGAGCTGTAGAATACCCCGACTATCAGTCTTTAGAGGGGTAAGATTCCCCCAACTCAACAACCAACGAGTGTCCCGGATATGACATTAAACCATCTGATGGTGAGACTCCAACGTTGGAGATTTAGGAAATATAGAGCACCCTTTCATTGTCATTGTTACCTGGTCCACACTGGCCCGGAGTGGTAGCACCTAATAGGGTCCTATCTATGGGCCAAATACAATTGTTTGACTGAGTAAAAAACAAATGACTTATGCTAAAGCAAATTATTTGAAATAGAAGCATGTGATTATTTAAATGTGTAAATAAATGGCTGATGTTTAATTGACTTGTTCATGATACAAAGTAATACTTGAAACTATTTAACTGTTTCGAAACGACTGGGTAATAGTGATTAGAATTATTGATGTTTAATAGCAATACTTGAAACTCAATCTGGCTAAATTGAATTATTGGTATTACATAACAATACTTGGAAACATTTGACTGTGTGACTTTGCGCAAATGAATGGGTTGTGTTGAATAGAATTAGTGTTAAATAGCAATACTTGCAAGTATTTCATTCTTTGCAAACAGATGATTAATAATTAACAGAATTATTCTTATTAGATAGTTATATTTGAAACCATTTAAGTATGAGCAAAAAAAAAAGGAGCTCAGGCTCGTTTAAAAGTGTTATCTATAAAATATGTTTTCAAATCATATATATTTGGTATGTATCTATTAGCAGGATCTGGCATTAGATAACTTACAATAGTTCATATGTCATAAAACCAACCAACCCAACCAACCAACTAACCAAACATCTAGACTGGTTGTCTTACCAAGGTTAAAAGGCCCACTCTTCTCTAATGTCTATCCATATCTGAGGCGAAAAGAGATTGTTTCATGTCTCTACCTTGAGGATCAGCGCAAAAGTGAAACACTATCGGATTCGTCTACGATTTGAACTCAGGATGCCGTGTCTACTTTCTAAGGCGATAACCATTACTCTACCTGCTGCCTTGATAACCATTGTCTAAATCGTAAGATGATCCCTTTATAGACATGCGTTGCGCCAAACTCAACCCAAGGATTCCTGCGACACGCGAAACAGGCAGTAATTTCATTCTGAAAGCTACAGTTTACTGAAATTAAGCAGCGATGAACCTGTTCAATATTTAGAAGGGTGACCAATTAAGCAACATGAGACCTGTGCGTCAAATCTAAAGAAAACTAAGTAAATAACAATATACCAAAAGAAATACTTATGAACGAGTGAGAGTGAAAAGATAATTTTCCGCTAGTTAAGCAGGAATGAACCTGTTCAATATTTAGATGGTTGACCACTTAAACAATAGCAGGTACTGTAAGCAATATGACAGTTAAAAAGTAATAATATACAAAGAGGAATTTACAGTCCAGAATCGGTGACAGCGCCGGTTCTCGCTAGATTACAAGAGTTAAGGAACGATGAGCCTGTTCACTATTTAAATGGGTGACCACTTAAGCAATAGCAGGTACTGTAAGCAGGCTGACACTTGTGTGTCATATTTAAACAAAACTTACAAAATAATCGTGGAGTAAATGGAAGAACGTTAATCGGAGACGATTGACCAAATAATGCCACTGGTTCACGTTGGACGTGCGTGCACATGTTATGCAAATATGACTACGCAGCAGACGTATGAAATACATATAACCAGCCCGTATCAGTCCGTCGTCGGTCACTAGAGCTGGGGCCAGGCGCCTCTGGTGGTGTAATGGTTAGCAAGCTCGACTAGCAGACCTACACGAGTGAGTTCGAGTCTCATTGGGTGCCCCTTTCATATGGCCTTGTGCCACATCTAAGCAAAAAGCTTAGTAAATTTCCACTAGAGCTGGGGCCAGGCGCCTCTGGTGGTGTAATGGTTAGCAAGCTCGACTAGCAAACCTACACGAGTGTGTTCGAGTCTCATTGGGTGTCCCTTTCATATGGCCTTGTGCCACATCTAAGCAAAAAGCTTAGTAAATTTCCACTAGAGCTGGGCCCCGAGGCATTTTGGGGACCGGCAAACGCGTCTGGGTTACGGCCCTGTGCCCTGATCCACCTGAAAAGGCCTTGTGTTACACTCATCCGTCTGGTAGGATGTTCGTCAAATATTGTCACTTGAGCTGGGCTTCTTAACCTTTCCTATAACTTGCACCCCGAGAGAACTTATAATATTATCTCACCCCGCCTCTATATTTACAAAAATATAATATCTCATACGGAAATGAAAAAAGCAGTTTAAGCTACATTTGTGTTAAAGATTTATTTAAGCTAATTTTGGAATTATATTAAAAAGAAAGAAAAACTATTATAATAATTTTAAATTCGAACAAATAGTACAAACAATTTGAGCATTTAATTCAATATAAGTGTAAAATGAATATATCATCGTACAAGAGAAAATACATGGAAAAGATCCAAGATAAGGCTCTAACTGAATCAGCGTGGATCTGGCAATCCAACAGAGCGACAACAATCTGACAAAGTCTGGTGGTGTCGTGAGATACTGCTGGGGCGCTCTGGGTTAGTGGTAATGATCCTTCGGCCCCGAAACCATGCCTGAACCCAGAGTCATCATCCGATGAAGGCTTTGTTAGAAGCAATGCTGTTGTATAAACATCAGTTATTGTATGATACCTAATCACCAATTTAGTAACCAACGTAAGTATAATCACCAATGTAATAACCAATATAATAGAATCCAACACTCATCAATTTTGGATCCAAGAGAAAATTCTGAACTTTATAAAGTAAGAAAATAAGAGACTCATCTCCTTGGCAACCGATCGTAAACACTAGCTGGCAGGTAACAGCGCCACCTGTTTTCGGTAGCTAATTTAGCATTCAAATGATTATTCAAATTATTGTTCATCTTATTTCATTATTTTTACAGTGGTTGATTTAACAAAAGAATGTTTTTTTCTTCTGCTATTATTAAAAGAATTAAAAGTAACAGGAAAATAATAAATAAATTAGAATGATTATCCTACTAAAGTTTATGGCCCAGTCAGCTGGGGCTGTAGAATACACTGATTGCACCTCTGCAGAGGGGTAAGACCCCCCTAACGAGTGTCCTTGATATGACACTAAACAATCTGATAGTGAGGTTCAAGCAGTGCTGGAGTTTTGGGGAATGCTGAGTACCCCTTTATTGCCATTGCTCCTAGGTCCACTCTGGCCCGGAGTGATAGCACCTGATAGGGCCCTATCTATGGGTTAAATAAAACAGCATACTAATGCTAAAATGAATTGTTTGAATAAACTGAATAGCTTAAAATAGAAATGTTTTTGACACTTTAACCGTACTTACATTTAAACTGCGTGCTTATGCTTAACTGAATTATTTGAAATAGAACCATTTTTTCGACATTAAAACTGTATTTACACTTAACTGAATTGTTACATATAACTGCTTGAATAGTTTGAAATAGAAATGTTTTTGACCATTTAAACTGTGTACTTATGTTAAACGGAATTGTTTTAAAAAGAACAGATTATTTACATAAAAATGGATTTGGCGTTAAATAACCTACAAAGGTTGATATACCATAAAACCCAATAAACCAAATCAACCGAACCAAACCAAACCAAACCTATTAATGTTTTAAAATTTAAATTTATTTACTATTTTTTCTATATTACAAAATCCACAGTTTCGCACCCTCTAAAAATGATCTCGCACCCGTAGGGGTTCAAGCAAACCAGGTTGGGAACCACTGGACTAGAGAAAGCCACTCTGTGAGTATTACCAACTCGTCCTCTGATAACACTGCCGACTTCATCTGACTCTACAATAGAAATATACAAATAGGAATTTATGGTCAAGAATCGGTAAAAACACCGGTTCCCGCTAGATCAGTAGAATTAAGAAACAATGAGTATGTTTACTATTTAGATGGGCGACATCTTGAGCAACAGCAGATATTGTAAATGACCGAAAGCCTCAGTGTCATATTTAAGCAAAACTTAATATATATCTCCTGCCAAACGCTAGCAACAACGTTGAATCTCGGTACAGCTTTACTTGTCATGTGTCTTTCATTGATGTATTTTTCTCATGCAACTCCCGACATCTGCATTGGACACTGCACGAAGGCAGGTGAAAAATAAGCAACTGTTATTTTTCAGAGCATTTTTTTTGTTATTGTCTCTTTCTAGTTTGAGAATGATTTGCCGGAAGACATTTTCCTTCTTTTTCGTCTGTTCGATAAAACACTGATTAGCAAAAGCAATTGGTACGTTGACAGGTCCAGTTAAAGTGGCATGTCTAGAGCAAACGTTTCTCCATCATTAACAATTTGAAGTGTTTGGTATAGCGTGTCTTTGTTCTCTCTTTTTCTGAAAAAGAATTTTACAGCTGAGACGACATTTGATTATTATTTTTCACATCAGTATTAGCTGATGGTTTTTCAATGGAGTTTCAAGTCTCCAGGACTCCTCTCAGTATTCTGGTCGTCCTCAGCAATGCTGTCGTTTGGATAGTCTCTACCCGTCCGCTAACTTCCAAGTCCTCCAGGCCCTTAAATAATCCTTTTGTTACTGTGCCTAACGCACCAATCAGAATTGGCACAATCGTTACTTTCATGTTCCACAGTTTTTTCAATTCTCTAGCAAGGTCGAGGTACTTATCCTTCTTTTCACTTTCCGTGGTCCGCCGGGACAGCAAAGTCAACAATTTTGCAGATTCTCTTTCTTTTGTTGATTATTAGGAGGTCTGGTCTTCTGGCCGGGATTAGGTGATCTGTTTGTATGTTAAAGTCCCATAGGAGTTTATGCAAGTCATTTTCTACGACAGGCGCCGGGTTGTGCATACCCTTTAGAGTTTTTCACATCAGCGTTAGCTGATGGATTTTCACTGGAGTTTGAGAGGCAGGAAGTCTCCTCAAGTCTCCAGGATTCTTCTCAGTATTTTGACCGTTCTCAATAATGCCGTCGTTTGGATGGTTTCCACTCGTCCGCAAATTTCTAAGTCCTCCAGGCCCTTTAATAATCCTTTGGTTACTGTGCCAAAACCATCAATCACAATTAGTATAATCGTCAACTTCATGTTCTATAGTTTTTTTTTTTTTCAATTCTTTAGCAAAATCGAGGTACTTATCCTTCTTTTCACATTCTTTCAGTTTCATTCTGTGGTCAGAATTTGTTGATTATTATCAGGTCTGGTCTTCTGGGCGAGATTAGGTGATCCATTTGTACGTCAAAGTGTAACACTATGTAGGTGGTCTGCCAAGCAGACGGTTACTTTGTTTTGGCGCGAAACCAGACAAAGGGTTTTGGACTCGAGATCTCGGCGAGACCGGCAGTAGGAAGGGAACGCGAGAAGAGAGAGAGTTGGACAAAGGAGCTCGAGGGGGTAGTTGGTGAAGGGTGATACGAGAGACCAGTCGACACCGGACAGCAGAGAGACGAGTCGGCATGAGTGAGTCCAGTACCAGTGAAAGAAGACCGATCAAGATGGGTTGGCATTCCTAGTAGCGTTGTAGAATTTTCGCTAGAATCCACGCTAGCGTTAGTCTACAAATGCACACAGGAAATGCAGTGTTGCATAACTCCTTTCTTGCGCTTGAATTAACCCAAGCATATTGTTCGTTTGTTATTTTTTTCTCCCTCTCCCTCGATTGTATTTCTTGTAGCGGTGAAGAAATGTGTGATGCCCCTATCGGAACCACTAGGTGATCACCGGCCATAAAGTGAAATGGTTCGAAGAAGTTGATGTAACGGGGGGGAGGGGTAACGTCACAAAAGTCCCATAAGAGTTTATGTGTGTCATTTTCTAGGACAGGTGCTTGGTTGTGCATGTACAATTTGTTCGTGTGGTCAAATTTAAATTTCTTGAACATTTCCTAGTGGATCACCTTGCCCACCCATTGTGCTAATTTGCTACACTCGCTTTTTATGTGATTGATCGTTTCATCTCTGGCACTGCATAGACTACATTTGCTTTTTTGTTGCGTCTTATCTATTCTCGCTTTGATATGATTGGTTCTTATGGCGTTGTCCTGCGCTGCTATTAGGAGAGATTCTGTTTCTCTCTGAAAGTTTCCTTTTCTAAGCCCGGTTCCGGTTCTATCGTATGAAATGCTGTTTATTAGTCGTTTAAAACGCCCATAGAGTTGTTTTCCTTCCCATTTTTGTTTCGTAGTTATTATCATTCTGTTGTCCATCGTGTTATTAGTATCGTTTTTGTATATAGTCTTCGAGTCGTTGTATCGATGCGTCAACGCTGTCTTCCTTTTCATCTTTTCTTGATACATATAATCTGTCAACGTCGTCTCTCGGATGCAATGCTTTATGCATGGTCATAAGTTTTCTTGTTCTTTGTGTACCCTAGCCAAATACGGCTATTCGAAATGGACATATAATGTTCATATATATATATATATATAGAACATAGGAATCTCGAAACAGGAAAAACACTTACGACTTCTTAGTTCAGGTACGAAACTTTTTATTACCTTTGAGTTTAAAGGTTTTTCGACATAAGGAGAGAGATACACATTCTTTCTATTCTTGCTTTGTCATCCCCCTCCCATCTCGTGCGACACCTGCCCAAGGCCTCTGCGAGCAAGCGAAAGTCAACCCTTCTCGTTCGGTGTACAGTTTTCAACTCTACTAACTTTCTTCAAAATTCCTCAAATCCTCCGCGCGCTTCTTGTGCGTGACGTCATTCGCACTTGCTAGCCCCGTTTTCCATCTCGGGCTATTGTGACATCTCTGAGTGACACGTCCGCTCCGCTCGTGCGCGCACGTGAACACCTGCGTTAATGTTGCACCTAAGTAACCCATGCACTGAGCCGAAAGGTTCTCAGCCTAACTAAACCCAAAGGCATAAAACGAAATCCCTCGGCCATTATATTACATTTGGTCCATTTGTTTTTGTTCATCTCTGGTTCACTTCAGAAAGGGTCCGGAATATCTCACGAGGTGTACAGCCCAGGTATTTATTGCTTTGATAAGGTTTCGGCAAGAGAGTTTTGTCTCTATTAGTTTTCTAGTTTTCCTGATATATTCTTTTTGAATTTTGTTTTTCATTTGCACTTGGAGGGTGACACCATCAATGGTGTCAGCCTCCAAGATTTCTCTTTTGAGAGTTTTTCTCACTAGCGTTAGCTAATGGTTTCTCACTGGAGTTTAGGTGACAACAAATCTCCTCAAGTAACCTGGACTCTTCTCAGTATTCTGGCCGATCTCAATAATGCAATAGTTTGGATGGTCTCCATTCGTCCTGTTTTTCGTAGTCCTCCAGTCCTTGTGCTAATCCTTAGGTGACTGTTCCAAGAGCTCAATTTTTGCGATTTTTTTACATCAACTCTGGCAGTTGGTCTTTCGTTGAAATCTGAGCGACTGCAAGTCTCTTCACACATCCAGGACTCTTCTCAGAATTCTGACCAATCTCAGCCATGCTGTAGTCTGGATGGTCTCGATGCTTCCTCTGATTTCCAATTGTTGAAATTCTCATTTCAAGCCTTTTGGGGTCGTCTCAAGTATACCAATTAGAATTGTTATCACCATTACCCTTATGTTCAGCTGCTTTTTTTTTGGTCTGTGGCAAGGTCCAAGTATTTGTAAATCATTACACTTTCTTTTATTTTTATTCTGTTTTCCTCCAAAACGGCAAAATCCACAAAATGACAAGTTCTTTTTTGTTTTATTGAATAAAGCTAAGCTTAGTCTTCTGTCCAGAATTTGATAATCTGTTTGTATCTCAAAATCCCAGAGAAGTTTACGCGTCTCTTTTTCAAGAAGGATTTGCGATTTATTTCATTAATTATTCTCTTTTGAGAGCTTTTCCCATCACCGTTAGCTGAAGGTTTCTCACTGGAGTTTGAATAATAACAAGTCTCCTCAAGTTTCAAGGACTTTTCTTGGTATTCTGACCGATCTCAAAAATGCAGTAGTTTGGATTGTCTCCACTCGTCCTGTTATTTCCAAGTCCTCCAGTCCCTTTAATAATCCTTTGGTGGCTGTACCAAGAGCACCAATTACAATTAGTATTATCGTTACTTTCATGTCCCACAGCTTTTTCAATTCCCTAGCAAGGTAGAGGTACTTATACCTCTTTTCACATTCTTTTAATTTCACTCTGTGATCCGCCGGGATCTTTGCAGGTTGTCTTTTTTTTTTTTGTTG
Organism: Sepioteuthis lessoniana; assembly: GCA_963585895.1. Classification (NCBI taxonomy): domain Eukaryota; kingdom Metazoa; phylum Mollusca; class Cephalopoda; order Myopsida; family Loliginidae; genus Sepioteuthis; species Sepioteuthis lessoniana. Next base: position 23,985,640 of record OY757938.1, read on the forward strand.
ATTATCATAAGATCTGGTCGTCTGGCCTAGATTTGGTAATCCGTTTGTATCTCGAAATCCCAAATGAGTTTGTGAGTCTCATTATATAGGACAAATTCTGGGTTGTGCATATACTATTTGCTCGTATGGACAAACTTTAACTTCTTGCACAATTCCCGGTGGATCACCTTACCCACTCAGTCGTGTCTAGTCTTATATTCTTTCGATGGTAATTTGCTGCATTGACTCATTATTAACGTTATTATTGTTTTTGTTGTTGTTTTAATTCTTGTGAGTTTTTTTTTTTACACTGGGTTTACTTGATGGTCTTTCACTGGAGTCTGAGTGAAAGCAATTCTCCATTATTATTATTTACTCCTTTAGAGTTTCTCACATCAGTATTAGCTGATGGTTTTTCACTGGAGTTTGTGTGATAGCAAGTCTCTTCAAGTCTCCAGGACTCTCCTCAGTATTCTGGTCATCATTTGGATAGTCTCTACTCGTCCGCCAACTTCCAAGTAATCCAGGCCCTTTAATAATCCTTTAGTTACAGTGCCAAGAACACCAATCAAAATTAGTACAATCGTCACTTTCATGTTCTACAGTTTTTTTCAATTCTCTAACAAGGTCGAAGCACTTATCCTTCTATTCACATTCTTTCAGTTTTATTCTGTGGTCAGCTGGGACAGCAAAGTCGACAATATTACAAGTTCTCTTTTTTTTGTTGATTATTATAAGGTCTGGTCTTCTGGCCGAGATTAGGTGATCGATGTATTTGTCAAAACCCCATAGGAGTTTATGTGTGTCATTATCTAGGACAGGTACTGGGTTGTGCATATACCATTTGTTGGTGTGGTCAAATTTAAATTTCTTTCACATTTTCCAGAGGATCACCTTGCCGACCCAGTTGTGTCTTCTCTTATATTCCTTCTGTGCTAATTAGCTGCATTCGCCTATTATGTGATTGGCTGTTTCCCCTCTGTCACCGCCGAGCATACTTTGCTATTTTGTTGAGTCTTATCTATTCTCGCTTCGATATGATTTGTTCTTATGGCGTTGTCCTGCGCTGCTATTAGAAGAGATTCTGTTTTTCTCTTAAGATTTCCTTTTCTTAGCCAGGTCCAGGTTTTCTGGCGTGTGATGGTGTTTATTAGTCGTTTAAAGTTGTTTTTTTCCGTTTTTGCTTCCTAGTTATTGTCATTCTATCGCCTATCGTGTTGTCACTATCTTTTCTGATGGCTGTAATCAGTCCTCGTTCGTGTTTTTCTATGTAGTCTTCGAGTTGTTTTATCCATACGTCAACGCTGTCTTCGATGCCGGCAAGTATTATTATTATTATTATTACCTTTACTCCTTGATAGTTTTTCACATCAGTGTTAGTTGATGCTTTTTATCATTATTATTTTAAATATTGTTTGCGAGTTTTTCACACGATCGATACTTGGTCGTCTTTCACTGGAGTTTTAATGAGAGTAAGTCTCCTCAAGGCTCTGTGACTCTTCTCATGATTATGGTCGGTCTTAAAAATATTGAGGCCTGTATCTTTAATTCGTCCACAGCCCATTCGGCTGGGGTTGTAGAATACGCTGACTGCATCTCTGCTTAGGGGTAAGACCCGCCTACCAGCGTGTGTCCTGGATATGACGCTATACCATGTCATGGTGAGGCTGAAGTAGTGCTGGAGCTTTTGAGAGTTTTGAGTACCCCTTCATTGCCATCGCTCCCAGGTCCACTCTGACTCGAAGTGATAGCACCTAAGAGAGTCCTATGTAAAGGTCAAAAAGAACAGTTTGACATTTATACTCAGTGCAAACAAATGACTTATGTTAAATTGAATAGTTAGAAATAGAACTGTTTGATCATTAACTGTGTTTAAACAAATGACCGATGTCTTATTGAATTATTACTGATACATAGCAATACTTTGAACCATTTAACTGTGTGCAAACGAATGAATAATGTTGAATAGAATTATTCGTATTAAATAATGTATTTGAAACTCTTTAACCGTGAGCCTAGATTTTATTGGTATTGCACTGCAATGCTTGGAAGTGTTTGACTGTATGTAAATGAATGAATTGTGTTGAAAATAATAATTAGTGTTAAATAGCAATCCTTGTAACCACTTCAATGTGTGCAAATAAATGATTGTTATTGAATTGTAATATTAGTGTTAGCGGTAATTGAAACCATTTAACCGTGTAGAAATAATAGCAATATTATTGTGCAAACAAACAAGTTCTAAGTCATTTAAGAACGAAATTACCTACAAGCTATGCGCATAAAAAAAGAATATTTTTTCAATGGATTCATTATCGTTTTAAAATGGCAGAGACAAAAAAATATGGGCAAAAAGTTGGTGTCGAAAACGCATGTAATGTTATCGTCTGGTGTCATGTATCTTTATGTATCTAAAAATTTTGGGTAGAGTGTTTTCCAATGGTCCGGGAGACCTGGGTTCAATCCCAGGTCGTGTTATACCAAAGACTTTAAAAATGGTACTTGATACCTCCTTGCTTAACACTCAGCAATATAAGGCACGTATTAAGAGTAAAGTAGAGCAATCCAGTGAAAGGAGTAGCGCCCCTCCCTACACCTTGGTGTAGTAGTCATTGAAAAGGGAGCCTTCTGGTCGCCCTCGACTAAGATCACCCACAAATTTTGCTCTGTAAGAAATTTACTTATTAATTATCAAATATTGAGCACTCCTGGAGATTTGTAAAAATCCTCTTATATATTCTCCAATAAAATCATTCCCAACTCATCTTCTTTGGATATTTTACACACACACACACCCACACACATATATATATATATATATATGTATGTATGTATGTATATATTTATGGCCCTTATTATTTGTAGTTGAGCATCTTCAAAAAAGTATTGAAGTTCTGCGTAAGCAGCCAATTTGACCCCAGCTTTAAAAAGGCAACAAGTACAGGGTGGAACAATAAAATTGTCGCCCTTGAAAAGACGACATGATTCCATTCCCGTTTAATGAAAACCAGTTTTTTTGTTGTTGTTGCAGACCATCTACTAGTTGGCCAGTTGTGTACAAATCCCAAGAGCGATAGGAGTCTTCTATTATGTCTGAAAGTGACACAATCTTCAACGAGCGAGATCGGAGGTGTGCCGCTGTACAACTGATGCTCTCTACCAATCCAAGTTATGACAACAGGACCATTGCCAGCACTCTCAAAATGCAAATCTGGATTGCCACGAATAACAGGGACGTGCCCAGCGTGAAGAAAACAAAGTTTCCGGCTACGGTTATGGTCTTTGGTGTGGTTTCAAGTGAGGGCCACATCATGCCACCTCAAATCTTCGAAACGGCTTGAAAATCAACACCAAAGGGTACCTGGACGTGCTGAAGAGCGTGGTGATCCCCTGGTGCAATCATGTGGCCGGTGGCAGACCCTAGGTGTGGCAGAAGGACTCGGCGCCGGCCCACAAGTCTAAAGAGACCAAGGCTTGGCTTCAGAAGGATTTCTACGACTTTGTAACCTTCTCTCACTGGCCCCCGTCCTCCCCCGACCTGAACCCGCTGGACTACTTCGTTTGGTCATACATCGAGAACATCACCAACATGACCTCCCACAACACCAAAGCTAGCCTGATCACCGCCATCCGCCGAGTATTTGCCGAGCTCCCGCCGGCGCTTGTGGAAAAGGTATGCTCCCAGTTCCGGATCCGTATCGAGGCGGTGATTGAGGCTGGAGGCGGTGATTGAGGCTGAAGGCGTCTACATTCAATAGATGTCAGCTCTACTACATAATCAAGTTACCTGAATTGATTTTTTCAATAGAAATTCTAAATTAAGGCTGTAGTGTTTTTTTCTTTAGGACGACAATTTTATTGTTCCACTCAGTAACATCTGTTGATCTGGTGCGTGTAAAAACGGTAAACCCGAGTACTGTAGGTTGGTTGGTTGGTTGGTTGGTTGGGTTTTATGGTATATCAACCTTTGTAGGTTATTTAATGCCGAATCAATATTTATACGAATTATCAGTTCTATTTTAAACAATTCAGTTTAGCATGAGTACACAATTTAATTGTCAAAAAACAGTCCTATTTCAAACAATCCAGTTTAGTCAAACAGTTCTATTTGAAACAATTCAGTTTAACGTAAGTAAGCAGTTTGAATATCAAAACAGTTCTATTTCAAACAATTCAGTTTAGCATGAGTACGCAGATTAGTTCTATTTAACCCATAGTGGTAGCACTTGATAAGGTGCTACCACTCCGGGTCAGACTGGACCCGGGAGCAATGGCAATGAAGGGGTGCTCCAAATTCCCCAAAGGTCCAGGATCAATGGTACCTCAACATCACATTGTTTAGTGTCATATCCAGGACACTCGTTGAGGGGGTATTACTCCTCTGCAGAGGTGTAGTTGTTGTATTCTGCAGACCCAGCCGCCTGGGCAATACTTAGAGTTAAATGTAAAAACAGTTTTATTTCAGATAATTCAGTTTAACATAAGTACGCTGTTTCGATGTCAAAACAGCTTATTTAAGAATGAAATTTACCTACAAGCTATGTGCATAAAAATGACAGATACTAAATTGTGACGGTAAATTGCAATTTTTATTACCATTTAAGCGATGTACTCCTGTGGACCCCCACATATGGATGTGCAAGAGTGGGACGACCAGCACGAACTTACATACAGCAACTATGTGAGGACACAGGATGTAACCCTGAAGACCTGCCGGAGGCGATGTGTGATAGGGAGAAATGGCGAGAGAGGGTCAGGGATATCCGCGCTGGCGGCGCGACATGATGATGATGATGAATTGTGTGCAAAAATAGGGAGCTCAGACTCGTTTAAAAATGTTATCAACAAAATGTGTTTACAAATCATATATATTCAATATATATATATATATATATATATATACATCATCGTCATCATGTCGCACCAGCTGCTCGGATACCCCTGACTGTCTCTTGCCATCCCTCCCTATCGTCCATTGCTTCCGGTAAGTCTTTAGGGCTACATCCCGTATCGGCACAAAGCTGCTGTATGTAGGTTCGAGCTAGTCGTCCTGCCTTTGCTTCTCCATGTGAAGGGGTTCACAATGGTACATCACTTATGAGCTCCCTACTTCTCCAGCTGTGTCCTGCATGTCTGGTTCGTTTAATTTTGATAGTTTTCGGGATGGGTGGTTGGTGGCCGTACAGCTGATGCTTTGTGGGCTGTTTCCCCCAGGACTTGTTCAATATTACTCGCAGCATTCTTGTGTAGTTGTCGTCAAGCTTTTTCTCCATACGTTTAGTTGTATATATGGAAAAACAGGATTTGGCATCAAATAGCCTACAATCGTTGATATGCTATAAACTCCACCTAACCAAAATCAATTCCTTCAGACTCTTATCCTCATTTTTGGGGACGGTTCCAAGCGCATTAACTTCACTTGGTATCACTGCAACCGTCATATCCCATATTAAATCTTTGGCAATGTCCAAGTATTTGTTTATTGTTTACCTTTCTGTTATTTCATATGTACTCCGCCGGAACGGCAAAATCCACGAAATGGCAAATAATCTTTTATCTTGTTAATTATCACTATGTCTGGTGATCTGTCCGAAATTAGGTGGTTTGTTTGTATCTCAAAATCTTAAAGAATTTTATGCGTCCCATTCTCTAGGACGGATTCCACTTTGTATATACCATTTGTTAGAATGGTCAAGTATTAATCGCTTGCACACTTCTAACTGGATCACCTTTCCCACCCAGTCATGCCTTGTCATGTACTCCTTTTGTGTCTTGTAACACTATGTAGGATGTCCGCCAAGCAGACGATTCCTTTGTCTGTTTTGGCGCGAAACCAGACAAAGGATTTTGGACTCGAGATCTCGGCGTGACCAGAAGTAGGAAGAGAACGCCAGTCAGAGAGTGAGACAAAGGGACTGAGAAGAAGGGAGTTGGCGACGGACGACGGACAGGGCAGTCGACACCGGACAGCAGAGAGACCAGTCGGATGAGATGAGGTCCAGAGCAGTGAGGGAAGACGAGTCAAGATGAGTCAGCACTCCTCATGGGTTGTAGAATTTTCGCTAGAAATCCACGCTAGCGTTAGTCTATATATGCTCACAGGAATGCAGAGTGTTACATAACACCTTGCTTTGCACTTTGAGTTAACCCCAGTACAAAAGTACTCTATACCAAAATGGCCGTGTTGGTTTACAAAAAAAATTCTACTATGATTGAAAACCTAACCTACTCGGTTGCCCTGTCGGCTGGGGCTGTAGAATACACCGACAGAACCTCTGCAGAGGAGTTAAACCCCACCAACAAGTGTCATGGATATGACACTAAATAATCTGATGATGAGGTTCCAGTAATGCTAGAGGTTTGGGGAATACTGAGTACCCCTTCATTGCCATCACTCCCAGGTCTACTTTGGCTCGGAGTGGTAGCAACTGATAAAGGTCCTATCTGTGGGTCAAGTAGAACTAAACTGTGTTTTCGAGAGTTTTTGCATTTAAACTGCGTACTAAATTGAATTGCTTGAAATAGAACTGTTTTGACATTTAAACTGTGTACTTATGCTAAACTGAATTATTTGAAATAAAAAACTTTTATATTTAACTTTAAGTATTACCCAGTCGGCTGGGGCTGTAGAGTACACCGACTGCACCTCTGAAGAAGGTTATGACTCCCCACCCAATAAGAGTCCTGGATTTGACGCAATCTGATGTTGAGGTTCCAGTAATGCTGCATCTTTGGGGACTGTGGAGCACCCCTTCATTGTCATCTCCCAGGTCCATTAGTTCTATTTAACCCATTGTGGTAGCACTCTATCAGGTGCTACCACAATGGGTTAAATAGAACTAATCTGCGCACTTATGCTAAACTAAATTGCTTGAACTATTTTGATATTTAAACTGCGTACTTGTGCTAAACTGAATTGGTTGAATTAGAACTGCTTCACTAAACTGAGTAGCTTGAAATAGAAATGTTTTGACTATTAGATTGTGTATTCATGTTGTTCCCACATGGTTTTTAGCTTTATAGATAGTGTTGTTGTTTGACGTGGTGAATTCTGGGAAGATTGTTCTCGTTTATACAGCGTGTTTATTTACGTGGTTATATTATGGAGACTTTTTTCTTACATTTTATTGATGGTACTTTCTTTCTTTCTTTCTTTCTTTCTTTCTTTCTTTCTTTCTTTCTTATATAATTATTTTTTTAAAACTGATATATTTCTTTTCTTTTTAAAATTTACTTAATTAGTTTTCTTTCCCACATTTTTTTTTGTTGTTTTCGTTTCTTTTCGTTTCGTTTCATTTCGTTTCTTTCTTTCTTTCTTTCTTTTCTGATATTCTTTTATTGTTTTTTGTTTCTTTTTCCTTTCTTTATAACATTTTATTGAAGGTTTTTCTTCAGTTTTTCGCCGTTTCTAACATTTTATTCATTGTTTTTTCTTCATATCAATCTTTCTTTCAAACATTTTATTTTCTTTTTCTTTCTTTCTTTCTTTCTCACATTTTTTCATTGTTTTTTCTTTTTTTTTACTTTCTTTACAACATTTCATTAAATGCTTTACCAACATTTTTTCGCCGTTTCTCACATTTTATTCTTTGTTTCTTTCTTTGTTTTCTTATTTGTTTGTTTGTTTGTTTCTTTTTTTCTTTCTTTCTTCTGTTTCATTTTCCTTTCTTTCCAGTTTTTTTTTTTACTGTTAAATATCTTATTTACATATCTTTCTTTCTTTCTTTCTTTCTTTCTTTCTATTTATTTTTTCTTTCTTTCTTTTATCTTATTTTCCTTTCTTTCCATTTCTTTCCGTCTAACATCTTATTTATAGATCTTTCTTCCTTTCTTTCTTTCTTTCTTTGCTTTTACATTTCTGACGTTCCCACCCTTTGTCAAATTGTCTTGCAAATGCCTTAAAAGTTTTTAAGGCAAAATCTCATTTTGGCTTTGTTAACTCGTAACTCAAGTTGGCGTGTTGCTGTCCTTCTCACTCGTGACGTTAGTAGGATTTAAGGAGGTTTAAGTGTTGACAATATAATACAGTAGAAATTAAGCGAAGAAATAAATCATGCAATGCGCGATATATATATATATATATATATATATATATATATATATATTAATGGAGAACGACACGAAATTAGGGTTGGTATTTAGAATTTCCGTTTCCATAATATCAGTAATCTTCTACTTAATTGTATGATTTAATTTTCTGCACATTATATCCGAGCGGCCGGTATTTGTGCTGCAAACTAGAAGTGTTAAATAATAGATTGTCTGAATCTATTCTTCAGTATGCAGAGTAGAATTTGAATAACTGTGGAATAGCTGGAAAGATACCGTAAGTCCACCAAGTTTGATTGACAGATAATGGCCTTTAAGGACAGTTGAAGTTGAAAGCTTGGCTTTCGTTTGAGGATTTTACAATCAGGTTATTAAAATCATAGAAGTTAGAAATTAGATTTCGATTTTGATTAGCCGTGTCCAGTTGAAGAGATAAGATCTAATTTTCCATCTATGGTCAAACCTCTCTCGACTTGAGTACAGAGCTGGTATTATAGATTAAGGGAATAAATAATGTGCGCAAAAGAAGCTGTGGTTTTGTTTATCAGAATATAAAATAAGGAAGAAGGGACAGAAGGACATTGGGATCGCGAGAACAAGATAGAGTCAAAAAGCGAGGAGGTGCCTGTGGTGTAGTGGTTATCGTCGTAGGAAATGGACACGGTGACACGAGTTCAAATCCTGGACGAGACTGATTGCATTTCACATTGGAAAAAGTATGAATCCAATTATTCTCCCTCCAGCTGTGGGTAAATAGTAGGACAGACTGGGTTCTTCAGCCTGGGTGAAGCAACTAGTCTAGGACAAGGAAAACTCTAAATTCAAACCTGTTAAACTCCGCTTAAAAATTGATATTGCGTCATATCCTACCCGAGCGGAGGGGTTGGTAAATATGGGATAGAGACAAAAAGCGATGACTAGTCAGAGAATAACAGAAGTACATGTATCTGGATAGTTGATTTTGCTTGGAGAATCTTTAATTTCCTAATTTGGTATTGTCTACATCCTGTCTACTGATTGTAACCCCTGCAGAGGCGTAAGACAACCCCTCTTCTAAAAAAGTTTTCTGAAATTTGTTTTTATTGGGAGTGTGGAGTATTTTTTAAAAATTTATCATCATTACTCCCAGGTTCACTCTGACCTGGAGTAGCAGTACCTTCCAGGGTTCTATTTATACGTCAAATAGATCTGTTTGAAAATTATTCATATTCTATAGGAGCGTATGCATAAATAAAAAATTAAAAGATACCGACCTAAACCAAAAACAAAAAACAAAAATACAAAAAAAAAAAACAAAACAAAAACAAACAAACAAACAACAAATAACTCTGAAGAAACAACTTCCTGAAAAGGAAAATATGAATGGATAATGAACGTGTTTCCCTAATCTCTTAGTAAAAATAACCCAAGATGGGTTGATATGCCGTTAAAATCAATCAATCATTGATTGATTTTAACGGCATACCAACCCGTCTGAGCTGTATTGAACAAATCCTGGAGATAGCACCCCACAAAACAGCACCCATCTCGAAAACCATGTAAATTACACGATCAAGACATGCGGGACACAGCTGGAGAAATAAAGGCGAGCTCATGAACGATGTACTCCTGTGGACCCCTTCACAACGACGAACAAGGGTTGGGCAACAACTCTGTAGTGATACAGGATATAGCATGGAAGACCTTCCGGTAGCGATAGACGATAGAGACGAGAGGTGATAGAGGGTCTGGGAAATCTGTGCTATCGAGACGACATTACTATTATTATTATTTTTATTAACAATATTATTTTTACACTGCTGTTGCCTACAGTCAGAAACTATAACTGATGAAGACTTCATAGGTAATAAAGCCGAATCTCAGCTGAATAGCCTAGAGCAGACAGCCACAGACATTGGTCTGCGTAAGCGCAGATAAAACAGAGTTCATATATTTCAATCAAGATTAGGATATCTCGTCATTAAAATTAGTAGACAAAATCATATACCTCGGTAGTAATATCTCATCCACTGAAAGCGATGTCAACATACACAAAGGAAAGGCTTGATTGCTATTTTGTTTGTTCGTTTGGGTTTTATGGCATGTCAACCTTTGTAGGTTATTTAATGCCAAATCTATTCTTATACGAACAAACAGTTCTATTTCAAACAACTCAGTTTAGCATAAGTACACAGTTTAATTGTCAAAAGTATTTCTATTTCAAGCTATTCAGTTTAGTCATAGTGTTCTAAATCAGACAATTCAGTTTAGTAGAAGTATAGGTTTTGTTTACACACAGTTAAACTTGCAAAAACAGTTCCATTTTAAACAATTCAGTTTTGCATAAGTATGCAGTTTAGTTCTATTTGACCCAAAGAGAGGACCCTAGTAGGTACTACCACTCTGAGCCAGAGTGGACCTGGGAGCAATGGCGATGAAGGAGTACTCCATATTTTCCAAAGCTTGCTATCAGAATTTTAGTGTCATATCCAGGACACACATCGGGCAGGGGTCTTACACCTTTGCAGGGATGCAATCGGTATATTCTGTAGCCCCAGTTGCTATTGACAGGTTAACGTCTATAAGGAGATCTGATCTCTCTCATAAAATAAAATAAGAATTCTTCCAAAGCTGTAGCCGTGTCAGTACTATTGTATGGTTGCTCTACTTTGAGTATAAAGAAACGCTTGTAAAAAAAAAAAAGCTTTAGAAGTACTAAACGAAGATCCTGCGTGCTGTTTTCATTGAAACCTAGAAGCAGTACCCTTTTAAACAGAAGTTGTACGGCCACTTACCACCCATCTCGCAAACTGTCCAAGAAAAGCGAACAAGACATGCTGGGCACTGCTGGAGAAGGAAGGACAAATACATAAGTGACGTTTTCTTATGGACTACTAAGCATGGACTCACCAGTTTTGGCCGACGGAACATGGACACAACAGTATTGGCTTAGCAGTAAAACCCTACATTCAATAGCTCAGTCCCGACACTGAATATTGTGTAGAGAACTTCCTTGAAATTGGAGAAGGTCCAGATTTTGGGATATGCCGGATTCTGGAATCGCCAGATTTTTGGATTTGTCAGATTTCTAAATGAAATCAAAATATATGCTAGTAATACAGAATGAACAATGGAAAGTAAAGAACGAAACTATTTAATAGATAAAAACTGATAAAAAGGATCTGTTTTATCTTTAATAATCTTTGTAATTTTCCTATCTATATCGAGTATTTTTACCACTTATAGTTGATAGTGTTGAAATTTGACGAAAAACGTCATCATCATCATCATGTCACGCCATCAGCACGGATATCCCTGACCCTCTCTCACCACCACCTCCTATCATCCATCGTTTCCAACAGGTCCTCAAGGCTACGTCCCGTATCTCCACAGAGCTGCTGTATGTAGGTTCGATCTGGTCGTCCTGCCTTTGATCGTCCATTTGAAGGGGTCCACAGGAGTACATCTTTTATGAGCTCGTCCCTACTTCTCCAGCAGAGTCCCGCATGTCTAGTTCGTCTAATTTTGATAGTTTTCGTGATGGTTGGTCAGTGACCGTATAGCTGCTGTTTTGTGTGGTGTTACCTCCATGACTTGTTCAATATTGCTCACGGCATTCTTGTGTAGTTTCCGTCAAGCGTTTTCTCCCTCCGTTTAGTTAGTGTCTATGTAGTGCATCCATATAGCAGTATCGACACGACTGCTGCTTGAAAGAAACAGCGTTTCATTTTATCGGTCAGGTCTGACTTCCATATGACCGATAGCCTATCGTAGCTGTCCATGCCTTTGCTAATCACGAATTGATGTCTGTCTCGGTTGATGAAACACTGCTTCCTAGGGAGGTAAACTTGTCAGCTAGTTTCCGCGGGCTACCGTTTAGTGTGATGTCGCCCGTTTGATTAAACCATATATATTCAGTTTTGTGTGCATTGACATAGACGCCAATGTCTGCAGCGTCTTTTTGCAGACTATGTAGAAGGGTTTCGGCTTAGGCAGGCGTATTTGCCAGAAGCACCATGTCATCGGCGTAGTCGGCGTCGGTAATTGTTTTTGCGGGGTACCTTCTGCTTCTTTTCTTTGTTAGCTTGAGACTGTTTTCTTTGATTTTATCAATAGATGTTTTAAGCACGTAGTCTAGACAGATGATGAAGAGGTATGGAGCTAATGTGTCTCCTTGCAGTACACCTGCTACAACGTCGAAGTAGTCAGTGTCTCCATAGATAAAATTCTTATAGCTATGTCAAATATTGTACCACGTATAATATGTATATATATATATATATAAAATAATATGTAGATATATATAAAAAAAAATGAAATAGCATACTTTTCTTGAATAGATACAGATACAAATTAATATCCTTAACATTTTTAAGTACTTGTATATAATACAGCGTATGTATTGGAAGAAAATTAAACATAGTCGCGAAAAGACCATGCTTTAATTTAACATACCCTAAATTGTGGCGTACTAGTTGACCTTTCATATAAGTCGACCTCATTACCTTAGCTCAACATAATGGGTTAGCCCTATACCTGCTATATAGGTTGACCCCCAAACTTCCTGTAGGCTATCGCGATGTTTTAGTGTTTATAGTCAGAATTTTAGTGTCTATCTCGGTTGATGAAACAGTGTTACAAATAACATTTAATATACCATATAGTTCCAAGAATTGCGATGTATAACTAATAATTCAATTAAACATCAGTCCTTTCTTGACACACAGTTAAATGATCTAAGAGTTCAATTTTAAATAATTCAATTTAGCATCAGTCATTTGCTTGCACACATTTTAAATGACAAACAGTTCTATTTAAGCCACAGATAGGACCCTTATCAGGTGCTCCCACTCTGGGTCGGAGTGGACCTGGGAGCGATGGCAATAAAGGGATAAACTACACTCCCCAAAGCTCCGGCATTACTGGAAATTCCCCATCAGAGTGTTTAGTGTCATTGTTGTATATTGACCTTCGACCCGGCCAAACATTTCCATTCCAAAGTGATTCACCGGAAGGAAGTGACACATTCCGATGGCAGTTATGAGAAGAAATCGCGTAGGCAAGCTTGGCTGAAAACATGGGACAAGGTAAAAATCCCATTGTACACTCATAGATTGATGCACCGGTAGAGAGTGACCTGTGAATTGCATGACAGTTCTTTCCGCTTGATGACGATCAAACATGCCATCCCAAAGATTGAGTGGGCGATTGAACTATTATATAACTCGGTGAAGGCATGAAGTCAGGGAGTTGGAGTGCAGAGAAATCGGAGACAAGTGGTGGTAAAGAAAGCCACCACCCAGCAGAAGGGGCCCTCGGGACTCCCAGTGAGTTGGAGATCAGACGAGTTGGAGAAAAGATGTGGTAGAGAAAGCCACCACCCGGCATAAGGGGCCTTTGGGACCGCCGATTGAGTTTGGAGACCAGTTGGTGAGAAGATGCTGGGATGAGAACATGTCCCAGAGAGGCTGGGCCCCCAGACCCCGGTTGAGCAGTCCAAGAGAACGAGAACGACACACGGCGATGTCCGAAGGGGCTGGGGAGGTCAATATGTTGCAGTCTTTGTTCGGTCTCCGACTCCTTCTCACCTTTAGTAACCCTTTTAGAACCCTTTCAATAAAGTGAGAGGTACATATTTTTCTAAGAACTGTGTCGCTCGTCTTTATTCATTGCGTCAATATGTATTCTGCATGAATCTGTATATGAGTATACAACATCATATCTAGGACCCGCTTTATAAGGGGGTCTTACCCCTCTGCAGAGATGCTGTCGGGGTATTCTACAGCCGCAGCCAATTGGGCTGTGTGATATAGCATTAATATAATACTTAATTTGTATTGCAGTTTCATTATTTTATATTAATCTCTGTGATAATTGATCAGATATGGTCACCGAACACAGGTTTATGTTGGAAATGTATATGACAGTCTGATGGAGTTACGGTAAGTGGAGTAGATCGATTGTGTTGAGTTCTGGTGAGTGAACGCTTGTAATATTAAATAAAAGACAAACTACGATATGAGAGGAAATAGAGATATATTCTCAGGAAAAAGTATATACAATAGAGAGACTATTAGTAGACAAGAACATAGTATTAGTGAATATAGAATAAAGATATAGTCCAACGATAGTATTGGCTTCCGTTGTTACGGTAGCAAGTAAGGTGATCTAGTGCGATCTCCAGTCTCCAACGCTCTAATACTATTCCTATAAGAAGCTGCTCTTCACCTTCTAGACTGCCCTGGAATTAGTAGCTTCTGCTATATATGGCAGATGGACTAGTTCATTGTGTGGAAAAAGGTGGGTGATACTCAGCAGATTGTTAGGAGCATCATTTTAGCAGTTGAACACTTTGTGGTAAAGGTTTTGATTTTATCCCTGTCGTATAATGTGGTCCTATGCTAGACACGGAGCCCAATGTAATGCGACGACTAGTCACAGTACCTGTTGTGGGTGTTGTGTTCATGACTGCCACATTTGCTTCCGACTGTTTGCTTTGTCAAATCCTTCCTTGCCCTCCCACGAAGCGGGGTTGACACAATTCAGCTGGATCTTATGACGGTCAGATAATATGAGTGGCTAGATTGTCAAGCAACTCAAAGAATAGAGAAAACCAGTTGTTTTACAACAACAAATAATCGTTTTTATTGAAACACGTTTTTGAGAAAATAAATAACAAGCAAACAATGTTTACTTTCCTGGCAAAAAGAAGAAAGAATATCGAGGGAGGAAGAGTGACGATGAGGTGCAGTTAGAATGACACTAATATCTCTAAAGTCTGGGACTTTGAATTTTTGTAAAGTCTTAAGGTTGTTCAGAGTTCCTCGGGTCTAGAATGGAAGGGAGGCTTCTTTGGCAGTCTTGAGTTTCTTCTTGTTCCCTTTTCTCATCCTCTCTGATGATTCGTTTCACCATCCTCTTTTTATAGATCAATATCTGGACTAAAAAGCTTTCTGATTGGTTGTCCGATAAGAGACAATTAGGAGTCATATTCCCATTGGTCAGCCAATCCTATTTCAGGATTATATCTTACAGGTATTGGGAAAACCGTTTTTAGATGCTTTGACCAATGGGAACAGGTTTACAGCAATGGGGTTGAACAAAAAGTTTTCAGCCTCACCTGACTGGATGAACCATGCCCTGCTCACCTTTAGTTAGGGTGGAGCAAAATTAAATCTCCCTTTTGACATTGACCTTTACGATAAGGACTAGACAAATATGTTTTACGAAATGACCCGTTTCGTCGTTATGATTAATGAAGTTAATTGACAACCGAAAAATTTAATAAATTCGATGACTTTTAAAACCAAAACATTTGTTTCGTACTTAACTGACCTTTAAGAATACTCAACCAGCTTTTTAGGTCAATTTAAGTCTTGAACAAAAATATACTTATTTTAAGGATCTTTTTGTTTTCGGGATATATATTAATTTTCATATATTTCATAAATTCTATGTTTTACATATTAATTAAGTATCTAACCGCACATTGTGTCACAATAAGTGGACCCTGGTTTTGTACAGATTTTTTAAGCTGGAAATATCGACTTGTATGCCCCAATTTGCAGCATAACCATTACATCTCTTCAGGATATAAAATAGAGTATGTTTCAAAAATGTTTTAACATTTCTATGGGAGTTCCTTCATAATAGGATTTTAAAGTCTCCATGTGTTCACTCTTCCTGTCAACACATTATTGGAATTGTCCTCAAGTGGTCTCTGTTATATCAGTTCTACTTTTCAAAACAAAATTATGAAGTACATATGAACATTTTGCATGTAGTATTCAGTGCTATATTCATAGTGGGTAAATAATTATACAGGGTGTTTAAAGAAAGTTCATATTTTTATAAGGATTCCGTTATGATATGATTTTAAAGTTCCTTTTTAAAAGTTCACCATCTCTGTTCACACCGTATTGTAATATACTCCAGGTAGTCTCCGTAGTATCAATTCTGATTTTCAAAGCAAAACTATGAAGTTCATATTAACATTTTTGCTTGAATCCACTTCAATATTGAACACTAAGTCATTCATATTGAATAATTCAGTGTTTAAAAAAGATGTTAGCTTTCTTATAGGAGTTCCTTTATGATATTAGGATTTTAAAGTCTCGACCAGTTCACTCTCCCTGTCAGTTAACACGTTATTGGAATCTTTCCTTGGTGGTCTCTTATAATATTAGGCCTGCTTTTTTAATAAAGATTCTCCCATAGAAATATTAACGTTCTGCTTGTTGTATCCACTGCTATATTGAACACTAAGTCATTTATATTGAAATAAAAAATTGTATAGGATGTTTAAAAAATGTTAACATTTTACAGGAGTTCCTTTTATGATATTAGGATTTTAAAGTCTCCATCTGTTTGCCATCTGTCAAAACATAATTGGAATCTTCTTCATGTAGTCTCCGTAATATCAGTTCGGCTTTTCTAATAAAGATACTCACATAGAAATATTAACGTTCTGCTTGTTGTATCCACTGCTATATTGAACACTAAGTCATTTATATTGAAATAAAAAATTGTACAGGATGTTTAAAAAATGTTAACATTTTACAGGAGTTCCTTTTATGATATTAGGATTTTAAAGTCTCCATCCGTTTGCCATCTGTCAAAACATAATTGGAATCTTCTTCATGTAGTCTCCGTAATATCAGTTCGGCTTTTCTAATAAAGATACTCACATAGAAATATTAACGTTCTGCTTGTTGTATCCACTTCTATATTGAACACTAAGTCATTTATATTGAATAAATAATAATTCAGTGTTTAAAAAAGATGTTAGCGTTCTTATGGGAGTTCATTTATGATATTAGGATTTTAAAGTCTTGACTAGTTAGCACGTTATTGGAATCTTCCCTTGGTGGTCTCTTATAATATTAGGTCTCCATTTCTAATAAAGATACTCTCATAGAAATATTAACGTTCGGCTTGTTGTATCCTCAGCTATATTGAACACAAATTTATTCATATTGAATACAAAATTATACAGGATTTAAAAAAAAACAACATTTCGGTGGGAGATTCTTTATCATATCATATTTACCCAACCCCTCCGCTTGAGCAGGATATGACACAAGGTCAACTTTTAAGCGGAGTTTAAAAGGTTTGAATCCAGAGGTTTCCTTCTCCTAGACTAGTTGCCTCACCAAGGCTGAAGAACCTAGTCTGTCCTACTATTTACCCATAGCTAGAGGAAGAATAATTGGAGTCATACCTTTCCCAAGGGTATTAGTGCTATGTGAAATGCCATCAGTCTCGTCTAGGATTTGAACTCGTGTCACTGTGTCCATTTCCTACGACGATAACCATTACACCACGGGCACCTCCTTTGGGAAATTCCTTATGATATTATGATTTTAATGTCTTTACCAGTTCACTCTCCCTGTCAACACATTATTGTAATCTTCCTCAAGTGGTCTCCGTAATATCAATTCTACTTTTCAAAACAAAATTATGAAGTACATATTAACCATGGCTCTATTGAACACAAAGACATTCACATAAAATAAATAATCATAGGGTGTTTAAAAATGTTAACAATTTTATCAGGGTTATTTTATGATGTGATTTTAAAGTCTCTACCTATTCTCCATCCCTGTCAATATATTAATGGAATCTTCCTCAGGTGGTCTCCATAATGTCAGTTCCGCTTTTCTAATAAAAATACTCTCATAGAACTTTTAATATTTTGCTTCTTGTTTCCATTACTATATTGAACATTAAGTTATAATACCGGACATTGGCCTTGCGGTTAGAGTGTTCGCCAATGGCCCGGGAGACCTGGGTTCAATCCTTGGTCGAGTCATACCAAAGACTCAAAAAATGGTACTTGATGTCTTCTTGCTGAACACTCAGCATTATAAGGTACGGATCAAGGGTAAAGTGGAGCAATCCAGGGAAAGGAGTAGCGCCCTCCCCTACACCTTGGTGTAGTAGCTATCGAAAAGGAGCCTTCGGGTCACCCTCGACTATGGTCGCCAACTTTACTTTAAGTTATAATATTAAGTAAACAATCTTATCGGAGTTTTTTTTTTAATTATATTTTTAAAGTCTCCACCTTTTCACCTTCTTTTTCAATATATAATGGTAGTATTCCCCCAAGTGGTCTCTGTAATAAAGGTTTAACATATTTGATATAGATGCATGTATAGAAATATTAATATTTTTAATTGTCTGTGGGAGATTTCAAAAATTTGTTGATAGGGATTGTGTACATGTGGGGACTGTTTGAAATTATACCATAAAAGAATTTTCCGAAGTGTCTAAATATTTTTAAAAAAATCTCCCTATATATAGAAAGATATTGTACGCCATTTAACATACAAATCAATACCTGTACATTTTTAAAGCTGCGTATGTTTAATTAATCCACTAATCTTTATCTGAAGATGATTCGACAGTGCGCCAAATTTCCAACTATCCAGATTTGAAA
Source organism: Sepioteuthis lessoniana (assembly GCA_963585895.1). NCBI lineage: Eukaryota > Metazoa > Mollusca > Cephalopoda > Myopsida > Loliginidae > Sepioteuthis > Sepioteuthis lessoniana. Next base: position 24,004,085 of record OY757938.1, read on the forward strand.
ATATCAGGTTAACTGGATTTTCCGGATTTCTAAAAGGCTGAAAAATGCTTCAGTCACTTTAATGCAATTTAATCCTTTAATCTCCTGAATTCTAATTTTAAAAAAAAAATAGATGCCTGTTACTTTTCAGTGAATTTAATTTTTCTAAAATCTAAAACAGGTCTAGTTTAACATTTTGAAATGAACACCCTCTCCTATTTTTTCTTTGGATTGAAAATATCAAGCATGAAAATGCTCGTGGTGTAACGGTTATCGCCGAAAGAAAGTGATAGAGTGAATTGAGTTCAAATCCTGGACGAATCTCTTTGTATATCACATCCTGCTAATACCCTTGGGTTAGATATGCAGCCAATGATTCTCCCTGGAGCTGCAGGTAAATAGTTGGGTACACTGGGGTCTTTAACCTTGGAATTTCAATTCAATTTCATGGAGAATGAAAACTCTGGATTCGGTTTGATTTGGTTTCTTTGTCTAATAGCAAATCAACCTTTGTCGGTTATTTAATGCCAAAGCTATTATCCAAGAAGAACAGTAGTGGTACTATTTAACCCATAGCTGGGAGGATAAGGGGGTTCATACCTTTCCCTAGGGTATTTGCCAGAAAGTGAACGTAATAGAGCGACTGAAGTACGAACTTGCGAACTACGATTCCGCAGTCCATCGCTTTAACCATTACACCACGAAGCCCCCCCCCCCAAAAAAAAACTCTAGATTCAAATTCAAATTTCGTTTAAATAAATGACCTACGGTTACATTTCTTGCACGTAGTGGAGAGGTTTGATATATATAAATATATATGTATATATATATATATATTGAAGATATAAAGAATTTAAAATTCCATGAAAAGTAGTCATCAGTTTCTATTTCACTCTTCAAATTTGTAAATCTCATACCAGACCTATACCGAAAAAGGTATATGATATATTAAACTAAAGAAAGAAAGAAAGAAAGAAACACTTGAATAGAAATGTTTAAAAGTAATTCCACAAGTCGGTATTATTGAAAATCAAGTTTCGTTGAGTAAGTAGCTCACGTTCTTTGTTTTTTTTTACGGCATGTCAACCTTCGTTCGTTATCAAATACCAAAACTATCCTTAGAGAAAACCGTTAGTAAGTAAAGTTGTTGACTGTAGTCCAGGGCGACTCGAAAGCTCTCTTTTCAATAGCTACTACGCCGAACTGTAGGGGAGGACGCTACTTCTTTCCCTGGATTGCTCCACTTCAACCTTGATACGTACCTTATAGAGTTGAGTGTTAAGCAAAGAGGTATCAAGTACCATTTTTAAGTCTTTGGTATGATTCGAGCTGGGATTGAAACCGGACCATTTATGAACTCTCTATTCCCTAACCTGTAACCGAGGGAATAAGGGGTTCATAACTTTCCCATGGGTATTGATCCGAAAGTGAACATAACAGCGTATTTGAGGTTCGAACTCGCTTACAACGATATTACCGTCCAGCACATAAGCCACTACGCCACGGTGTTTCAGAAATCTTAGAAGTTGACCTATTCTTATTCAGATCATCTCAAAATTTTAAACTATGTGAAGAAACAACTGAAAAATCAGTTATATATTGACCCTCGACCGAGCCGTCAATCAAGTGATGCACCTGTGTAAATAAGCGGAAGAACAGCGGAAGCCGGTGTACGTTAAACAATAATATAACCAGGTGCCCGGGGTGGTTCGAGACAGTTGGAGACAAGATGCCGAAGTGAGAACCAGCTGCAGGCAGAGGGCTTTGGGCCCTCAGTGACCCACGGTTGACCAACCCCTGCCAAGATGAGAGAGAAGTGCTGCTATGGTCGGGAGGAAGAACTTGGGTCAATATAGCAGTCTGCCTCTGTCTCTAACTCATCTCTCACACACAACGAACATCACACTTTCGAGAATAAAGAGTGAGAGATTTATATTTTTATAAAGAAGTGTGTTCGTTCGTTATTGAAGTCGTTCATTTCCGGTTTATAATGTTTCTGCATGTAAGTGTATATTCGTATACGTACACGTGTATTATGGATATACAACAATTCTATGTTTAATGTTTAAACATCTTTTTAGGTATAGAAATACCATTCACTAGAAAAGAAAAAGTGCTTAAGCTTTGTCTAGTCATCTTGAGATCCCCACTTTATTACACAGGGTATTTAAAAAAAATTGATTTCATTTGAGTGTTTCAGAAAAAAATTGCTATGATTTCGTAATAACTTGACTAATTCCTGTCGAAATGATCTCCAATTTTAATATTATGTATATGTTGCATCTGCGGGTGTCGAAACATGGATCAGTTAAGGGTCTATATAAAGCACCCCAATTTATTGCTATTTTGTTTAGAATTTTAGAATTAATGTTTCTCGCAAACGAAAAAATGTCGAAGAAATGATGGTCATTACGCCACAGAGTTGATAAAACTAGAGGGACCAAGCATAGTTGTCTCCTCTTTTGGGGATTCATGGGTGGAGCTTCCGACAATCACGGGACCGTTGGTCATGTGACATTTCCAGAGGCTAGTTTTCCCTCTTTTTGGCAGTAGACATCGGTCAGCGAAGTACCACTATTCTTTCGTCTCCACTCTGCGAGAAGCACATGCACACAAATCATCTCCTGAGAATTTTCCCTACACCAGAATACCGTTAGTGTCCAACCACCGCTATCCAGCTCTTCTTGTTCTTTGGAAAAGCGTTTTTAACCTTTTTATGATGTGAGACATTTATGATGTTTTACAATTATGTTTAAATATATGTATACATAATATGTTGTTTATTTTTTTGTTGACTAAATTGACCTGGTGTTTTTTCCTTACCGAAATATTCTGTGTTAAGTTTTCGTTCAGATATCCCAATCCATTATAGGAAAATGCTGGTGGTAACCTCAATGAATACAACACAGTATTAATTCCATATATAATTGGTTTAATGGCATATCAACACTTGATGTTTATTTAATGCTGCAATCCTATATATACACACACATATATATATGAATAAGTTTGTAATTATTTCAAATTCGGTATTTAGGTTTTATTATTTCATGTATATATCCTCTACAGTGTTTGAGACTTAACGTCTTTAAGATTTTGAATGACCATGTAAAGTTTCGTTTGTTGTAAAGATTGTTTTGATTGGATGTGATCTTTTTTAATTTCAGGATTTGTGTCTGTGAATATTCCATTAGAGTTTATTATTCCTGAAGAATTCTGGTCTCTGCAGATGTTTTTTATGTATAAGTAAACGTTCGTTGCATATATCAGTATGTATTTTTGTATGTGGTGTGTGTTTGTTTTTCTATTTGTATGTGTGTAAACTTTCTTTTTTTTTCATCATACAACGTGTGTAAGCACGTGCAATACCCTGCCCTCATCGACCGCCAACCAGTAGTGATAACACAGTTTCGGTAGCTCAAGGCGGTACTGCCACTCCTGGCGCTTCCAAGCAGCTTTTGCCACCGGGCAGGGTATTTAAAAGAATTATATATATATATATATATATATATATACGCTAGATCAACAAAAAGTAGATATTACATTGTACGTTCATCTTCATTTTTAGTGCAGCTTGTAATTTTTAAAAACGCGTTTACTTTCGACCGTTGATGTCATTACGCGCTTACAGTAACTGTTTCTTGATGTTACGTAATCACACGGGAATGCCGAAGACTTTTTTGCTCTCGACTAAATCCAACTTGATGCATATTGCACCGTGGTCAAACAGTGCTTCAGCATTCTCTGTTCCGATCTTAACTTTCTGTTCTGTATCTGTCGTCTATTCGGTCCTTTTTCTCCGGTTTTATCTTTTTTATGCGTTACTGCACCAAACCACTCCAGACAAACGTCATATATAATTCTGCAAAAATGTGTGTGTATATGAGTGTATGTGTACACATGCAAACATGTAAGTATATTCGCACACACACACACACACACACACACATATATATATATATATATATATATATATATGCACTAATTGTATTAGTGAATTGTTTGTGGGTAACTTTATTTTAAAATCAGTTGGAGAGTATTTGCTGGCTCACAATTAAATGATTAAATGATTTCAAGTATTCCTATTTAACACAAACAATTCTATTTAATATTGTTAATGATTCCTTGTAAAAAAATGAATAGATCTGTTTAACTCATGGAGGGGACCCTAACAGGTACTACCACAACGGAGATGCCCGTGGTGTAGTCGTTATCGTCTTAGGAAATGGACACGGCGACACGAGTTCAAATCCTGGACGAGACTGATTGCATTTCACATAGCACTAATACCCTTGGGAAAGGTATGAATCCAATTATTCTTCCTCCAGCTATGGGTAAATAGTAGGACAGACTAGGTTCTTCAGCCTTGGTTAGGCAACTAGACTAAGAGAAGGAAAACTCTGAATTCAAACCTGTTAAACTCCGCTTAAAAATTGACCTTGTGTCATATCCTGTCCGAGCGGAGGGGTTGGTAAATAGTACCACAACGGATCAGATTGGACCAGGAAGTAATGGCAATAAAGGGCTAATCCACATTTCCCAAAGCTCCGAACCTGGAGTCTCACCATCAGGTGCATTTTAGTACCATATTCAGCTCACACATTGGTGGGTTCTTAACTCTCTTCAGAGATGCAGTCAGCGTATACAACAGCTTGTTCCATCCAACTGGGCTAGGCAAAAATAAATATTCTATTAGTCCATCAGAGAAAGTCACTTATGAGTTCGTCTTTACTTCACCAGCTCTACCCACCATGTCTTGTTCGTCTTTTTTGGATGGTTTGTGAGATTAGAGGTAAGTGGCCGTACAACTGTTGTTTCTTGCGTGCTGTTCTCAGTATTTGTTCAAAATTACACGTAGTATTCATGTGTAGTCCCCATCTAGCTTTTTTCTCCATGCGTTTCTTTCAAGTCCAAGTGGTGCATTCACACAGTAGTACTGACACTGCCTCATTTTTAAAGAATTCTCGTTCTGTTTTATCGATGATCAGATTTCCATATGATTTATAGCTTGTCAATATCATTTTACGATTTCATTATGTTTATGCTGACATCACTTTCAGTAGATGAGATATCGCTGCCGAACTGGTCTACCAATTTCAGAGGTTTGTCACTTAAGGTACAATTGCCTTCTTGTTGAATAAACGTAAACTCTTTTTTTACTGGAGTTCACGTGGAGGCCAATGCTTCTTGCTGCTTGTTCTGGGCAGCGATTCAGCTTTATTTATTTGAAAACATTTTTATTAGATCTATTCACGTTCGTGGTACGTAATTTAGGCAGATTATTAACAGATATGGAGCAAATGTATTTCCTTGTAAGTCTCCGGTGACAATGTTAAAGACATCGATATCTCCAGTGGTTGAGTGAACCATTGCTTTAGTATTTTTGTAAAGCATCATCATATTATTGTCACCATCGCATAGCACTGGATCCAATGGTCCAGTTTAAACTATAATCATTCATCCGTGCCTGGACTCACGTTTGACTCCATGTCCAGCTAGGCTCTTCAGTCTCACATTGCTTTAAGGGAGCCGATGACCAGTATAGTTCAACCGGGTTCGCGCCTCGGCTTGATTTGGCAACCAGTTTGGGAGAAGGAAACCTCTCAATTCAAGACAGTTATAACTGAAAAGCTAAAAATTACACAGTGTTTTTTTTTTAATTATATCATTTGTACCAGTCGTTTCAGAAAAATTGATATAATTTGTTTAGTTGCATATCAACCTGTGTCGGTAATTTAATGCCAAGTCAATCTCTTAGATGAATAGTAGTGGTACTATTTAACCCATATCTGGGAGGATAGGGTATGATACTCTCCCCAAGAGAATTTGTCCGAAAGTTAACATTATAGCGCGACTGGAGTTCGAACTCGCTAACTATGATTCCGCAGTCGAGCCCTTTAACCATTACAACACGAGGACAATCCCCAATATAATTTTGTAATCTAATAACTTGACAAATGAACTAAAATTTTGACCACACGAGTAAAAAGGCAATTCAACATTCTATGCATAATGCTTTAAAGTCCTTTTTCCCTAAATGAATTAAATTTCTACCCTCGAAAAGAAAAAAAAAACATTAAACAGAATTTTCAGTTGTTTTTACACTTGCAGTTAACATTTGAGATAATTTGAATGAGAGTTGATCAAGTTATTCCTCGTGTGTATCGTGAGATGCATTTTGTCAGCTGGAGATTCTTTTACTGAGGATGTGATGGGGACACACCACACGTGACTGTTAAATTCCTTGCTCACCTGTTACTCTCCGAATGCTACTCACCGAATTTGTTTCTATGGATTGGAACATGGTTTCTATGGATTGGAACAATTCACAGTTTTAGGCCTACCTAACCTTGCCTGATTGTGGAAGTTCTTACCACCCGAACAAAATTTCTTGAATTTTGTGTTTGTGGTCCTGGCATAAAGATGACCACGTGTCTACTGAGCCCATGCTGTATTTTTAAAGATCGGCAGAACGGAGATTGACTCAACTTGGTCGCAGCGACTTGTCACGGCTCAGAAGTTGAGTAGGAATGAGTTGCCGAAGACGTTTGCAACTTCAAGAACGAAACAACTCTCCGTTAGCAATAACAAAATTTTTTTTTTTTTATAGCTAAATGATTTTGAAAACCTATACAATAGTAAGAGAAAAGGTTCTGAAAACTAAGAAGGAGAGAAAAGACGCGTTGGGAAATTTGGCTATTGTTTTTGCTTTACGCTAATAAGCATTGGGTTTTTAGAAGAAAAAAAATTAGCCTTGCTGTTATTTGATAAAATCTGGAAGCCTTTAGCATCGTTTTCGTCTGAGTTTTCTTCTAGTTGCAAGGTAATCTTGCGGTAGATTCAAAGTGTTGTCTTTTTGGTTTGTCCTCTCTGCTTAAAACAGTCTCAGAACATTCCTGATATTGCCTGTCAATAAAGATTATTTTCGTATCGCATTCTCATCGATAAGCCAATCATCCACATAGATTGAGGGAGGGAAACAAAAACCAACTCTCGGATCCTTTTTAATTGAACAGTGCGTTCTCGTATCACGGATATTGAGGGGGAGGATAAAAAACATCCTTGATAACGCACTGACCGGCAAGGCTAATGACAAATGGCCTTTTTGATTTTGCCGGCCAGTTGACCGGGTACGATTTGGAGAGGTCATGCAAGTTCGGACCTGAAACTTTTGACAGCTTCGATGAACTCGTCAAATTAGTAACTCCAGAGAAATTCGCTTGAATTTGTATTCTCAATCAGAAGAATCACCCCATCAAAAGTCTTGATATTAATATATTTTTCATCGTGAGAGAATTACTTCTTCTGACTTAAAGCCCCACGCCTCTGAAAATTATTTTTCTTTTTTCGTTAATATATCATAAACACCAGTAAAAACCAGGAGGTGCCTGTGGTGTAGTAGTTATCGTCGCAGGAAATGGACATGGCGATACGAGTTCAAATTCTAGACGAGACTGATTGCATTTCACATCGCACCAATACCCTTGGGAAAGGTATGAATCCAATTAGTCTCCCCCCAGCTATGGGTCAATAGTAGGACAGACTGGGTTCTTCAGCCTTGGTGAGGCCACTAATCTAGGAGAAGGAAAACTCTGAATTCATACCTGTTAAACTTTGCTTAAAAAATTGACCTCGTGTCGTGTCCTGCCCGAGCGGAGGGGTTGGGTAAATAGAATAAACACCAGTAAAACTCGTCATTGTCTGATAAAGTTACTGTAACACGAGCGAAATTTCTAGTACCATCTGGTTACTGGTTAGTGACTAACTGTTCCTTCATCTTTCACACAACAAGTGTTTTTAGGAGCTTCAGCGGTGTTATGGCTCGATTCGAACTCGTGAAGCATGCTTTCCTGAAAAGGTAAGGTAATGATCAAGGGTAAACTGGAGCAATCCAGGGAACGGAATAGCGCCCTCCCCTACACCTCGGTGTGGTAGCTATTGAAAGGGAAGATTTCTGGTCACCCTCGACCACGGTCGCCAACAACACTAGTGGTACTATCAAACCAAAAGCTGACAGAATATGTGGGTTCATGCATTTCCCTAGAATATTTGTGCACAAGTAAATGTTATAGTACAACAAGAGTCTGAACTCGCCTACAAAAGTATTGGAGTCCAGCACTCACGGCATTAGGCCACTAGGTCTCTCCGATTTATTTATTCCCTACGAAGCACGTTCATCTGAGTGGTTTACAAATTGCACACGGATGCAATCAATGCACAACGTGTCAGCGCACCAACCACCTCAACACTAACAACAACGAAATGATATTAATTTATATGGAACACAATATGCAACAGCTAAGATTTAAAGAATTAGCTTTCGGAAAACCAAGCAAGGAATGGTGATTTATCATCATCTGAACTATAGGAATCGAGTTGAAATCTGACTGATAGTAAGGAAATGCATTGCTTACCTGGATAACTTGGTTAAATTCAAATACCATTTCCTGTCGTAAACACTGTTGACATTTGAATACCGTTAATGAGGAACCCGTTCGTGTGTTAGGTGGATGTTGTCCATGAAGGCATCTTAGAAGAATTCACGAAGCTGATACACGATTCTTCCGTAGAGAATGGGTTTTATATTCACGACCTCGAAGAGTTTTGGATCAGCGTGCATAGATGTTCCTCTAGAGAAAGTAGAGATGTATTGATTTATTTTATTTTATTCCGGGTTTTTCAATGTATCTAGTTGAGTCTGGCTTTCCAGCTCAGTTTACTATAAAGTCTAAAGATTGATACTGTGGAGTCTGATTTTCGTTGTATTGATTAACAAGTTAGGTAGCTATTACTATAGTAACGAGTTCGATTCTCTCTGGGTGCCCTAAACTTCTGTCATAATAAATTTACGGGCTCATGTATATAAATAAAGACGTCAAAATATCGACACTTAGTTAACAAGTGTCGATATCTTTTTTAGATAGATTGCTTTCAGATTTTATTTGTGAAAACTGATATCTAAGGATACAACGTGCATTTGTACATTTATTTTTTGTCTGTAGAGCCCAAATCTGTTCTATATGAGATAAATTAGATACTGGCTTATGTCTCCGCTAAGCAACAATTACATCGGAGAATTGGTTAGCAAGTCAGGTTACGATTACGATTGTAGCGAGTTCGATTCTCACAGCGGGTACTGAGCGTGCGTTCTAGAAATAACATTACGTAAGGATCACACTAACAATTTGGCTAAATAGACTCGAATAATAAAACATAATAATACTACTGTCACTCAAAAGTTGCCTTGGTAGTGAAAATGGTGAAGCACATTGTCAAGCTCGCCTGATACTCTCTGAGTAATATTCTATGGCGTGGAAATTTATTAAGTTTTAGTATATCATTGGACATGCTAAAGCTAAAATTGGAACTTGGTGAGTAGGGATTCGATTAAATAATCTTCCTAGCACTAAACAACCAATCCAATATAATGGATACGATGCAATTGTGATTTTCCCCCTCATTTCTTATAATGTTGTATTGGTATCGGCCTGTCCAGTCTCGCCAGTTCAATGACTCAACCCCACATTGTGCAGATTCTTTTAATACAAGATTAGTCAGTCGCAGGTTTTAGTCGAAACCGTACAAACTGCATGTCATCTCCCTGAAGGAAAAACGAATTCCGAGAATACAGTTACCGTTTCTTATTTACTTGCCCAGTCGACTGGGGTTGTAGAATACACCGACTTACCTCTCCAGAGAGGTAAGCCCCCCCCACGAGTGTCCTGGATATGACATTAAACAATCTGATGGTGAGGTTCCAGTAATGCTAGGGCTTTGGGGAATACGGAGCACCCCTTCATTGCTATTGCTCCCAGGTCCACTCTAGCCCGGCGTAGCACCTGAGAGGGCCCTATCTATGGGTTAAATAGAACTAACGGCATACTTATGCTAAACTGAAACAGTACTTACATTTAAACTGCGTGCTTATACAAAACTGAATTATTTCAAATAAAACTGTTTTTTGACATTGAAACTGTATTTACACAAAACTGAATTGTTTATCATAGAACTGTTTTGACATTTAGATATGTGTAAACAAAATCTGTACTTATATTAAACTGAATTAGCTGAATTAAAAAAGCTTGACTAAACCGAATAGCTTGAAATAGAAATGTTTTTCACAATTAAACTGTGTACTCATGCTAAACTGAATTGTTTGAAATAGAACTGATTATTTGTATAAAAATGGATTTGGCGTTAAATAACATTCAAAGGTTGATATGCCGTAAAAGACAAACAACCAAAGTAAACCATCTCTTTTTTACTCTACGGCTTTTTCATGGCCGTTTTGGGGTGTAAGATTTTGCTATGTGGACTTAAGTGCTGATTCCATGCTACATAACTCTTTTATGTTCTTCTTCTGATCAACCAAAAGTGACGTCACGGATCGGGTTGCTGAATATCTGCATATTTCCTGATTACCCTCTTGACCATATGGGACCTAAGCATTCGGGAAAAGAACTAGTACAACTGGTTTTTCTTTCTTTCTTTCTTTCTTTCTTTCTTTCTTTTTTCTTCTTCTTGATTTTTGTTCTTTTCTCCTTCCTTTTCTTCTAGTACATCTGGTCTTTCTTTCTTTCTTTCTTCTTGATTTTTTTGGCGACAACTTCTCTTCCTTTCTTTTCTCCTTCCTATTTTTCTATTACAATTCATCTATCTTTTTCTTATTCTCTTTCATTATTTTCAACTTCTCTTTCCTTTCTTTTCTCCTTCCTTTTCTTCTAGTACATCTGGTCTTTCTTTCTTTCTTTCTTTCTTTCTCCCACAACTTCTCTTTCTTTCTTTTTTTCCTTTATATTTTTCTATTACGCTTCATCTTTTTCTTTTTCCCTTTCTTCTTTAGCAACTTCTCTTTCCTTTCTTTTCTCCTTCCTAATCTTCTTGTATAACTCGTCTTTCTTCTTTGTCCATATTTACCACCCACTCTGCTCGGGCAGGATGTGACACTAGGTCAATTTTAAGCGAGATTTAAGAGGTTTGAATTCAGAGTTTTAATTTTCGTAGACTAGTTGCCTCACCAAGGTTGAAGAACCCAGTTTGCCCAACTATTTACCCATAGCTGGAGGGAGAATAATTAGATTCATACCTTTCCCGAGGGTATCAGTGCTGTGTGAAATGCAATCAGCCTCGTCCAAGATTTGAACTCGTGTCGCCGTGTGCATTTCTTTCTTTGTCTCCTTCTTTTTCTTCTGCAACTTCTGTCCCCTTACTAGGGGTGTCCTCATGGTGTAATGATTAAAGCGCTGAACAGCAGAATCGTAGTAAGCGAGTTTGAACTCCAGTCGTGCTCTTACGTTCATTTTCGGACAAATACTCTTGGAAAATTATGAACCCCCTTATCCTCCCAGCTATGGGTTAAATAGTACCGCTACTGTTCTTCTAGAAGAATGGCTTTGGCATTAGATAACCCACGAAGGTTGATATGCCATAAAACAATGATCTGTCTTTACTTGTCTTCGTTTCTTCGGTTTTTCTCTTTTTCTTCTTCCTTTTCATCATCTTCACCTTCTCTTTCCTTCCTTTTCTCCTTCATTATCATCTTGTGTAAATAGTCTTTCTTCTCGTCTTTTTTCTTTTTCAGCAAATCCTTTTCCTTCCTTTTCTCTTTCTTATCTTGTACTACTCGTCTTTCTCCTTTTCTCTTTTTCTCTTTTTCTTCTTCAACTTCTCTTTCTTTCCATTTATACCTTCCTTTTCTTCTTTTACAATTCGGCTTTTCTCTTTTCCTTCATCTTCTACTTCTCTTAACTTCCTTTTCTCCTTCCTTTTCTTTTTGTGCCACTCGTCTTTCTTCTTTTTTCCTCCTATTCATTCTTCAGCAGCTTCATTTTTCCTTCCTTTTCTTCTTACACAAGTTAGCTTTTCTCTTTCCTTTTCTTCATCTTCACTTTCTCTTTCTTTCTTTTTCTCCTTTCTTTTCTTCTAGTACAACTAATTTTTCTTCTTTTTTCCCCTTCTTTTACTTCTCCTGCAACTTCTCTTTTTTTCCTTCTTTTTCTTCTAGAACAATCCGTCTTCCTTCTTTTTCTCTTTCTTTTCCTTTTCTTTTATCTTCTGACTACATCTATGTCCTCCTTTTTCTTTTTTACTTTTCGTACTAAATAGTGTGTACGATCATTACTGTTCAACGGACGGATTTTGAATAATACTCTTTTTCTTTTTATCCAATCGCCATCTTATTCGATAATATGAGATTATATTTTTCCTTTTGCTGCTCTATTCACACTTCCTAAAACACATAGACCATTTTTTTTGTATTACACGAACAATTTTTGTGATTATTCCAAAAATACAAATGTGACGTCGATATCAAAGTAATATTACATTTAACTAATGGACTGACCTTTACTCGTCATCGATAGGGCTAGCAATTTAAAAAAAAATTAAAAACAAAATAAACAAAAAAAACCCCCAAAAAACAAACCAATACAGGAAAAGAAAATCCTGCGCAATCGTGATAATGTTTGCACGCAAAATGTCCTCCATATAAAACTCCTCGTATTAAAGGCCAATCAGTTAATTCTTCTCTGCATGCAATCGATCACTTTCTTTATATTCACCCCAAGTCAACGATTCTCATTTTTTTAGTAAAGATATGAGCACTATGTGCTCCTTTTATATCTATATCAATATAAATAAAATATATTTGGGTGAGGTGATAAACCACACTGGACTGCCAGATGATTAGCTCACCTGATACTCTCCGAATGTTCGCTGGATTTGGAAAGCGGCACTGGAATCTATACTTTTAGGACTAGTTAACCTTGCTTGATCAATGTTCGAGATCAATTTCCACAACCATCTGGTTATTGAACTACGATTAACGATGCCTTTACCTTTTGCCCAACAATTCTTTTTTGTTGCTTTGGTGACGTGATTCTCCAGTTCGAACTCGTAATTCATAAGTTCCTGAATTAGATGACTTTGAACGTTCATGTTTTCGGTTTACAAATGTGTCACGGAATAAAACAAAAGTTAACATGTCAGACCAAACACTACAACGATACTACTTTGCCCAGTCGGCTAGGGCTGTAAAATACACCGACTGTACCTCCGCCCCAATGAGTGTCCTGATTACGACACTAAACAATCTGATGGGGATTTTCCATTAATGATGGGGCTTTGGGGAATATGGAGTACCCCTTCATTGCCCATGATGTAGTCGTTATCGCCGTAGGAAATGAACACGGTGATACGAGTTCAAATCCCGGACGAGACTGATTGCATTTTCACATAGCACTAATACCCTTGAGAAAGGTATGAATCCAATAATTCTCCCTCCAGCTATGGGTAAATAGTAGGACAGACTAGGTTCTTCAGCCATGGTTAGGCAACTAGTCTAGGAGAAGGAAAAACTCTGAATTCAAACCTGTTAAACTCCGCTTAAAAATTGACCTTGTGTCATATCCTGCCCGAGCGGAGGGGTTGGTAAATAGTACCCCTTCATTGCCATCGCTCCCAGTTCCACTCTGGCATGGTAGAACCCGACAGGGCTCTATCTATGGGTTAAATAGAACTAACGGTATACTTATGCTAAACTGAATTGTTTGACTAAATTGAATAGCATGAAATAGAAAGGTTTTTGACAATTAAACCACTCTTACACTTAAACTATGCGCTTATCTTAAACTGAATTATATGAAATGGAACTGTTTTTTTGACATTGAAATTCTACTTACACTAAACTGAATTGTTTAATATAGAACTGTTTTGACATGTAATTGAGTGTAAACAAAATCTGTACTTATACTAAACTGAATTAGCTGAATTAGAACTGCTTGACTAAACTGAATAGCTTGAAGTAGAAATCTTTTTCACAATTAAACTATACTTACATTTAAACTGCGCACTTATGCTAAATTGAATTGTGTGAAATAGAACTATTTTCATAAAAATGGATTTGGCGTTAAATAACCTTTAAAGGTTGATATGCCATAAAACCAACCAACCAACCAACCAACCAACGATACTACTAAGGATAGCAGGTACCTTCTACGGTTTGAATTGTTTCGACCACGTGATATACGCGCCGAAAACTTGCACTTATGAAAATATTGCAAACGTTTTTACTCACTTTATTACTACTAATTATACAAGTAATAAATTGTTCCCATAGAAATATTTGTTTAGATTATAAACCAAAGTCCACATGTTTAATGGTATAGCAAACTTCGTGGGTTATTCAATACTAAAGCCATCTTTATAAGCAAGAATAGATGACATAAAAAAACAGCAAGTGTCGGTTATGTGGTGATAGAGACGAAACAATCAATCACATAATAAGCGAATGCAGCAAATTAGTGCAGAAAGAATATAAGACTAGACACAACTTGATGGGAAAGGTGATCCGCTGGGTGTTATGCTAGAAACTGAAATTTGACCATGCGAATAAATGGTATGTATACGACCCAGAATCTGTCCTGTAGAATGAGATACAAACTCCCATGGGATTTTGACATAGAGAGCATCTGATGTCAACCAGACGACCAGCCCTTATAATAATAATAATAATAATAATAATAAGAAGAAGAAGAAGAAGAAGAAGAAGAAGAAGAAGAAGAACATGCAGAATTGAGGACATTGCTGTCCCAGTTGACCACAGAGTAAAACCGAAAGAAAATGAAACGAAGGACAAGTACCTCGACCTTGCTAGGGAACTGACAAAACTGTGGAAACTGAAAGTGATGGTTATACCAATTGCAATTAGTGCTCTTGGTACAGTCACCGAAGGTACAGGGACTGGAGGACTTGGAAATAAGAAGACAAATGGAAACCATCCAAACTACAGCATTATTGAGATCGGCCAGAATATTGAGAAGAGTTCTGGAGACCTGAGGAGACTTGTTGTCACTCAAAATTCAGTGAAAGATCATCAGATGTCGCTGATGTGAAAAACTCTCAAAGAGTAAATGATAATGATAATGCACAGCCGGGTACAAACTTAGATGATCGCAATAAAAGATCAATCACCTAATGTACATGGATAACAACAAACTATTTGCAAAAAATGAAAAAGAACTGAAAACTCTCATACACGCAATTAGAATATACAGTCAGGACACAGGAATGGAATTTGGCATTGAAAAATATGCCATGCTAGTCATGAAAAGTGGCAAACGACATATGACTGACGGAATGGAACTACGAAAACAGGACAAAATTAGGACGCTCGGAGAAAATGAAACCTAAAATACTTGAGTATCTTGGAGGCTGACACCATCAAACAAGTGGAAATGAAAGACAAAATTAAAAAAGCATATCTCAGGAGAACTAGAAAACTACTCGAGACAAAACTCTCTTGAAGAAACCTTATCAAAGGAATAAATACTTGGGCTGTACCCCTCGTTAGATATTCCGGACCCTTTTTCAAGTTGACTAGAGATGAACTTAAACAAATGGACCAAAGAACAAGAAAACTAATGACAATGCATAAGGCTTTACATCCCAGAGACAACGACTATATGTTTCAAGAAAAAAGGGAGGAAGAGGATTCGCCAGCATCGAAGACAGCGTTGACGCATCGATACAACGACATGAAGACTACATAGAAAAACACGACCGAGGACTGATTACAGCCATCAGAAAAGATACCGACAACACGATAGATGAAAGAATGGCAATACTTAGGAAACAAAAATGGGAAAATACAAATCTTTGGCCGCTTTAAACGACAAATAAACACAATCTCACACCAGAAAACATGGGCCTGGCTAAAAAAAAAAGGTAACCTGAAGAGAGAAACGGAATCTCTCCTAATAGCAGCACAGGACAACGCCATTAGAACCAATTATATCAAAGCGAGAATAGACAAGCCTCAACAAAATAGCAAAGGTACACTATACGGTGACAAAGACGAAACGATCAGTCACATAATAAGCTAATGCAGCAAATTTGCACAGAAGGAGTATAAGACGAGACACGACTGGGTCGGCAAGGTGATCCTCTGGGAAATGGGCAAGAAATTTAAATTTGACCACACTAAAAAATGGTACATGCACAACCCATCACCTGTCCTAGAAAATGACGCACATAAACTCCTATATGACTTTGACATGCAAACGGATCACCTAATCTCGACCAGAAGACCGGACCTTATAATAATCAACAAAAAAAAAAAAAAAAGAGAATTTGCAAAATTGTCAACTTTCCTGTCCAAGCTGACCACAGAATAAAACTGAAGGAATGAGAAAAGAACGATAAGTACCTCGACCTTGCTAGAGAATTGAAAAAGCTGTGGAACATGCAAGTGACGATTGTACCATTTGTGATTGGCTCTTTTTGGTACAATAACTAAAGGACTATTATAAGACCTGGAGGACTTTGAAGTTTGCGGACCGGTAGAGATTATCCAAATGACAGCATTACTGAGAACGGCTAGAATACTGAGAAGAGTCCTGGAGACTTGAGGAGATTTGCTGTCACTCAAACTCCAGTGTAAAACCATCAGATAATACTGATGTGAGAAACTCTAAAAGAGTAAATAATAATCTCATAACTGGCGAAGTTTCACACAAGAATACTTGGACATGGCTAAGAAAGGGAAAACTTAAGAGAGAAATTGAATCTCTTCTAATAGAAGTAGAAAACATACGGACCAACGATGCAAAAGCTAAAATAGATAAGACGTAACAGAATTAGAAATGTACGTTATGTGGTGATAGAAACGAAGCCATTTATCACATAATAAGCAAATGCAGCAAATTAGCACAAAAAGAGAATAAGACGAGACACGACTGTCTTGAGAAATTAATGCCCGGGGAACTGTGCAAGAAATTGAAATGGTATATGCACAAACTAGAATCGGTTCTGATGAATGATTTAGTTTAGTTTGGTTTTGTTTTATAGCATATCAATATATGTAGTTTATTTAATGCCAAATCCTCTTTATATATATATATTCATTAAATATATATGATTTGGTTAGAATGGTTTTATGGCATTTCAACTATTGTAGTTTATTTAATGCCAAATCCTCTTTATACATATTCATTAAATACATATGATTTGGTTGGGATTGGTTTTATGGCATTTCAACTATTGTAGTTTATTTAACGCTTAATCTTGCCCAGTCGGCTAGAGCTGTAGAATACACCGACTGCACCTCTGCAGAGGGGTAAGACCCCCCCCCAACGAGTGTTATGGATATGACACTAAACAATCTGATGGTGAGGTTCCAGTGATGGAGGAGCTTTGGGGAATGCGGAGTACTCCTTTATTGCCATTGCTCCCAGGTCCACTCGGCCCCAGCGTGGTAGCACCTGATAGGGCCCTATCTATAGGTTAAATAGAACTAATGGCATACTTATGCTAAACTGAATTGTTTGATTAAACTGAATAGCTTGAAATAAAATTGTTTTTGACAATTAAACCGTTCTTACATTCAAACTGCGTGCTTATGCTAAACTGAATTATTTCAAATTGAACTGTTTTTTGACATTGAAACTGTATTTACACTAAACTGATTTGTTTAATATAGAACTGTTTTGACATTCAACTGTATATAAACAAAATCTGTACTTATACTAAACTGAATTATATGAATTAGAACTGCTTGACTAAACTGAATAGCTTGAAATAGAAATGTTTTTCACAGTTAAACAGTACTTACATTTAAACTGCGTACTTATACTAAACTGAATTATTTGAAATTGAACTGTTTTTGACATTGAAACTGTACTTACACTAAACTGAATTGTTATATATAACTGCTTGAATAGTTTGAAATAGAAATGTTTTTGACAAGTAGACTGTGTACTCATGCTAAACTTTTTTAAATGGAACTGATTATTTACATAAAAATGTATTTGTCGTTAGATAACCTACAAAGGTTGATATACCATAAAACCCAACAAACGAAACCAAACCAAACCTTAATGCTAAATCCTCTTTATACATATTCATTAAATATATGTAATTTGGTTTGATTTGGATTGTATTATTTTGGCATATCAGCTATTGTAGGTTATTCAGTGCCAAATCCTCTTTATACATATTCATTAAATATATATGATTTGGTTGGGATTTGTTTTATGGCATATCAATCATTGTAGGTCATTGAATGCTAAACGTCTTTATACATATATATTAAATATATATAATTTGGTTTGTTTGGTTTGGTTTTATGGTATATCAATCATTATAGGTTATTTAATGCAAAATCCTTTTTATACATCTATATTATATATATATGGTTTGGTTTGGATTAATCTTATGGCATATCAACCATTACCGGTCCATCAGCCAAGCGGTAAGAGTGCTTGCCAAAGGTCCAGCAGACCGGAAATCAATCCCAGGTCGAGTTATACCAAAAACTCAATAAATGGTATTTCATGCCCCCTTGCGTAACACTCAGCATTATAAGGTTAAAGTTGAGCAATCCAGGAAAAAGAGTAGCACCTTTCCCTAAACCTCGGTGTAGTAGCTATTGAAAAGGGATCCTTCGGTTTCCTCTCGACTACGCCAACTTACATATAAACATAGTTGGTTATTTAATACCAAATCCACTTTAGACATATATATTCGATATATAGGATTTGGTTTGGTTTAGTTTTATGGCATGTCAACCATTGTAGGTTATTTAATGCTAAATCCTTATTATATACCTATATTAAACATATGATTCTAAACACATTTTGTAGATAACATTTTTAACGAGCCTGAACTGATTTTTTTCGTACAGTCAAATGGTTATACATATACATATATCTAATACGAATATTTCTATTTAAAATTAAACATTTGTCTACCCATATTTCAAGTTGGTTGGTTGTTTGGGTTTTATGGCATATCAACCTTTGAAGGTTATTTAACGCCAAATCAATTTTTATACAAATAGTTCTATTTCAAACAATTCGCCGTTTAAATGTAAGTACAGTTTAATTAAGAAAATTTTTTTTATTTCAAGCTATTCAGTTTATCAAGCAGCTCTAATTCAGATAATCCAGTTTAGTATAAGTGCAGATACTCTTTACACACAGTTAAATGTCAAAACAGTTCTATATTAAACAATTCAGTTTACTGTAAGTACAGTTTCAATGTTAAAAAACAGTTCCATTTCATATAACTCAGTTTAGCATATTCACGGAGTTTAAATGTAAGTACGGTTTAATTGTTAAAAACATTTCTACTTCAAGCTATTCAGTTTAGTTAAACAATTCAGTTCAGCATAAGTATGCCGTTAGTTCTATTGAACCCATAGATAGGGCCCATCAGGTGCAACCACGCCGGGATAGAGTGGACATGGGAGCAATGGCAATGAAGGAGTGCTCCACATTCCATAACCCCCAAGCATCACTGGAACCTCACCATCAGATTGTTTAGTGTCATATTCAGGACACTCATTTGGGTGGGGGTCTTACTCCTCCGCAGAGGTGCAGTCGGTGTATTCTATGGCCCTATCCGACTGGGCAACCATATTTCAGGTACTGATATGTATCACAAACAATTCAATTAAACATCGGTCATTTGTTTTCAAACACTTAAATGATCAAACAGTTCTATTTTAAACCATTTAGCTAAGCATGTTAACAAAGTTAAATCGTTCCAAGTATTGCTATGTGTCACTAAAAACTGGATTAAACATCAGTCATTTTTTTTTACTCACAGTTAAATTATAAAAAGTTCTATTTCAAGCAATTCAGTTTAGCACAACTCATTTGTTTGCACTCTGTTTATATGTTAAAATACGCAGTTTAAATAAACAGTTCAATTTGACTTGATAGGGGTCTATCAGGTGCTGCCATTCTGGACCAGAGTGAATCTGGAAGCGGTGGCAATTAAAGATACACCACATTCGCCAAAGCTCCAGTATTACTGGAGTCTCACCCTCTGACAAGTTTTTCTTGGATTTTGAGATATAAACGGATTACCAAATCTTAGCCAGACCACCAGACCTAATGATAAAAAGAACTTATTGAAAAGTAGGCTTTGTCGTTCCGGCTGATCCCAGAGGGAAAATAAAAGAAAGCAGACAGAGAGATGTGTAATTAGACCTTGCCAGAGAACTAAAAAAAAAGCTATGGAACATGAAGGTGACAGTGATACCAATTGTTATTGGTGCGCGAGGAGCAATCCCCCCAAAATTGGCGGATGGGTGGAGACTATCCAAACGACAGCATTATTAAGAACGGCCAGAATCCTGAGACGAGTCCTGGAGATTTGAAGAGACTTGCTGTTACTCAAACTCCAGTGAAAAACCAGGATATGTCTTTGTCTTTGTCTTGCTGACGTGGTCGTCTCATTCCATACTCTTTTTCTTTCTCCCGGCAACTACCTATGAGTTGCAGTAGTTCATAAACCATTGGGTATTTAAACATAATTTCTTGTGTTCATCAACTTTTACCTCTGCAGGGTCACAACAGGGTACATATTCTCTTTGGTACCGCAACGGTATGCCTAGACCTTACTAGAGAATAAAAAAAAAAACTAATGAACTTGAAGGCGACGGTGATACCAATTGAAATTTACCAATTCGGTAGTGTCACCAAAGGTTTAGTACAGGGACTGGAGAACTTGGAAATAAAAAGAAGAGTGATAATTCTCTAAACTGCAGTAATACTGAGATCGGCCAAATACTGAGACGAGTCCTGGAGATTTGAGGAGACTTGCTGTCACTAAGGCTCCCGTGGAAGACCATCAGGTAGCTCTGGTGTAAGGGACTTTCAACGGAGTATAATAATAATAATAATAATAATAATAATAATAATAATAAAGCAAAGTGATCGGATCAATTTTTGACATGTTCCTCGAAACTAACCTCGATTCAGTGCAATTATCAAAGTGTTTGAAGTGAAGCTTCGTGACCCCGAACAGAATCCGCGTGACGTCATTAGCCTGTCATGGCGTCCATTCTTTTGGGGTCGGGTTGCTTAGATTTATGTCAGTTTCATTTCATTCTTCATATTTTCTTCTCTCATGCATTTTAATGTTTCTATTTAAAAAATTTTTCCCAATCTTACTTTTTAGTATGCGAACCTCATCAACCTCTTTTGTCGATTTTCGCAGGAACACTTACTTTAACTATCTTTTTCTTCCATATCTTCCTTAAATAATTGACTTAGATAAGATCTATCTATCTATCCATGTGTGTGTGTGTGAGAGAGAGAGAGAGAGAAGAACAAAATTAAAGTCTTGAATAGAGAGTAAAGGGTACAACGGACGTGAAAGAAAGAAAGAAAGAAAGAAAGAAAGAAACACACTCACGGTGTGTGTGTGTGTGTGTGAGAGAGAGAGAGAGAGAGAGAGAGAAGCACAAAATTAAAGTCTTGAATAGAGAGTAAAGGGTACAACGGACGTGAAAGAAAGAAAGAAAGAAAGAAAGAAAGAAAGAAACACACTCACGGTGTGTGTGTGTGTGTGTGTGTGAGAGAGAGAGAGAGAGAGAGAGAGAGTGAGAGATATGAAAAAGAGGTAAGGAAGCAAAGAAAGAAAATAATCAAATAGAGAGAGAGGGAGAGAGAAAGAGTACAAGAAAAATTTGATTGAAGTATAATTTAAATAGAGACCAAGGGGAACAGAACAAAGATGAAAGAAAGCAAAAAACGAGGAGAGTGAGAGAAGGAAGGGGAGAGAGAGAAGGGAAGAGAGAGAGAGAGAGAGAGGCAGTGAGAGAGAGAAGGAAAGAGAGATGTAAGGAAGCAGACAAGACTTAAATATAGAGGGAGAGAGAGAGAGAGAAAGAGAGAGTTTGAATATACTTAAATCAATTTAAATCAATATATATATATATATATATATATATATATACACACAAGTATGTATGTATGAATATATATATAACATTGGATAAAAAGTGTTCAAATGCTGGTGAGTAGAGCAGTATAAAAACGAAAGTTGTATTAGCACACAATCTTTTTTTTCCGTGACTGAAAGTTTCATGCGTTATGAAAACGTAATAATCTGAGAGTTATAAAATATCCTGTAAGCTTGAACACGCTCCACTTGTTTTACAATTGTTTTTAACGGACACAGACGATATAAAAAAAATCTTGGCGTTTAAAATTTCTGGGAAATACTGTAAATGGTTTGTCTAGTCGGCAGTGATCTCAAGAAATGTTTTCTAAAATGACATTGCAAAGCATTAAGAGAATAAGTTTTTCTTAATTTCACAACCGCATTTTTTTTTCTTCTAGATTAACAATGGAACATCTGACACAGCTGAAGTCCTTAATAATAAAGTATTGTTGTATACTCATATAATAAATATGCATATATACACATATACATGCAGAATACATATTGACGCAATGAATAAAGTCGAGCGAAGACTTCTTTAAAAAATATACCTCTCACTTTATTTGAAAGGTTTGTGTGTGAGAGGGAGTTGGAGACCGAACAGAACTGCAATATATTGACCCCCACTCTTATGGCCATCAGCGTTGTGTCTTTCTTGTTCTCTAGGGCTGCTCAACCGGAGGCCCGGGGGCCCACTCTGCTGGGTGCGAACTTTCTCCACCGCATCTTGTCATCAACGGGTCTGGTCTCCAAACTAACTGACTTCCTGTCTTCACCGAGTAATATAATAGTTCAATCGCCCACTCAATATCTCCCCATAACTTGCCATCGGGATGTGTCACTTCCGCTGTCCTTGGAATGACATGTTTGATTGGCATTGAGCAGAAATAACTGTCATGCAGTTCACAGGTCACTCTCTTCCGGTGCATCAGTCTATGACTGTACCGTGGGATTTTACCTTGTTCCATATTGTCAGCCAGACTCGCCCACAACAATGGAATATGCACTTCCACCGTTTTGGAATGGCATGTTTGGCGGGGTCGAAGGTCAATATACAACAGTATTTCCCAACAAAACTGTGAGTCGTTTGTATATATATCATTAATAGTTTTTAAACATATATATACATATATATATTGCATATTTTATTTAAAAAAAAGCACACGGAGCTATATATAGTGAGTCAAAAAGTAATTAGTTATTCTTTAGTCCAGGAATATTTACAGACACAGGAACCTGTATGATATATTAAAAGGGAAGCTGTTCCCCCAGTGGATCCAATCCCTGCTTCTTAACATAGTCATCGTTTCTCTCAGTAGCAATGAGAGCATGTAACTCTGCCTCGGAACATTCTGTTGACTCTCCCTTAAGCCACTTCATCATTAAGTTTTCACTTCCTCGTCACTGGCATAATGTTTGCCTCTTAAACACTTTTTCATGGGGCCGAAGAGATGATAGTATGAAGGCGCTTAATCTGGTGAGTATGGAGGATGCTGTACTGTTGTCCACTCGAATGAGGAGATTATCTCTCTGGTCTTGATGCTTTTGTGGTCAAGCATTGTCAAGCAGAAAGAGAACATTATGTGATCCACAGAGGACCTGCTTCATTTTGATGTTCCTATGTAGGTAATTATTCCTGTAAAGGCATTTATTTTTGACTCACCCTCATATATCCGATATGTCGACGGTATATTCTTTGCAGCCAAAAAATGTTAACAACACTAAAATCTGAAAGTTTCAGTTGAAAATAACACTGAAATTCGCAACAACAACAACAACAACAACTACTACTACTACTACACTAATAATGATAATTTTACGCGGTGAAAGTGAAGAAGGGCGAAAAATTGAACCTCGCAAGACAACAGAAAAGGTTAAGGAAGATCCTATTTACCAACCCCTCCGCTCGGGCAGGATATGACACAAGGTCAATTTTTAAGCGGAGTTTAGCAGGTTTGAATTCAGAGTTTTCCTTCTCCTAGACTAGTTGCCTCACCAAGGCTGAAGAACCTAGTCTGCCCTGCTATTTACCCATAGCTGGAGGGAGAATAATTGGATTCATACCTTTCCCAAGGGTATTAGTGCTATGTGAAATGCAATCAGTCTTGTCAAGGAATTGAACTCGTATCGCCGTGTCCATATCCTGTGACGATAACCATTACACCACAGGTAAAGGAAGATGGGGGGCGGTGATACTAATCATAGTTCAGGCCCTTTGGGAAAGTCTCCCAAAACCAGGAAAAGGGAGTTGGAGAACTGGATGTAAGAGGAAGAATGGGAAACCTTAAGACCATGACACCACTAAAATTTGTTAGGATGATTAAAAGAGTCCTGTAGCCCTGAGGAGGATTGCTGTCACTCAAACTCCAGTGAAAGACCACAAGTTTAAGCTAGTTGGAAAGAAAAACTCACGGAGAGTTAAGTAATAATAATGGTAATTTTTTTGGAAGACATTGGAATTTGACCATACAGCTCAATGTTATAATATGCACAAATCAGAATCTGTCCAAAGAATGAGACATGTAAAATTCTCAGAGATTATGAGATACAAACAGATCCCAGGGTAAAACTGAAAGAAAGCTAAAAGAGAGATTAGTACCAAGAACTTGCTAGAGAACGAAAAAAGCAAACAAACTAAGGAATATGAAAGTGACGGTGATACAAATTGTAATCTGTGAGTTTAGTACAGTCACCAAAGGTCTTCCTACGGGGACTGGAGGACTTGGAAATTAGAAGACGACTGCAGACCATCCAAATTACTGCGTTGTTAAGATCGGCCAGAATACTGAGAAGAGTCCTGGAAAATTGAGGAAACTTGGTGTCACTCAAACTCCAGTGAAAGACCATCAGCTCACACTGGAGTGAAAAACACGTAATGAGTAATAATGATGATTATAATATTTCAATCGACTAACAAGCGAAATCACACACGGGATGACTTGCTTATGAGTAAGAAAGGATACGTTTAGAGAAAAATTGAATCTCTCCAAATAGCAGCACAATACAGGGCCATAAGGACAAACTACGTTAAAGCAATGTCCGGTCTCAAAAATGGTACTTGATGCTACCTTGCTTAAAACTCTGCATTATAAGGTAAGGATCAATGGTAAAGTGGAGCAATCCAGGGAAAGGAGTAGCACCCCACTTTACCTTGGTGTCGTAGCTATCGAAAAGGGAGCCTTCGGGTCACCCTCGACTACAGTCGCCAACTTTACGTACGTTAAAGTAAAAATAGACGACACACAATAGAATAACAAATGTAGGTTATATGGTGATAGAGACGAAACGATCAATCACATAATAAGCGAATGCAGCAAATTGGCACAGAAGGAGTATAAGACCAGACACGAGTAGGTGGGTAAGGTGATCCACTTGGAATCGTACAAGAAATTTAAATTTATCCATACAAACAAGAGGCATTGGCACATCCAGGAATTTGTCCTGGAGAATGACATACATAAATTTCTCTGGGATTTTGAGATACAAACGGATCACCTAATCTTTTCCAGACAACCAGATCTAGATAAAGTTAAGAAAAGAATCTGCCGAATAGTGGAATTTTCCATCCCGGCACACCATAGGGTAAAATTGAAAGAAAGAAAAAGGAGTGATAAGTACCTCGACCTTGCTCGAGAGCTGAAAAAAACTATGGAACATGAAAGTGACGCTGGTACTCATTGTAACTGGTACGCTCGGTGCAGTCACCAAAGGATTGGTAATGGGACTGATGCACTTGGAAATAAGAGGACGAGTGGAGGCCATCCAAACTACAGCATTATTAAGATCGGGCAGAATACTGAGAGGAGCCCTGGTGACTTGAAGAGACTTGTTGTCACTCAAACTCGAGTGGAAGACCATTAGCTTATACTGGTGTGAAAAACTCTTAAAGGAGTATAATAAAAACGATAATAATTCGTAAACAATTATTGCTTTAAGTAGCAATTCATAAGACTAATTTTCTTTGAAGTATTCTTATCAAATTCTAAGAGTTTTCAAACAGATTTATTTGTGTCGTAGATGGGAACTGAACATGTACATATTTTCTTCTTTCTTTGTACTTTTGTTACTTTTTTTGTACTTTTGTTTCTTATTCTTTATACGTTTTTTTTCTTCTTCGTACATTTGTTTCTTCTTCATACTTTTATTTCTCCTTCTTCGTACTTTTGTTTCTTCTTCTTTGTACTTTTGTACCTAATTCTTGACTCTTGTTTCTTCTTCTTGGTAATTTTGTTTCTTCTTCTTCGTATTTTTGTTTTTTCTTCTTCTTCGTACTTTTGTTTCTTCTTCTTGACTCTTGTTTCTTCTTCTTGGTACTTTTGTTTCTTCTTCTTCGTACTCTCGTTTCTTCTTCTTCGAACTTTTGTTTCTTCTTTTTCGTACTTTTGTTTCTTCTTCTTTGTACTTTCGTTTCTTCTTCTTTGTACTTTTGTTTCTTCTTCTTGGCACTTTTGTTTCTTCTTCTTCGTACTTTTGTTTCTTCTTCTTTGTACTTTTGTTTCTTCTTCTTGGCACTTTTCTTTCTTCTTCTTGATACTTTTCTTTCTTCTTCTTTGTACTTTTGTTTCTTCTTCTTGGCACTTTTGTTTCTTCTTCTTGATACTTTTGTTTCTTCTTCTTTGTACTTTTATTTCTTTTTCTTGGTACTTTTGTTTCTTCTTCTTTGTACTTTTATTCCTACTTCTTGACTCTTGTTTCTTCTTCTTCGTACTTTTGTTTCTTCTGCTTTGTACTTTTGTTTCTTCTTCTTTGTACTTTTGTTTCTTCTTCGTACTTTTGTTTCTTCTTCTTGACTCTTGTTTCTTCTTCTTTGTACTTTTGTTTCTTCTTTTTTGTACTTTTGTTTCTTCTTCTTCGTACTTTCGTTTCTTCTTCTTTGTACTTTTGTTTCTTCTTCTTTACTCTTGTTTCTTTTCTTTGTACTTTTGTTTCTTCTTCTTCGTACCTTTGTTTCTTCTTCTTTGTACTTTTGATTCTTCTTCTTTGTACTTTTGTTTCTTCTTCTTGGCACTTTTGTTTCTTCTTCTTCGTACATTTGTTTCTTCTTTTTTGTACTTTTATTCTTTCTTCTTCTTGGTACTTTTGTTTCTTCTTCTTCGTACTTTTGTTTCTTCTTCTTTGTACTTTTGTTTCTTCTTCTTCGTACTTTTGATTCTTTTTCTTTGTACTTTTGATTCTTCTTCTTGACTCTTGTTTCTTCTTCTTGGTACTTTTGTTTCTTCTTCTTCGTACTTTCGTTTCTTCTTCTTTGTACTTTCGTTTCTTCTTTTTTGTACTTTTGTATCCTCTTCTTTGTACTTTTTTTTCATCTTCTTGACTCTTGTTTCTTCTTCTTGGTACTTTTGTTTCTTCTTCTTGGCACTTTTGTTTCTTCTTCTTCGAACTTTTGTTTCTTCTTCTTTGTACTTTTGTTTCTTCTTCTTGGCACTTTTGTTTCTTCTTCTTGATACTTTTGTTTCTTCTTCTTTGTACTTTTATTTCTTTTTCTTGGTACTTTTGTTTCTTCTTCTTTGTACTTTTATTCCTTCTTCTTGACTCTTGTTTCTTCTTCTTCGTACTTTTGTTTCTTCTTCTTTGTACTTTTGTTTCTTCTTCTTTGTACTTTTGTTTCTTCTTCTTCGTACTTTTGTTTCGTCTTCTTGACTCTTGATTTTTCTTCTTTGTACTTTTGTTTCTTCTTTTCTGTACTTTTGTTTCTTCTTCTTCGTACTTTCGTTTCTTCTTCTTTGTACTTTTGTTTCTTCTTCTTTACTCTTGTTTCTTCTTCTTTGTACTTTTGTTTCTTCTTCTTCGTACCTTTGTTTCTTCTTCTTTGTACGTTTGTTTCTTCTTCTTCGTACTTTTGTTTCTTCTTGTTTTTACTTTGGTTTCTTCTTCTTGGCACTTTTGTTTCTTCTTCTTCGTACATTTGTTTCTTCTTTTTTGTACTTTTATTCCTTCTTCTTCTTTGCACTTTTGTTTCTTCTTCTTGACTCTTGTTTCTTCTTCTTTGTACTTTTGTTTCTTCTTCTTCGTACTTTTGATTCTTTTTCTTTGTATTTTTGTTTCTTCTTCTTGATACTTTTGTTTTTTCTTCTTGGTACTTTTGTTTCTTCTTCTTTGTAATTTTGTTTCTTCTTCTTGACTCTTGCTTCTTCTTCTTGGTACTTTTGTTTCTTCTTCTTTGTAATTTTGTTTCTTCTTCTTGACTCTTGCTTCTTCTTCTTGGTACTTTTGTTTCTTCTTCTTCGTACTTTTGTTTCTTCTTCTTCGTACTTTTGTATCTTCTTGGTATTTTTGTTTCTTCTTCTTTGTACTTTTTTTCGTTCTTCTTCTTTGCACTTTTGTTTCTTCTTCTTGACTCTTGTTTCTTCTTCTTGGTACTTTTGTTTCTTCTTCTTCGTACTTTTGTTTCTTCTTCTTTGCACTTTTGTTTCTTCTTCATGACTTTTGTTTCTTCTTCTTGGTACTTTTGTTTCTTCTTCTTGGTACTTTTGTTTCTTCTTTTTCGTACTTTTGTTTCTTCTTTTTCGTACTTTGGTTTCTTCTTCATGGTACTTTTGTTTCTTCTTCTTTGTACTTTTATTACTTCTTCTTGACTCTTGTTTCTTTTTCTTCGTACATTTGTTTCTTCTGCTTTGTACTTTTGTTTCTTCTTCTTTGTGTTTTTGTTTCTTCTTCTTCGTACTTTTGCTTCTTCTTCTTTGTACTTTTGTTTCTTCTTCTTGACTCTTGTTTCTTCTTCTTTGTACTTTTGTTTCTTCTTCTTTGTACTTGAGTTTCATCTTGTTCGTGCTTTTGTTTCTTCTTCTTTGTACTTTTGTTTCTTCTTCTTCGTACTTTAGTTTCTTCTTCTTGGCACTTTTCTTTCTTCTTCTTCGTACATTTGCTTTTTCTTTTTTGTACTTTTATTCCTTCTTCTTCTTTGCACTTTTGTTGCTTCTTCTTGACTCTTGTTTCTTCTTCTTCGTACTTTTGTTTCTTTTCTTCGTACTTTTGATTCTTTTTCTTTGTACTTTTGTTTCTTCTTCTTGATACTTTCGTTTCTTCTTCTTGGTACTTTTGTTTCTTCTTCTTCGTACTTTTGTTTCTTCTTTTTCGTACTTTTGTTTCTTATTCATGGTACTTTTGTTTCTTCTTCTTGGTACTTTTGTTTCTTCTTCTTTGTACTTTTATTACTTCTTCTTGACTCTTGTTTCTTTTTCTTCGTACTTTTGTTTCTTCTGCTTTGTACTTTTGTTTCTTCTTCTTTGTACTTTTGTTTCCTCTTCTTTGCATTTTTGTTTCTTCTTCTTGACTCTTGTTTCTTCTTATTTGTACTTTTGTTTCTTCTTCTTCTTTGTACTTTTGTTTCTTCTTCTTCGTACTTTTGTTTCTTCTTCTTTGTACTTTTGTTTCTTCTTCTTCTTTGTACTTTTGTTTCTTCTTCTTCGTACTTTTGTTTCTTCTTCTTTGTACTTTTGTTTCTTCTTCTTCGTTCTTTTGTTTCTTCTTCTTGGCACTTTTCTTTCTTCTTCTTCGTACATTTGTTTCTCTTTTTTTGTACTTTTATTCCTTCTTCTTCTTTGCACTTTTGTTTCTTCTTCTTGACTCTTGTTTCTTCTTCTTCGTACTTTTGTTTCTTTTCTTCGTACTTTTGATTCTTTTTCTTTGTACTTTTGTTTCTTCTTCTTGATGCTTTCGTTTCTTCTTCTTGGTACTTTTGTTTCTTCTTCTTCGTACTTTTGTTTCTCCTTCTTTGTACTTTTATTCCTTCTTCTTGACTCTTGTTTCTTCTTCTTGGTACTTTTGTTTCTTCTTCTTTGTAATTTATTTCTTATTCTTGACTCTTGTTTCTTCTTCTTGGTACTTTTGTTTCTTCTTCTTCGTACTTTCGTTTCTTCTTCTTCGAACTTTTGTTTCTTCTTTTTCGTACTTTTGTTTCTTCTTCTTTGTACTTTCGTTTCTTCTTCTTTGTACTTTTGTTTCCTCTTCTTTGTACTTTTGTTTCATCTTCTTGACTCTTGTTTCTTCTTCTTGGTACTTTTGTTTCTTCTTCTTGGCACTTTTGTTTCTTTTTCTTCGTACTTTTGTTTCTTCTTCTTTGTACTTTTGTTTCTTCTTCTTGGCACTTTTGTTTCTTCTTCTTGATACTTTTGTTTCTTCTTCTTTGTACTTTTATTTCTTTTTCTTGGTACTTTTGTTTCTTCTTCTTTGTACTTTTATTCCTTCTTCTTGACTCTTGTTTCTTCTTCTTCGTACTTTTGTTTCTTCTGCTTTGTACTTTTGTTTTTTCTTCTTGGTACTTTTGTTTCTTCTTCTTTGTACTTTTTTTTCTTCTTCTTGACTCTTGTTTCTTCTTCTTTGTACTTTTGTTTCTTCTTCTTTGTACTTTTGTTTCTTCTCCTTCGTACTTTTTCTTCTTCTTCTTTGTTCTTTTGTTTCTTCTTCTTTGTACTTTTGTTTCTTCTTCTTCGTACTTTTGTTTCTTCTTCTTTGTACTTTTGTTTCTTCTTCTTGGTACTTTTGTTTCTTTTTCTTGGCACTTTTGTTTCTTCTTCTTCGTACATTTGTTTCTTCTTTTTTGTACTTTTATTCCTTCTTCTTCTTTGCACTTTTTTTCTTCTTCTTGACTCTTGTTTCTTCTTCTTTGTACTTTTGTTTCTTCTTCTTCGTACTTTTGATTCTTTTTCTTTGTACTTTTTTTTCTTCTTCTTGATACTTTTGTTTCTTCTTTCTTTGTACTTTTGTTTCTTCTTCTACGTACTTTTGTTTCTTCTTATTGACTCTTGTTTCTTCTTGGTACTTTTGTTTCTTCTTCTTTGTACTTTTAATCCTTCTTCTTCTTTGCACTCTTGTTTCTTCTTCTTGACTCTTGTTTCTTCTTCTTGGTAATTTTGTTTCTTCTTCTTGGTACTTTTGTTTCTTTTTTTTGTACTTTTGTTTCTTCTTCTTTGTCATTTTGTTTCTTCTTTTTTGTTCTTTTGTTTCTTCTTCTTGACTCTTGTTTCTTCTTCTTGGTTCTTTTGTTTCTTCTTCTTGGTACTTTTGTTTCTTCTTCTTCGTACTTTTGTTTCTTCTTCTTTGTACTTTTGTTTTTTCCTCTTGACTCTTGTTTCTTCTTCTTGGTACTTTTGTTTCTTCTTTTTCGTACTTTTGCTTCTTCTTCTTCGTACTCTTTTTTCTTCTTCTTGACTCTTGTTTCTTCTTCATGGTATTTTTGTTTCTTCTTCTTTTTCGTACTTTTGTTTCTGCTTACGTTTTACTTTTGTTTCTTTTTCTTTATACGTTATGTTTCTTCTTTCTTTGTTCTTTTGTTTCTCCTTGATACTTTTGATTCTTATTCTTCGTACTTTGGTTTTTTATTTTTGTACTTTTGTTTCTTCTTTCTTGGTACTTTTGTTTCTTCTTCTTTGTACTTTTGTTTCTTCTTCTTTGTACTTTTGTTTCTTCTTTCTTGGTACTTTTGTTTGTTTGTTCGTTTATGCTGGACTGTGATATGCAAATACGAAATCCAGTCAATCAATAATGTTCAGTTTTGGACTAATGCCAACTGGAAAAGTATGAACACTCTTATCTACACCTTCTTTTTGTTAAATAGTATCACTTCTGTTTTTCAACTAAGATTGTTTTGATATTAAGGTTGCTTGGTTGTATTCTACGGCATATAAACTTTTGATGGTCATTTAATGCCATATCCAGTTTATACATCATTTTCATCATCATGTCATGCTGCTAGCACCGATTTTCCTAACTCTCTCTCTCTCTCTCTCTCTCTCTCTCTCTCTCTCTCTCTCTCTCTCTCTCTTTCCATTTTTCTCTATCATCTATCGTTTTTGGCAGTGTCCTCACAGAGTTGTTAAAGACAGGTTCTAGTAGGTCGTCCAACACTCGGACGTCCGTGTGAAGGAGTCTATAAGAGAACGTCGCTCAAGGGTTTGGTCTTACTTCCCCAGCTCTGTTCCGTTTGTCTTGTCTGTCTTATTTGGGTGGTTTTAGAGATGGGAGGTTGATGGTCGTACAATTACTGTTTTGTGGGATGTTGCTTCCAGGATTTGTTCATTATAACTCATTACATTCTTATGCGATTCCCTTTTAGCTTTTTTCTCGATACAATTTGTCATTGTGCAAGTGGTGCGTCCATATGGTAGTATGGACACGACTGCTGTTTGTAAAGAATTGTGTTTTATTTTATCGGATAGGTTTGATTTCTATATGATCGACAACCTATCGATCACAGTTCATGCCCTCGCTAGTCACTGTTTTACACATATATTAAATGTATATGATTTATAAACCAATAGTTTGTGAGTAGCATACTTTACACGAGCCAAGGGTCATTTGTTTGCACACAGTTAAATGGTTTCAGATATTTTATTTAACACAAATAGTTCTATTTGCCAAAGTTAAATGGTTTGCAGTATACTATTTATAAAACTTTTCTGTTTGACTTATTGATTGGACTAAAACAGGTACTACCGCTCCGGGTCAGGTTGTGCCTTGGAGGAATGGCAATAAAGAGGTATTCTACATTTGTTAAATACCTAAGATTGGAGTCTCACCATCAGGTGCAGTTTAAATTTATTTTCAGGACACTCCGTGTGGATCTTACTCCTCTGCAGAGATGCAGCCAGCGTATTCTACAGTACTATCGCTATCTATGTATATAGAATGAATGGGAACCTGCAAAATTAAATATATGCACGTATACATTTCTTCAGATGCTGATATATTCTTATCTATATACTCTTTACTTATTATTCATGATTAATCAACTGATGGTTTGTCATCTTTGAGAGGGTTTTATGTCACGAAATGATTCGTGCAAAAGAAGAAATAGCGAGTTTTTTTTTTAAATCGTTCTTCTTCCTATAAAGAATGCATGAAACTAGACGGCCCTTGCCATTTGACATTACTTGGATCAGTTGTTTAGCATGAATACAATTTCTAATTATGTTGCCTATTGGAAACCTGTTTTTTTTTTTTTTAATTTCTTTTTTTTGGAGAGGGGTTGGTTCTTCTATCTATATCTCTAAAATGAATCGGAAGTTTAAGAGAATGTGGATTTCTTACCGAACGGAATGGTTTCGACTAAAAAAAAAAAAAAAAAAAAAAAAGGAAAAAAAAAAAAAGATCGAAAAACTATAATAATCATAGATTACCTTTTTTTGTCTTGTTTTTAAAAATTGACCTGCGAAATATTAATTTATGTTTTAAGACTTTTTAAAATCTTATTTTAGAGCATTTTTGCCAGAGAAGCCATTTCACGAAATGGATCCTGAAGTTTTCCATCGCTCAAATTTTAAGAAAAAATAGATTTCATAATGATAGTGGTGGTAGTGGTGGTAGTAGTCGTGATGTTCGTGGAAGTGTTAGTATTAGAGGAGGTAGTGGAAGTAATGACAATAATGGTAGTAATGGAGGTGGGAGCTATTTTGGTGTGGTGGTGATGGGGAGGCACTTAATAAAATAAGGTAAATATATAATTTAAGATGAAGATGATGATGTACATGATGATAGTGAAAACAAGAATAGATGATAATGATGAATATATATATATATATATATATATATATATATATATATATATATGCAGTGTGTGATATATATAAATATCGGTGATAGAGGGTGTATATCTAAGTTAAGATAGCGTAAACACAGAGTCAATGGCACTTAGTGACCGACAGTTATATATATATATATATATATATATATATATATATATACACATTTTATATATATATATATAAATATATATATACACACATTATATATATATATATATATATATATATACACATTATATATATATATATATATAAATATATATATACACACATTATATATATATATATATATATATATATATATAAATTAAATCGCAAGTCGGGCCTATCCCACTAAAGTTTCGCCTCACTGGCTCATCAGGGAATCTAGTACCGACTGACGACACTAGGATATATATATATATATATATATATATATATATATATATAATGTGTGTTTGGGGCAGCATTTCCTCGTTGAGACATATTCAATTAAATATTATGAACATCTTTTGTCTACATATTTTTATTTTGATCCCTCCAAATTACTGTCAGGATGTAATAATATCCTGCAAGAATCGGCTTATAAATTTTCCATAATTATTTGGTTCCCAAGTGTTTTCAAACTCCTCTTGGGCCATCATCAGTGTGTATGTATATTGCAAGATGTGAAATAAAAATACTTCAAGGCACCTTCTAAAAAAAATTCAGTCCTTAATTTTACTCCCGAACTAAACAAAAACAATAAAAATCTCCCTTTTAGCTGTTTTGATTGATGCTACAATAAATAATATTAACTTTACTGCCTCTAATTACTAAAAAATACTTATAAAACTCCAGTACCGTCAACTTTAAAAGTGAATGCCATCATCAGAGGGTGTGTATATTGCAAAAGTACAATACAGCCTATTATTCATAATAGGGTAACTTTTTACAAATTTCGTTCTATAAATGGCGACAGTAAAAAGCGGACTAACAAACAAGCTTGTACCACTTAATCATCATCATCATCTTCATGTCGTACTGGTAGCACGGATATCCCTGACCCTCTCTTGCCACTTTTCCCTATCGTTCATCGCCTCAGGCATGTCTTCTGGACAACATCCCGTATCCTCACATAGTTGCTGAATGTATGTTCGTGCTGGTCGTCCTGCTTTTGCACGGCCATGTGTGGGGGTCTATAAGAGTACATCACTTATGAGTTCGTCCCTGCTTCTCCAGCAGTATCCTGCATGTCTGGTTCGTCTAACTTGAATAGTTTTCGTGACAGCATGCAGGTGGCCGTACAGTTGGTGTCTTGTGGGGTGTTGCCGCCCGGACTTGTTCAATATTGCTCGCAGCATTCTTGTGTAATTGCCGTCTAGCTTCTTCTCCAGCCGTTTTGTTAGAGTCCATAAAACATTCAAAATTACGAAATATTTTTGATAACCATACTAAATTCAAGTAATTAAATAAGAATCTCATCAACGAACTTAAATTTAAAAAAAATCAACAAACTAAGGATTGCTAATGATGCAGAGTGTGATAACACAAAGATACTCAAAATCTCAGTAATTTTTTCCGAAATGTCATAATACATAAACCTAACCATCATCTGCGTACAATAATATCACGAGTACCTATATCGATTTATGAACTCACAAAATCAATAAATCAACTTATTACTCCATAGGAACCCAGTAAATAAAACATAAACTCAACACAAGATTTAATTCAAATCCTACGCTTACAAAAACTCACCAATGGAATATTAGTTTCACTCGATGAGCAAAAATCTGTTTACTAATGGATTAGTCAAAGAAACCATTGATATTATTATAAATAATAATATCGATAACAACCCACCCATCCTTCCCCTTAAAATCAACCCTAACATATTCTAAGAATTACGCTTAACGTGCATTACTAAAATTCCATTGTACGACCTCTTAGGTAACATCTACAAATAAAAAGATAGTGTATCTATGGGAACGGTCTTTGGTTCGATTTTCAGTAATTTTTATATGTCTGATCTTGAAAATAAACTATTTAATAGCATTAAAAAAAAGTCACAATCTACCTAAGATATGAAATAAACATACTACAAGACACCTTCCAAAATCATTCAGTCCCACGAACAAAACAAAAACAATAAAAATCCCCTTTTTAGATGCTTTGATTGATACTACTATGAATAGTATTAACTTTATTACCTCTAATTATAAAAAAAAGGGCTAATAACAAATCCTTTAAAGGTGAATGCACCCTTCCGATATAAAATAGCAACCATTAATCACCTAATATCCCGGGTTAAATTAATCTCCTCCTCCAAAATAATATTTCAAAAAGAAGTAAAAGACATAAAACAAACCCTCATTTATGGGTTCCCTAACAGCATTGTTGATGAAGAAATTAAATGACCAATTGAAATAACTTAGTCAACAAAATAAACACTGCAGCAATCTGATCAATTAAAAAACATTTATCAAACTTTTTTTTTAATCGCAACCAGATCCACTACAATTATGAATTTGCTGAAAATATCTTGAAAATGCTAATTCGAAGAAACAAAATCCCCATTGACTCGAATAAAAAATAAAACTGATCATGTATTAAAATAAATTTAAAACCTCTAACTTTGTTATTAACAATAATTCTTCCCACCTCGGTTGGAGTTTCACAAAGAACTAACATTATATATCAATTTAAATGTCTTTTAAGAGATTGTGTAGCAAAAAAATATACGTTGATTTAACATCA
Source organism: Sepioteuthis lessoniana (assembly GCA_963585895.1). Classification (NCBI taxonomy): domain Eukaryota; kingdom Metazoa; phylum Mollusca; class Cephalopoda; order Myopsida; family Loliginidae; genus Sepioteuthis; species Sepioteuthis lessoniana. Next base: position 24,040,036 of record OY757938.1, read on the forward strand.
ACCACTTTGTCGAGTCGACTCACCCAACCTCAATAAAATTGATTTCGAAACTAGTGCTTATGTTCTCAAATGTCTTTAGCTACTGTTGCCATTTATAGAACTAAATTTTAAAAAAAGAAAAAAAGTCACCTCAGTATAGATAAAACGCTGTTTTGTACTTTTGCAATACACATCCTTCCTGATGATAGCCAAAGAGGGGTCTGAAAATAGTTGGGAACCAAATAATAACGGAAAGTTTATAAGCCAATTACAGCCGGATATAAGAAAATCCATATGGTGATTTGGAAGGATCAAAATACAAATATGTAGACAAAAGATATCGGAAATATTAATGATAATAATAATATATATATATATATATATATACGAAATTCGTTCAGTTAATGAACTGAATTTTATCTAAGGAGTTTGTAATAGAAAGCACTGTTTACAGTTGTACCTTTTTCAAGGAAATAAATAGTGATGGGTCCTTTCGTCTCTCAGAACACTGTCAGCATGACCTTCTTTATTGACTACTGTACATGGAGCTTTGTCTTTACCTGAGGCTCAATGTGTTTCCACTTCAAGGACCGACTTTTCGACACAGTCTTGTAGAGGAAAACTCGTGTTTAGCCCAACTGTAAACATTTTTTTAGATTAAGACTTGCTTCTCGGTACACAAAACTCATTTGGCTGTAAATATCACATGGTTTGGATTTTTTATCGTCCAAAAATTCTATTACAGAACTTTGTTCAAGCCAGGAACACTGTGTTTGATTTCCAACCATTCTGAATTGATTAAAAACATATTTTTGGGAGATCAAAATAATTTTGCAATTAACAATGTAGAAAAAATCCAAAAATCTTTTTTTTTTTTTTTTTTAAAAAATGTTTTAAAATCCCCTTTTTTACTGAATGAACCTTTTATATGTGTGTGTGTTTGTGTTTGCATTTGTGTGTGTGTGTGTTGATGCAAATAATATTGTTTGGTTTATTTATAGATAAACAGTGCTCAATATCTTTACAAGAATAAATATATCTTGGTCTGATGATGGCACTTGCGAATCACCAAGTGGCTTCGCTATCCGAACTTTGATACATATGCTCAGGCCTGAGAGAACCGATTTATCAATTTCTGCGGTTCGCCACTTTTTGAGGAGATGGTACCATCTGGATTAAGATTTACTTACTTGCTATATATATATATATATATGAATTCAAAAAATACAAATCTCTTCGTGGACCTAATTATTTTAAGATATATACATGTATACATAATGCATTAATAAATTGGTAAGCTTTAGAATTGGTTAAAAGTTTTAACTGACACTAAGTAAAATGTTCTTATTATTTACAATTGCAAAAGATTTTACTTATATAACCATTTTTGCTACCTAGCTCTTTTTCCTTTATTTTGTTCATCAACCTTTTTATTCTATATGTTATATAGTCATCTGCTGATTCATGCAGAAATATACATATATATGCTGGATACATACCGATGCAATAATAATTAAGATGCCCGATGATAAAGACACAGGAATAAACGACGCATGTAGGAAAGAAGACGCAGGAAGACTTCTTTATAAAATATTTTACCTCTCACTTTATTTGTAAGGTTTCGAAAAGGGTTACTCAAAGTTTGCGTGTGAGTGGTAGCTGGGGACCGAACATTACTGAAATATTTTGACCCCAAAGTTATGGCCGTCAGCGTTGTGTCTTTCTCGTTCTCCATGGTTGCTCAACCGGACCCTGGAGTAAACTCTTCTGTGTGCTGGCTTTCCCTACTACACGCGTCTACTTTCGTCTTCCACTGTACTGCTTGCCCTCCTTCTCGCCTATCTCGCACTGTCCTCAATTCGTCGGCCTTATATTACCTTCAAACTCCCACGCAGTAATATAGACACGCCTCAACGCCTACGCAAACTCTTCCGATTTCCAGCGACCGGGATGTGTCACTTCCTTCCGGTGCACCACCTTGAATGGCATTTTTGGCCGGGTCAAAAGGTCAAAACATAACATATAGAAGTCAAAATAGTTTAAATACAAATTTTTTGAATAAGTCGCCTATTTTTTAAAAAGTGTTGAATCTACTATCATGTCAAGCCACACCACTATCAAATAGAGACCCGACTTTTTTCAATTTATCTTCTAATTTAGTGAAATTAATTCTAAAAATTTACCCAAGTTCCTTATTGCGAATAATTTGGCTTTATCTTTTATACATAATTAGAGAGATAGACGGACTGTTAGATTAAATAGATTGAGAGAAATAGAAAAAGGTAGACTGATATTAATGTACATAGAATGTGTTATAGAATTTTAAAAATAGGTAGATATGAACAAAACACACACAAACACACATAGATAGATAGATGTGATATAATTCTTTTTTTAAAAAAAAATACGTTTTGTTTTAAAAATAGATTTTCGAACACTAATCATATCACATAAATTTGAAACAGAAAGCCACCCACGTAAATAGAATTTTTAAAACTTCCTCGCTCTTTATTGTTTCATTTAAAAATGCTTACGCCCTGATCAAGGTTTCGTGGTTTCACATTTAAAAAAGCTAAACGTTTAATTTTAGCCAATGATTCGAACTATCAATAAAATCTTCCTTGTGTTTCTTAATATTTGCATATATATATATATATATATATATATATATATATATATATATATGTGTGTGTGTGTGTGTGTGTGTGTGTGTATGTTGTGAGGATATATATATATATATATTTTTTTTTTGGTCCAGTTAAACCGGAGTTGGGAGTAATTCCATCAGGACAAGAAGTTATTCAAGCATGAATATTTAAAATTTTCCTGGTAAAGAGCTCAATGTACCAATAATACAGAGCAATAAATTCTTTAAGAAAAACAACGAAACCGGTCACATAGGATTATAAATTTATTTCAATCCTGTTACGCATTTTTGAAGTTTCCAAAAACACGAAAAAAGTAACAGGACTTCTTCAGATCTTTTGGATAAAAAAATTTAGAATAGACACATAGTAGTGGGAGGGGATAGTGGGAGGGGGTCGAAGAGGGGTGAGGAGTTACCTCTTCACTAAGCCAACTTCCGTTTTAAATCTATATTTCGGTTAGCAATGTTGTAAATATTGTTTTTTTAAAGAAAATTTTTTTCTTTTAATTATTAAATTTTTAAAAAATTTATATTTAGACCTAACTTACAGAAGTTATTATTTAAAGTTTATATCTTAGTCAATAAAAAATCTGTAAGTTAGGTCTAAATATGAATTTTTAAAAAATTTATTAATTAAAAGAAAAAAATTAGTGATGAGGTAACACTTCAAATGGCATATTGTGCCACTTGACCTTGGTACGACGAATTGTCAAGGAGGAGAAAAAAACCTTAAATTCAAGGCTGCTGTACTAAACTAAAAAATTGACCCCCGGCGAGATTGTTTGATAAAGATATATAGAGGGAGTAAGCATGCGATGATGACCAAAGGAAAAATCCAGGAAGTAGGGAAAAAAAAAACATTAAATTTTTTGACTGCGAGCCAGAAGAGTTGGTACGGGTAATAGTGTTTTCTTCTGATGGTCTGAGAGGGTTATTATACTACATTGTTTTTTAATCCACTCGGACCATGAGAAGAATGCACTATTAACCGTAGCAATTGTTCTGTCTTACGGTAAATTTCTTTTTAAGTGTATTTTTCTTTCTCCCACACCTGAATTTCCTTTTGATCAGCATCACATGTGAACTTCCTCCAGTACCAAATCAATTGTCATTGACGCAATTCTCTGAAGAGAAGTAATCAAAACAAAGGGTCACCTTTTTTAGGATTTTAATTTGTTCTTTTTTTTAATGATTTTAAAACGTTCTTAATACCATGCACTTTCTTTTAAAGGAATATATACATACATATATATATATATATATATATATATATATATATATATATATATATATATATATATTAATAATAAGTAAATATATATTAGTTTTTATATAATTTTTTTATAGCATGGAAGCTTGTCTGCGACGTCAGGTTCATGACGTTTTACAAACCGAAATCCTCCGCCAGCTCTACCTGATGTTTGGCGTTTATAAAACGTCATGAAATCTGTGGTCGCAGACAAGCTTCCATGGTATAAGATATATACAAAAACTAATATATATTTACTTATTATTAATATATAATAGCGCTATCGCAGATATTGGGCATTCTACAAATTACGTGGTACATTCAATAAGTTTCCAGACCTTTTTGTACAGGCATTTAAAATCGTCGTAGACTCTTGAAAATTCAGTATGTTATTGCTATACATCTTATGACATGACTGACCAATTTTTATGATTTCAGGTTTAAATGAACAGCTACAGCAGCAATTGGAATACACCCTACTAAAGCCTGATTTTCACAGCTAGTGAATCTAAAAAATGCAACTTCACGTGAGGACACTTTAGAAGAACGATATGCAATAAAATTCTGTTATAAACTTGACAGTTTTTGAGTAGCATAAGAGATTCAAGGAAGGCAGAGAGTCTGTGAGGGATGATGAGAGGTGTGGGAGGAGTAAGAAAGTCAGAACACCAGAGTTGATTGGCCGAAAGGTTTGGGTTAGGGTTACTATGTTGAGGTTTTAATGGAGCTCAGGAAGAGATTTCGTCGGAAGAGCTGCTCTTCGAATCGGGTCAGTGGCATTTCCAGCAGAACAATGCATTAGTCTCACAACTCCATCCTTATCACAGACTATTTGACCAAGATGGGCATCAAGACAGTTCCCCACCCTCCCTATAGTCCAGACCTAGCCCCTCTGTGACTTTTGGTTATTCCCTAAGCTCAGAGGCTGTCGTTATGAGACAATTGAGGAGATGAAAGAGGCTGTGACGAAGGTCACTGACACGCTCACACAAGAAGACTTCCATGGGGGCCTTCCAGAAGTTATTGGAACGTTACAACAAGTGCATTGCAGCTGAAGGAGATTACTTCGAAGGGGACTAGAATTTCATGTGTGTACTATCAAAAATACAACTGGACATTGGCCTAGCGGTTAGAGTGTTTTGCCAATGGCCCGGGAGACCTGGGTTCAATCCCAGGTCGAGTCATACCAAAGACTCAAAAAATGGTACTTGATGCCTCCTTGCTTAACACTCAGCATTATAAGGTATGGATCAAGGGTAAAGTGGAGCAATCCAGGGAAAGGAGTAGCGCCCTCCCCTACACCTTGGTGTAGTAGCTATCGAAAAGGGAACCTTCGGGTCACCCTCGACTATGGTCGCCAACTTTACTTACTTCACTTACTATCAATAAAAGTGCCCATACGAAAAGAGTCTGGAAACTTATTTAATGATTCTCGTATATCGCATTTGGTTTGTCACAAATCCATGAAGTGAGATAGTGACAACTAACACTGTTACAATATATATATATATATATATATATATATATATATATATATATATATATTATACAATCCAGTAAATCTGAAGTAAGGAATAATTCCAATCAGGTCTAATTGTTAAATAAGTTGTTGACGTACAGATACAGTTACGAAAACAGGCGGACTCCGTCGTTCCGATCCAAAAGGTTTTATATATTTCTGACTTAGGTTCTTAGCCACGAGAAGAGAGACACAATTCTTAGTAGGCTATCCATACTATCGGACCCCACGAAGGCGCGGCGCATCTTGCGATGTCCAAGACCTCTATCTGTAGAGATCCGAGAAACTTAACCACCGCTGCAACGGTACAGAACTCAAATCTCTGCTTCAATGGCAGAAACTCAATTGTCTGCCTGCATGGTCCAATCTCAACTACCAACGGAATCTTTTTTAAAATCCTCAAATTCTCAGGACCATCTCTTCGGGGCATGACGTCGTCCACACTCCAGCCCCATTTCCTGTCTGGGGGTTTATTATGACAACACTGAGTGTCAAACCCTTTGTGCGCGAGTATAAACTGGACCCACTGCTATGCAACTGAACTCTTAACCCGAATAGTTCAAAGCCCGAACAAACTGAATGGTAAAATAGGATTAAGGAAAAGTGATTAATATAAAAAGAAAACATTTCTTAATTATATAGCATAATGAAATATCCTAAAATAGAATATTAGATTTAAAAAATCCTAGTAAAGAGCTGAATGTAAATAAAATCCAAAGAGCAAATAATTTTCTTTTCGATTGTTGTTTTTTTTTTTTAAGAAGAAAAATATCGTCATCATCATGTCGTGCTATCAGCACGGATATCCCTGACCCTCTCTCGCCACCCCTCCCTATCGTCCATTGCTTCCGGCAGGTCTTCAGGAATACATCCTGTATCAGCACTGAGCTGCTGTGTGTAGGTTTGAGCTGGTTGTCCTGCCTTTGCTCGTCCATGTGAAGGGGTCCACAGGAGTACATCACTTATGAGCTATATATATATATATATAACTTTTAAAAAATTTTGATATCATTTGAGGTGTACAGGGTGTTTTAGTAAAATAGATATCTTTTCACGATCAAGTAACTTGACTAATTCCCGATCAAATGATTACAAATTTTTCCAGCATGTGTAGAAACAACTAAAAATTCTATTTAAAGTTTTATGTTATTTTATTTCTTCTTATTTATTGAAATGTCATTCAATGAAAACGAAAAGGTGTTTAAACATTTAACGTATGATTTTGAGTAGTTTCAACACATGATGTTAAAGTCTGTGATCATTTGAACGAGCGGTCGTATCGATACTGCTGTATGGATGCACTACTTGGACGCTAACTAAACGACTGGAGAAGAAGCTAGACGGCAATTAGACAAAAATGCTGCGAGCAATATTGAACAAGTTCTGGCGGCAACATCCCACAAGGCACCAACTATACGGCCACCTGCCTCCCATCACGAAAACTATCCAAATTAGACGAACCAGACATGCAGGACACTGCTGGAGAAGCAGGGACAAACTCATAAGTGATGTACTCCTATGGACCCCACATATGGCCGGGCCAAATCAGGACGACCAGCTCGAACATACATACAGCAGCTATGTGAAGATACGGGATGTAGCTCTGAAGACCTACCAGAGGCGATGAACGATAGGGAGAAGTGGCAAGAAAGGGCCAGGGATATCCGTGCTAGCGGCACGACATGATGATGATGATGATGATGATTAGATTACCAAATAATATCGATTTTTCCGGGTATAATCTACCTTATTCTCAAAGTTTTGGGTTAATTACTCCCCAAATCTTCTCCCACAGGATTGGATTTGCCATTAAATAACCCACGAATGTTGATGTCATTCAAAAAAGGAATCAAACGAAGAGAACCAAATCAAGCAGTTTTTCTGAATCACCCTGTATATAAATCCAGGGTTTGTTTTTCGATAAAAACGCATATGCAGAAACATGATTATTGGTCAGAAAGTGTGAACCAAGTTTCTTACTTTTGACCTTATTCTAATAGATATATCAGTTCACTTCTTGCTAATATTTGGATGATTACATCTTTAAGGAGAGTCGAAAACGTAGATAACCTCTTAGAGATGCTCAACTTAAACCTTTAGATTTTTTTTAATAGAAAAAAACAAAACAAAACAAAAACAACTGTATTTTGTTTTGTCTGTCTTGGGAGCAGACTGTTGATTATACCCAGACAAATTCACAAGTAAATTCGGAATTTGGGCCCCAGGAAGGGCAAAGTATTGACACCTTGTTTCCATCTCAAATATCTTCAGGTCGAATTCATCACCAAATCTACTAGAGTTTCATTGACTTATTTATAAACAACTTATTTTCTTCAATGTATTTCTTCTCTCTCAGTCTCTCTCTCTCTCTCTCTCTCACACACACAGACCGACACACACACACACACACACACACACACACACACACACACACACATATATATATATATATATATATATATACTCATATTCTTATATATATATAAATACACACACACACACACACATATATATAAATATATATACATGAATGTATACATATTTATATATATGAAAAAATATGCACGAATGTATACATTATTTATTTATGTGAATGTATATATATATATGAATATAGATATGTATATGAATGTATATACCTATGTGTATACCCACCCATTGGGCTTGTGGTAGAGTGTTCGCTAATGGGTTGGGAGACTGGGGTTCAATCTCAGGTCGAGTCATACTAAAGACTTAAAAAATGGTACTTGATACCTCCTTGCTTAACACTCAGCATTATAAAGTACGTTTCAAGGGTAAAGTGGAGCAATCCAGGGAAAGGAGTAGCGTAACCTTTACCACATAGGTGTAGTAGCTATTGAAAAGGGAGCCTGCGGGTCGCCCTCGACTACGGTCACCAACTTTACTTACTATATATATATTACGGGGTATGGAGAGTCGAAGTTAGAAAGCTACAAAATGATAATTTCTGGGGAAGGAGAAAGAAGAAAAAAAGAAAAAAAGTAGACATAGAGTCTACGGGAAAACAGAGCTGACCACTGAGTGACTCAGCCTTGAGCCCTTGTGGTGACTCAGCCTTGAGCCCATGTTGTAGGTCAGCCAGCTACGAGTGAATGACTACGGTAATTAAAAATAACTAGAAAAAATGGAGGTCTCAAACCTTCTGCGCAGGTGTGGAACCACCAGAAACAGATATTGTCCTCCCTCCGACACCAGGTGGAAGTAAGTGGACGACTCAAGTTTTAAAGTGAGTTAGCAGCCAGTGGTGTCGCGGTAAAAACATGAGACGAGCATGTTAAGACAAACAAAAATTACAGACCTCATTTTCGATTGGGCTCCGAAAATGGGTCTCATACAAGACGCAAACCTGTGAAGACAAAACCAGCAAACGAAAACGTCATAACTACAAGAAAATTGAAAGAAAATTCAAGATCTGTGTTTGCTCTCTCTTTCTTTTCATGTCATGTTGTTCTCTTTGGCCAGCTAACGCGGTAGCTCAGTTTTCATTCTCTCTTTCTTTCTCCCGGCGGCTATTCAGAATGTGTGGTAGCAAATAAACTTTTTTGTCAGTGAACTAAGACAGAGGTTCGTATGGTCATCAACTTTTCCCGCAGTGAGGTTACAAAAGGCTCCGTAACGATAAAACCATTAACACGTTCTTACGTAGTTGTACAAATTGTTATGCGTAGACGAGGTGGTACAACTGTATATTTGATGCAGTAACATTACGACTTTCTATTTGGTACCAATTTCACATTAAAGAATATATATATATATATATATATATATATATATATGTATGTAATGCATGAACATATATATATATATATTAATTTACATATGTGTATGTGTGTGTGTGTTTTTTTTGTGTATATATATGTGTGTGTGTGTGTGTGTTTGTGTATATATATATATGTTTGTGTGTTTGTATATATATATATATGTGTGTGTGTGTGTGTGTGTGTTTGTGTGTGTATATATATATATATAATGCATGAACATATATATATATATATATATTAATTTACATATGTGTATGTGTGTGTGTGTGTTTGTGTGTGTATATATATATATATATATAATGCATGAACATATATATATATATATATATATATATATATATATATATATATATATATATTAATTTACATATGTGTATGTGTGTGAGTAACATTTGTAATATGTTTGTTATATTTATAGATCAAGAGTAGCTAATATCATTGATATTAAGAGCATATAATTAAGTATGGAAAAGTGGATTAAACAAAACATTGACTACAGATTTAAAAATGATATTTCGTCTTTATTCCCTAAAGATTTCATCAGAATGACGAGTATTTCAAAAGTTTAGCGAAGGAGGAAATACACAATTAAAAAAAAAAGGTGGAAGTGGTCATAAGAAGGAGAGTCACAAAAGAAAGAAGAGGAGAGATTGAGATATATAGAGGTTATTATCTATGACGCTGGTTCATTTTTGGAACATCTGGGCCATACCTAAGTTTACAGAGTGAGGAGGCTACAGCAACCGTACATCGTATAAAATTTCATCAAAAACTTGACCAAATGAAATGGATTATCTAAATAAAAAAAAGACGAAATATCATTTTTGAATTCGTTGTTAGTGTTCTGTTTATTCACTTTTCTATTTATTTTTCTCATCTTGTCAGATTTACCAAATCAAACAATTCTACACACACACACACACACACACACACACACACACACACACACACACACTCTCTCTCTCTCTCTCTTACACACACACACACACACACACACACACACATATATATATATATTTCATTAAATAATAAAGACAAATTTTGTCTGTATGATTTATTTAAGATCCTTTCAAGATTTCTGATAAATGTCTTAGTTTCTGGTTGTAATTGGTCGATGAATTTCCCAAAATTGTTCTGAGAACTTTCCGTCCTTTCATGGGCCATCAACAGGGCTTGCTTGCTTGTGTAATGTGTGTTTGTTTTTTTAAAGAGTTTAGAAAATTTTTGAAAAGTTTATACCATAACAAAAATATGGGAACGCAGAGTGTGAAAAAACAAGGTAAATGATGTATTTAAAAAAGGGTCGCTATTTAAAAAGGGAACAATATCAACGGAAATAGAATAATATCGGAATACGAGATAAAAAAAATGCTAAAAGCATTTCAAAACATTGTCACTATTTTTTAAATTAATTCTATTGATTTTACTTTTATTGGTTTTCATATGTAGGGCTTCTAGGATTTTCAGGGGTAGATTATCAATTTCGTGTGCGATTACAGAGGTGTTTTCAACTAGGATTTTTCGAAACTTGGATTTAGAAATAGAATGGTTCTTAAGATGAAAGGCAATAGAACTGGAATCATTAAGGTGCATTGTAAGTCGTCTGGAAAGAGTTGTAGTGGTAAGACCAACATACATACTATTTTTTTTTGGAGACACAGTCTCCCAAGGGACATTTAAACAAATATACGAAGTTGGTTCTATGAAAGCAAGCAACCCTTTATGATGGCCTATGAAGGGTCAGAAAGCGCTCAGAACGATTTGGGGAAACTAAGACACTTAACAGAAAACTTGAACGGATCCTAAATAAATTATACAAATTTTAGGTTTATCATTTAATGGTATATATATATATATATATATGTGTGTGTGTGTGTGTGTGTGTGTGGAATTGTTAGATTTAGTAAATCTGACAAGGTGAGAAAAATAAAATTTGTCTTTATTCTTTAATGAAACATGCTTAAATGAACGACTTCTGCCTAACCACACACACACACACACACACACACATGTATATATATATAAGTGTTGACAAAAAGTCAACGGTGTTAGTAACAGTCAGTTTCTCGGCTATATGTTCCTCCATCCAATGGTGTTTTTTGTGTATAGCTAATGTCTTTTTATATTGACCATGCTGGGAACAACTCGGGTGTTTCCGTTTAAGGGTCATTCCGGATAGGGCTAATCTATTGTTTGATGAACTTTCGATTTCCCTTCGCCCTCGTGTGTTTTGTGTTCCTCTATGATATCGAGCTTATAGAGTTACATTCAAGGGACCCAGTTTTAAGGATATTCATTTAATTTAAAACCGACAAAAATGAAGAGACGTTCAAAGGTGTAGAAGAGATGAAAAAGGAACCCCCCCCAGGAATATGGATGGAGGTGTTTAAATGAGCGAGAGATAAAACCGGAATTTCATGGCCTGCATCAAAAGTAAAGCTTCCAATTCCTTTTCAGTAAATATTGCTGAAAATGAATTGGAAGTTTTACTTTTGGTGTATATATATATATTGGAAACTTTTCTTTTGGTGTATATATATATTTGCTGCATATATACATTTGGTGCATATATATATTGGAAGCTTTACTTTTGGTGTGTATATATATATATATACGTGTCAATACACACTGAAGAGTTGTGATACAACGAAACAGTCTGTCTGGGGTTGACAATATATACGCTCCCCCATGGGGGCTGAGCACTCTGGCGAAGGAATTTACGGCTACCGCTCGCATAATACAAACCTCTTCGAACGAATTGAGCGCTCTGATATCCGGTAAGGTATAAAATGTAAACAAACGAACGCTGCCGCGGCTGTTGCTACTTAATATACCTTATAATTACCCAGCTGACGTGGTAAGTTTGTTGGCTAAGCGATCTGATACTAGGTCTCACGTAAAGTTGGGCGGGTTTCGATCCCAGAGTCAAGCATCCTACGTGCCTAGCCACATTGAAGAGTTGTGATACAACGAAACAGTCTGTCAGTGGATGACAATATATATATATATATTCATATTCATCATACAACGTGTGAAAGCACGTGCGATACCCTGTCCTCATCAGCCGCCAACCAGGGGTTATAACACAGTTTTGGTAGCTCAAGACGGTACTGCCACTCCTGGCACTACCAAGCAGCTTTTCCACCGGACAGGGTATTAAGAGAATTATATATATATATATATATATATACGCCAGATCAATTAGGAGCAGAGACTACACTGGACGTTAATCTTCATTTTTAGTGTGCAGTTTGTAATAAAAAAAACAAAAAAAAAACGCATTTACTTTCGGCTGTTAATATTATTACGCGTTTACAGTAACCGTTTCTTATGTAATCACACGGGAATAGTGGTTCCGCCTGTATTTCCTTTATGCTGAAAACTTCTTGCTTTTGACCAAATCCAACTTGATGCATATTGCGCCGCGGTCTGAAGACGATTTGAGGCAACTTTAAAACTGCAGCCAGTGATTCCTATTACATGGTAGTGTCTGTGCCCCTGGGTTTCAGGCATGTTGCCAATGGTCGGACAGAATGAAGATTAACAACACCCACCAAAACGATTAATATGGTTAATTTTTTGTTCGAAAAGAGGGGATTATTTGTGTATATATGTTTGTGTATTATTGAATGTACTGTTGTTCCCGCGTACATATATACGTATGTTTGCGTTTGTACTAGTACATACTTCCGCTGTCTGCTGGGAAACGAAAGAAGAGTGTGAGAAGGGAAGAGTGGGTGAGGGAGGGGAGAATTTATTGCACATTTAGAATTTGTTTTTCTTTCTAACTTTATGGTAGCTAAAGGCTTACTTTGATTTCAATATGAAATGTCTGTTTTGAGGGGAATTTTGTTGAGTGATGATGATGAATAAAATTAAAATCATCGTCATGTTAACTTTTTTAGGGACAACTTCACAAAAATATGACCAAAATTATAAAAAAAAACACACAACAAAAAATAAAAAACAACAAGCTAACAGAAACTAACAACCAGAGCAATTGCAGGGACAAATCAACATGCCCTCCCTACGAGGAAACTGCATAAAAAAGCGTGGTATGCAAGGGCACTGTAAGGACAAACAATTCAACGTAAAACTACAGAGGCATAACGGGGAGAACCTTCAAAGAAAGAATATACGCCCACGAACTGACAATAGAAATATGTGTAAATATATAAAGATGGATAACAGTAGATACGCAAACATATGTATATATGTATGCACGAGCAACAGCGCATACACAATTACTCCAACATTCAATAACAAACTTAGGGACACGTACACACAAATAACCCCCCATATTAATCGTCTTTTCAATCTTTCCTCTTTCCGACGATTGCAAAATGCATGAAACTCAGGGTCACAAACACTACCTAGTATGCTCCCCTACCCCCGTAGGGTTGAGCTCTCTCGCGAATGAATTAATCGCGTTGCCATTAGATTATATGCAAGGCTCTTCATATGAAATGAGCTCTCGGTAGCCGTTAAGCGGATGTATGTAAACAGTGGTAATTGTGATTCATAACTGTTTAAAGTTTACTTCACTGCTGCTGGTTTCCTCGTGGCTGAGGTGTAGAGGCTTGGATTGGGGTTTGAGTCAACCGGGTTTCGATCCGAGCTACGAGAATGACTATATATATATTGTCAGCCACAGACAGATCTGTTTCGTTCTATCAGAACTCATCAGTGTGGCTAGACAGTATCTTCCCGTAGCTGGGATCGAAACCCGGTTGACTCAAACGTCAAACCAAAGCTTATATCCATTCAGATATTAGTTGCGAAGTAAATTTTTAACGGTTATGAATCACAATTACTATTGTTTACAAACATCCGTTCAACGGTAGCCGAGACCTCAATTCAACTACGAAGAGGCTTGCAATAGACGCTAATTGCAACACGATTACTTCTTCGCCAGAGAACTCAACCCCACGGGGGTAGGGGAGTATATATATATCTCTATAGTCATCCACAGACAGATCTGTTTTGTTCTATCAGAACTCATCAGTGTTATATATATATAGGAGGTGCCCGTGGTGTAGTCGTTATCGTCGTAGGAAATGAACACGGCGACACGAGTTCAAATCCTGGACGAGACTGATTGCATTTCACATAGCACTAATACCCTTGCGAAAGGTATGAATCCAATTATTCTCCCTCCAGCTATGGGTAAATAGTAGGACAGACTAAGTTCTTCAGTCTTGGTTAGGCAACTAGTCTAGGAGAAGGAAAACTCTGAATTCAAACCTGTTAAACTCCGCTTAAAAATTGACCTCGTGTGATATCCTGCCCGAGCGGAGGGGTTGGTAAATAGTATCAGTGTTATATATATATATATATATATATATATATATATATATATATATGTGTGTGTATGTGTATCAACATGAATAGTTTTGCAAATGAATAATTCTCCTGAAGAAGCCCATAAAGTTTGAAACACGTGTACAGCACCAATATATTAAATAATGGCCTAACATATCGAATTCAAATTCATCTGCAGACCTATTCATTTAAAATATTTACATTTCTCTCGGTGGACCAAGAAAAAATTATATATATATATATATACAGAGAGAGAAATTGAATTTTAGCTTAACGACTTTAACATCCGATTTTATCCGTGTTTATAAATAATTTCAAATGTTTGGGTGTTTTTTTTTTCTCGAATATGTCATCAAGTAAGAAAATCAGTCTTGAAAAAGGTCATGAATTTTTAGATAATATTTAAAATATAAATCATATTGCTCATTGAAAATTCATAACTTTTCATATACTAATCTTCCTACTTAACGACATTTCGTAAGAAAATACACGTTTGAAAATAGGTAGAAACACTTGCAAAATCATACAACGAAGTTACATTCAGATGTGGACGAACACTGTTCAGTTTTGAAGTGTAAATAGTCATTAAATAGATATCTGATTAAGGGTACTATTTACCCAACCCCTCCGCTCGGGCAGGATATGACACAAGGTCAATTTTTAAGCGGAGTTTAACAGGTTTTGAATTCAGAGTTTTCCTTCTCCTAGACTAGTTGCCTCCCCAAGGCTGAAGAACCTAGTCTGTCCTACTATTTACCCATAGCTGGAGGGAGAATAAGGGGGTTCATACCTTTCCCAAGGGTATTTGCCCGAAAGTGAACGTAATAGCGCGACTGGAGTACGAACTCGCGTACTACGATTCCGCAGTTCATCGCTTTAACCATTACACCACGAGGACACCCAATATCTGATTAAGGGTGAACATCAAAGCTCTTAGGGACTTAAAAATATTTTAAAATACCTACGTTTATATATATGTTTTGTTTCTTATATATATATATATATATATATATATATATGTGTGTGTGTGTGTGTGTGTGTGTGTGCTTAACCACTCAGCACTAGTAGGATACGATATAAGGTCAGTTTTTCAGCGGAGTATAACTAGCTTGCCTAGTTGCCATACCAAAAAAAAAAAAAAAGGTTTACAGTCAGCCCTACTATTTACCCAAAGGTGGAGGTAGGAGAGCAGTATTAATACCGTCTTCAGGTGTAAGCTCTATGTGAAATGCATACACTTTCGTCCAGGCTTATTCCCACCGCCGAATACATTGCACTGCTTTATATATATATATATATATATGTGTGTGTGTGTGTGTGTGTGGAGAGTTGGATAAATCAAAACACTTAACTATTTACACGTGTAAAGTTTGCTGAGATTTGGTAAGAACATGGACGTTGTCTTATATGGTTTGTTTTGGAAATGACTGCAGTTTCTTGAAGTCTTCGGGATTTTTTTCAGTGTATGGGTTTGATTTGGGTGGCTTGGGAAAAACTGAATGTGTTTGAGCCCTGACATGCTGGTGGCATATACTCCATCCCATGCAAAAATTGCAACAAATATTCGACGAAACCAAATGCAATCTAGAAAAAATAATTTACGAACAGAGACGATCAATCAAAACAAATAACGATCGAAATGCCCTTTTCTCCACCAAATCTCACCATAATAACCCCTGAAGATGGCCAATGAAAAGTTTGAAAGTACTCGGGACAATTTTGGTAAATTCATTCACCAATTTCAACTTGATTATTAAAATCGGATGTTAAAGTCGTTAAGCTAAAATTCAATTTATCTCTTTCTCTCTCTCTCTCTCTCTATATATATATATATATATATATAATTTTTTTGGTCCACCGAGAGAAAAGTAAATATTCTAAATGAATAGGTCTGCAAATGAATTTGAATTCGATATTTTAGGCCATTATTTAATATATTTGTGCTGTACGCGTGTTTCAAACTTTATGGGCTTCTTCAGGAGAATTATTTCATTTGCAAAACTATTCATGTTCACACACACACACACACACACACACACACACACACATATATATATATATATATATATATATATATATGAACTTGATTATCGTAACGAGCTATTATTATACGTGAAATTCAAAGACAAATATCAGGAAACTTGAAAGGATCTTAATAAAATCATATAGACAAAATGTGTCTTTATTATTATTTAAGCAAACATGCTTAAATGAAATTCTGATGCACACACACACACACACACACACATATACATATATATAGGAAGAGAGAGAGAGAGAGAGAGAGAAAGAGAGAGAGAGAGAGAGAGAGAGAGAGAGGGTGCAAGAGAGACTTTTTTTTTTAGAGAGATTTAGAGTTTAATCTAAACGAGAAGATACCGAAAGGTATTAAGAGGAACAGAAAGAATCACTGAGAAATAATAAAACAAGACAAATAAAAAAAAAAAGATCAATGAAGAAGAAAGAAAAAGTGGATTAAAAAAAACCTGGACAAATAAAACAAATAAAAAGAAGAAAGAAGAAAAAGATGATATAAGAATCGATGCAAATGATTGGCTAAATATATCACATGTCATGCGGCTGAAAATGACGATTCGGATAAATTCACCATGTTCCTCACGCCACATAGATAACAGAAAACATTAAATCAGAAGCAATCAGTCTAAATCTGGAAACGAAGTTTAAGCCACGTGACTTCTTTTTTCTTCTCTTGGTTTGCTAATTAAAGCACAGGTTTGTTGTATGTTTCCAATTAAAAATTTTTGAATGAAATACGCACGCACGTTTCGCAGGCTCAAATGTATATGACAATGTGACGGGTAATTAATATTAACAGATATCAACTGCGTTTTATACAAAGGATGGGGTGTTATCAAAAAATATTGACACTAAAACTTTATTTTTTTCTAATTTTAGATCTAAAATGTAACATTTACTAATTGAAAAGTGGATAAAACAGCACTGACAAAGGAGTCAATGATATTTCATTCTTTATTGAAAAATGAACTTCAATTAAAAAAGAAATATCATTGAACCCGTTTTTAGTGTTGGTTTATTTACATTTACATTCATTTTCACCATCTTGTCAGCTTTACTAAAATTTAACATTTCTCCATATTTGGTTGTGTTTACAGCATATCATCCTTTGTTCGATTATTTAAAGTTGAGGTCTTTATATCAAGCAATTATACGGTTTCAAGTAATCATTAAATAATATATTAGAGTAATCTATAATTTGGCAGGTAGTTAAACTTAAAAAAGTTAAAACGGTTTCGAAAAAAGGATGGTCAAATAAATTTAATTGATACATTATTGTGCCGGGGGTTGTTTAAAACTTTGGCTGATGGGACGAAGAACCACGAGATCAGACGAAATTTTACTCAGAATCGTTGGACGAAGTTCCACCCATGTTCTAATCTCGATTCTTCATAGGTCGCGATGCGTAATAGATGTCAAGTTATAAAAAAAAATGTACACACAAAAAATGTGACAATGGTAATTCCTCCTAACACAGAAGAAATTTAGGCTGTAGAAGTCGCAACAACGATCATGAACAAATGAAGTACAACACGAGGACGACAGCGTGAAGCATTAACGTAATAGATGAATAAAATGAAGACAGAGGCGTTGGAAGATGGGCGATCGTCTGAGTAAGGGGTATATTACGTAAGCCCTCAGTATGTACGTGACAACTATTCCTTTTCAATAATAACATTTACAAGGAGGTGCCCGGGGTGTAATGGTTACCGTCGTAGGAAATGGACACGGCGACACAAGTTCAAATCCTGGACGAGACTGATTGCATTTCACATAGCACTAATACCCTTGCGAAAGGTATGAATTCAATTATTCTCCCTCCAGCTATAGGTAAATAGTAGGGCAGACTGGTTTTTCAGCCTTGATGAGGCAACTAGTCTAGGAGAAGGAAAAATCTGAATTCAAACCTGTTAAACTCCGCTAAAAATTGACCTTGTGTCATATCCTGCTCGAGCGGAGGGGTTGGTAAATATCAATAATAACATTTACAAAGAATTGTAGCTTAAAATAAGTATTCTTATTTAAAAAATACAAATAATTTGCAATTATATTGGTTCAAATATTCCTGTAGGTTAGTCTCCGTGGCATAGTGGTTAACGTGCTGGACTGTAATATCATAGTAAGTGAGTTCGAACTCCAGTCGCGCTATTATAGTTACTTTCGGACTAATACCTTTGAAATATATATCAACTCCTTTATCCCTCAGCTCTGGGTTAAATAGCACCAATATTGTTATTCTATAAGGATGGCTTATGAATTAAATAACCCACGAAGGTTGATATATCATTAAACGCAGACACCTTAAATAGTACTACAACTGTTCTTCTACAATGATGTCTTTGGCATTAAATACCACACTAAGGTTGATATGCCATTAAATAAAGAAACCTTAAATAGAACCACCACTGTTCTTCTACAAGGATGGCTTCGGCATTAAATAACCCACGAAGGTTGATATACGTTTTAACAAAGAAACAGAAACCGAAATATTCCGTTGGCCAGTCGGCTGGGGCTGTAAAATCGACCAACTGCATCTCAGCGGAGGGGATAAGACACCACAATGAGTGTCCTGATGACACTAAACAATCTGATAGTAAGGCTTCAGTAATGCTGGTACTTTGCGGAATGCAGAGCATTCCTTTATTGCTATTGCATCTAGGTCCACTCTAGCCCAGAGTGGTAGCACCTGATAGGGTCGTATCGATGGGTCAAATAGAATTAAACTGTACTTATGCTAAACTGAATTGCTTAAAATAGGACTGTTTTTCATTTAACTGTGTGTAAACAAAAAGACAATACTCATACTAAATTGAATTTTTGAAATAGAGCTGTTTATATGTATCAAATGGATTTGGCATTAAATAACCTACAAAGGTTGATATGCGATAAAACCAAACCAAACCAAACCAAGTCGAAAGCGAAATATTCCTGCCTAATACCAATATTTTGCACATAATAATAGATACACAATACAGAAGTCAGACTTTATTCAACTAATTATATAGATGCAACCTCAAGCGATGAACTTAGAAAATTGCATACGGGATGAGCTGGATATGGCTGAAAAGTTGAAAACACCAGAAAGACACTGAATGTTTTCTGATCGGAGTACAAAATAGACGGATGTTTTTCCTGTTGCGTCGTGACAAACGTATTTAAAAGAGACATCGAAGTAAGTGAGTTCGAACTCTGTATTTCAGACTAAAACTCTTAGGAAAAGCATGAACCTCTTTATTCCCCAGCTATGAGTTAAATAATATCACTACTATACTTTAACAAGGATATCTTTGGCATTAAATAATCCCTGAAGGTTGATATGTCATTAAAGAAAGAAACCGAATCAAACAAAATGACAAGAGAAGGGCCAATTACAATAGGCAGAAAAATAGCTACAGTAGGTTATGCGATGACAGATATTAAATCACAGATGGTAAATCACATAATGAGCGAATGAAGCAAACTGGTACAAAACATCAAAAACTAGCCATGACTGGGTAGGAAAGGGATCTACTGTTAATTGTGCAAGAGATTAAAATTTGACCAAATTAACAGATTGTGTGTGTATGAACCAGAATTTGTCACCAAAATGTAGACTCTTGGAATTCTCTGAGATTTTGAGATAAAAACAAATCCCCCCATCGCGGCCAAGCCAAGTTTTTATTGATAAAAAAAAGAAGGTGCCATCTCGTGAATTTTGCTGTTCCTGCAGATCACAGAGTGACTACTCTTAAATTTCCCGAAAAAAAGCCGTGTAACATGAAGGTGACGGGGATACCAATTGCAGTTTGTGCACTTGGAAGAGCTCCAAACAGCTTGGAAAGAAAACTGGAGAAAATCGAAATTAGGGGAAGAATCGAGTCAGAGGAGACGTTCTAAAGCCTGAGATCATGTTAAAACGGGTGTAGAAAACTAGTATGAAATAATAATAATAATAATAATAATACGATCAATCACATTGTATGCGAATGCAGCAAATTAGCACAGAAGAGGTATAAGACTAGACACGACTGGTGGGGCAAGGTGATTCCCTGGGAGATGTATAAGAAAAATGGTATTGGCACAACCAAGCAGCTGTCCTGGAGAATGTCACACACAAACTCCTATGGGACTTTGACATACAAATGGATCACCTAATCTCAGCCAGAAGACCAGACCTAATAGTAATCAAC